>JAWZYV010015925.1:0-600000 GCA_038373885.1 Cheiracanthium punctorium
AAAAAAAAAAAAAAAATAGGATAACTAAGCATTCAGATCTTCATAAACAAAATCGACTGGGGCCTGTGCAATTACCAAATGGAATTAAGAGAAAGAATCCTTGGGATATTTCTTCTTGCTCTTCGAATGTATGTTTATCTACTGAATTAAGAGAAAGAAAACCCTTCAAGTTCATCAGATCCACAAACTTCAAGTAAGTTATATGTAAATTACATTCAGATATATTTTTTAAATGTGTTTAAAAGCTTTAATATATGTTATTATTAAAAATATGGTCAGTTTATTTCTCTAAAGCATAGGTTCCCAACGTGAGCGATAACGCCCCCTGTGGGCATTTCAGGCTTTCAGGGGGGGCGGTAAAAATCCAGAGAAAATTAGGAGGCGTTGATATGGCACGAAAGGGCGTGGAAGATTAACCAAATATAGTCTAAAAAGACTTAAAAATCACTCTGATAATTCATTTCTATCACGTGTGCGAAAATTCACATATTTCGATATGAGACTTCGCTGTTGAGAGAAAGAGATACCTCTCTAAAACTTTTATTCCTCCTTTTTAAATGAAGAAGAAATTCAGTAGAGTTTCAATTCCAACAATATTCTATCTATTAGTAATTTTTTTAATTTAATTCTTGTTTTCACCATGCATTATGTACGCTCTTATTTCTCTGGAGTGGGAGGGGGGGCGGTATTGAAATATTCACTAGAAAAGGGGGCACCAGTTCAAAAAAGGTTGGGAACCTATGCTCTAAAGCATTGAATTATATCTTCTAAGCACTTGCTTTTTGTTATGTATTTGTACAAATATACTATGCCCAAGGGCGGATCCAGAAATATTTTTCAGGAAGGGTGCACAGCTTGAATACCAATTCAGAATTGCATGAACATGCAATTTTATTTGAAACGTATTTTTACTAGTGTAAATATTTTCCTCTCGGGGAATTCGCGCCCCCTGTGGCCCTCGCCCTAAAACCACCCTTGCCCCTCACCCCCCCCCCCTTATAAAAAAGAATTGAAACTAGTTTGAGCACAAATTTTGAATGACCACATTCTGCGTTATTTAAAAATAAAAATAATTTTAAAATAAGGCACATATTTCAAAAACTGAGTTACTTGTTCTGTCTCAGAAATTTTAAAATACTACTTTAAAGTTTATTTATTAACTGCATTTTAATGATATATATATATCACTAGCTGAAGTACCCGTCCTCGACGGGTTAGTGAATGCAAATTTCCAAAAAAGCAAGATCTTTCGTCAGCATTGTATGAGTACACAGAATGGATGTAGTATGTTGCCAAAGTAAAGAAAGCGAAGTTATAATTTTTACTTCCTTGTACGTAGTATAAGGAAGTAATGTGATCCCGAAAAATTTTGGGGGCCAAATTTCGACATAAAAACCGATTTTGACTACCTCTAAATTGAATTTTAAAAATTTTTTCGATGCATCTCATCGTAGGCTAGCATGCACGATCATATTAACGCGTCTGCAACTCATTTTGACCAGTGGCGAGTCTACTGTGGCCAGTTTTTCCATGCCGTCTGTACGTACGTACGTACGTACGTATGTATGTAACTCGCATATCTCAAAAACTATTGGTCGTAGAATGTTGAGATTTGATATTTAGGATTGTTCTATGATCTAGTTGTGCACCTCCCCTTTTGGTGGCAATCGAATGGATAGTTTATGTACAGGACCGCCCAAAAGATTCGAAATACATTACGCTCTATGGGCCCAAATTCATTAAACTCGCCTAACTCAAAAGCTATTAGGCGTAGAATGTCGAAACTTCATATTTTAGATAGTTGTAACATCTAGTTGTGCACCTCCCTTTTGGTTCCATTCGACTGGATAGTTTATCTACAGGACTGCCCAAAACATTCGAAATACATTACACTCAATGGGCCGAAATTCATTAAACTCGCATATCTACCAAAACTGTTAGGCGTTGAATGTTGAAACTTTATATTTAGGATTGTTGTAACATCTAGTTGTGCACCTCCCCTTTCGGTTCCATTCGACTGAATAGTTTATCTACAGGACCGCCCAAAAAGATTCGAAATACATTACGCTCTATGGGCCGAAATTCATCAAAGCGTTTTTAGAGGTATTGGGCTATTTCAAACGACTCAGAAGTGATATATGCTGTAAAGAGTTAGAAAATGAATTTCTCTATTAAAAAAAGTGTCTTTATCATTTATAGTTCTGCTACAGGAACACTCAAAAGATTTCCAAATACATTACGGTCAATAGCAATTTTAGGGGCATTCATCCATTTCAAGCACAATACCGTCCTATCCACATAAGTTAGGTAATGGTCCCGACCACGGTCACGTGCCTCCCTCAAGAACTATGCCAAAAGTCGCCAAGCTTGGCGACTTTTGGTGTACGTGTGTGCATATTTAACTCTCAAATCTCAAAAACTATTATGAAATTTCATATATAAGAATGTTGTAACATCTAGTTGTGCATCTCGATTTTTGGTTCCAATCTACTGGAGAGTTTATTTACAGGACCACCGAAAAGAATTTCAGTACCTTAATGTCAATGGACATCTTCATTATAATACAACTGTAGACAGTCATTGTTTGGTACATGCCCAAAATCTCGCCGTCTGTCCTCGACCTTGGCGAGTTTTGGCGAAATATCGCCAAATTTGGCGATAGTCAGTCATTTCGTCCATGCCCAAAGTATCGCCATTTGTCATCGTTCTTGGCGAGTTTTGGCGAAATATCGCCAAGTTTGGCGATAATCTGTCATTGTTTGGTTTATGCTTAAAATCTCGCCAAATGTCGTCGACATTGACGAGTTTCGCCGAAATATCGCCAAATTTGGCGCCAAAAATTATTTCCTATTTTGTATAACTCTAAAACTTTAACCCGTAGATTTTTTAACTTTGTATTTAGAACTATTGTAATATCTAACTGTTTTCAATATCTTTTTTTGACAGCAATCGACTGAGAATTTATTTACATGGTGAGCCAAATGACTTTGAATACATTGAGGTGTATAGATGCATTCAATTCATTGAAGGTCTGTGCTCACTGACTACTTTGGCTATCCCCAAAATCTCGCTGACTATCTCAAGTTTGTCGGCTTTTGGTGAAATATCGCCAAATAAAGTGTCAGAAGGAAATCTTTCAAATTGAACTCAGCTTGGCGATATCGAAATATTTGGCTAGAAATTGCTAAACCTTACTATTATTGATATTTTATCTCTTTCAAACAAATAAATTTAGAGGAAGTGCGTCGAAAATATTTTTGATCTAATGGACGTGCAAGGAAGTCATGTGTTGGACACATCAGATTTTTATGTATTGTTAAAATATTACAGGTTAGAGAGTAACTAAGTAATATCATTTCATTCGCATTAGTCGTAATTATGTGATGCGCGAACGAATATTTACGCATATTGAAATAATTTTCGCAAAATCTAAAAATTAATCAACATTTTTGAAAAAATGGAAGCCTAGAATTTAAGTTGAGTGACAACCTATCCTGTCACCCAAATTCGTTTCATTCCTTGCAGTCTTTATTTCGTAATGCTGGAACAAATTTTCAGCATTTTAAAACGATTTTCGCAAAATCTCAAAATGTAATCAAAATATTTTTAAAATTCAACGCGTATAAATTAAGATTAGCAACTACCTATCCTATCACTAAATTTCGTATCATTCGTATTAGTCGTTATTACGTGATGTTTGAAGAAATATAAACGCATTTTGAGAGAATTTTCACAAAATCTCAAAATCTAATAAAAATGTTTAAAAAATTGGACTCCTATAGTTTATGTTGAGCAACCATCTATCGTGTGACCAAATTTCATATCATTCGCTTTAGTCGTTATTACGTAATGCGGGAACAAAGATTCACTCAGTTTTAAACGATTTCCACAAAATCTCGAAATCTGATCGATTTTTTAAAATTAGATGCTTATAGTTTAAGTTGAGTAACCACCTATCATGACACCCAATTTCATATCATTCGCTTCAGTCGTTTTTGCGTGATGCTTGAGCACAAATTTACGCAGTTTGAAACGATTTTCGCAAAATCGGAAAATCCAATTATGATTTTTTAAAAATTCGACACCTATGTTTTAAGTTGAGTGACCACCTATCATGACACCCAATTTCATATCATTCGCTTCAGTCGTTTTTACGTGATGCTTAAACAAAAAAAGCGTCACGGACAGAATGACAGAATGCAGAACGACAGAATGACAGACAGACAAACTTTTTTTTGAGGGTCGCATCGGAATCCCGGGTGCTTGAAACGGATAGAAATCGCAAAATTTTTGAATTCCAAGAAATGTACAAACAAAAGTCTAATTTTATTTATATAGATTAAATGTCCTTAGACATGGATGCTCGTAATGGTTTGGAGTGCACTTTTAATCATAGCTGCGGACCCAGAGTCATAACTTTTTGAGTTGAAACTGGAGTAGAAGTCGGACTTTTTGACCTCACATTCTGTTTCTATGAAACGTTGTACAAAATTATTGTATTTTAAATTATATTAACTGTCTGAATACTCTATGAATTAATCTAAATTTTCTCCTAATTGGTCTTTTAAACACTATGAGTACTTTTAAACGTGCTCTTGCTTTTAAACCATTGATAAGTAACATGTTGTTCACCCCATTATATGTCATTTCCGCTAAATTACAGGACAGGATATGCATTTTAAAAATATATTCTTTCGTTGCAATTTCGATTTTTTTTGGTATATTTATCAGTGGCGTAGCTAGGGTTACCAGCGCCCGGGGACAACTGAAGATTTTGCGCCCCCCCTCCACCTCCCCCTAAAAAGGGAAAGGGCAAACCCATAAAAGTTCTTCAGAAAACTGTAATATCTGAAAATTAAAAAAAATTTTAAATAAAAAAAAGTGATTAAAAAATACAATTATTTAAAATACGTTAAATCCCCCATCCCCTTCCTTTCTTGATTGCATTTTGGCTTGTTTGCCGATTACAGCTACTTTCTTTTAACATCAAAACCTTCTGTACCATTTGTCCATAGAACGCCATACCATTTACCCATAGAAGCCCATTATCAACGTAATTCGTTATGTGAAAAAAGTGATAGAAATAATCTGAGGACAAGTTTTAAGAATAAAACATTTTAATTCATTAACTGACAACTTTCTATTTTTTTTAAAAAATTCCCTTTTAACTCTCCACATTCAGGCGGGCTTTAGTCCCTACCACTGGGGGGTGGGCATATGTCAGTGATACAAAAATGTTTTATCCTTCTTCAGCAGTCGAATTAACTATATTTAATATTTATGTCAGGTCAAAACTAATTTATACTTGCTTTACCATGTATCTCGTATAGTGATTTGCACTTCGATAGATTATGCACACGAGCTAATAATGAATGTACGTATGATGACATTTATTTTCTACAATTCGAATAATTTACTGACCCGATTACCAAACGGATCAAAATGAATTTTTTTCGGGCTTTTTTTTTCTGGCATTTGAAATAAGACATTTTGAATTCTTTTCCAGTTACTGATATCAACTTTTTTTTTTTTTTTTTTTCCGAGAAGATGCTCAAAACTTGTATTATTTCTTGCATTATTACTTGTAAAAATATAATTAAAAGAACAACCTTAAGCACTGAAAAATTTTAAACACGCATTTTTATTTCAAAAAATCATAGTTAGCATTCAGCAATATAGAAAACTGCAAAAGTACAATAATTCTTACCTTAACTTGAAGGTTCTCTTGGGAAGGAGAACCAGAAACGCAGACTTTAAAGCAGTTTCTATTTAAATATGCAGCTTTTTAAAAAGACGAGTACAGCAGATTATTACTATATAAGGAATGAAAGACTAAGTAGAATCATATGAGAAAAAAATATCTCACGTTGACATTCAGTTCTCTTCAAATGTCCCCGAATTACGAGAGAGCATCCAGACAGTGGCGGCTCGTGGGTTATTTAAATGGAGGTTCACAAAACAAATGTCGAAAATTAAATAGGCAGATAAAACGCACCTTACAAATTAAAATATATTTGCGTTTCCAGCAGTTAAAGGAAAACAATGCACGCAACTGAAAGAAAACAAGTAATATTTTGTCTTACATTTCGTCACCAAGATAAGTGTTAGCAAAGGTACAAGTCTTGATTCATTTTACACTCATGTCCATAAATTAAGGATAATGAAGTTCAGGCAAAGAAAGAGAAAGAAGCAAAACAAATTTGACTTATTTGTAAAGTCTATTTATTAAACAAAAAGTAAAGAGCAAAAAAGATGCTATATGTTTGACATAATCAATAAAAATTGCAAGTTTTACTCCCTTGACCAAATTTCAAAAAAGAACCTATTTACAAAAAACAGTATAACATGGTTAGTAGGATGGTTAATACGGAGTATGTCTCCCGGACGATGCAATACAGGCCTGACAACGCCTAGGCATGCTGAGTATCAAATGATCAATCTGATCTTGGGGAATATTACACCACTCATCAAGCAATGCACTCCGAAGTTCCGGTAGACAGGTGGGAGGGGGCTGACGGGCTGCAATTCGTCGGCCAAGCATATCCCACACATGCTCTATTTGATTCAAGTCCGGTGAGTATGCTGGCCAATGCATACGGGTGATATCCTCCGATTGAAGGCATTCGTCTACAATGTTTGCACGGTGAGGACGGGTGTTGTCATCCATAAACACAAATTCAGCACCCATGTTGCCCCGAAACAAACGTACATGTTGTTCCAGAATGACATCCCGATAGATGTGGCCTGTCATCGTTACACTCTGAACATGCAGGTCAGTTCTGGAACCAAGAATAATTCCTCCCCAAACGAGCCATCCTGCACCACCGTAACGGTGTCTTTCAATGGTGTTCTCTTGGTGGTAACGGGTACCTGGCGCTCTCCAGATGAATGTCTGGCGAGAATCAGACTCCAAACTAAACCTGGACTCGTCGGAAAACATCACACAAGACCACTGTTGCGGTGTCCACAATGCATGCTCTCTACTACAGGTTAATCGCAGGCGACAGGGAGTTGCGGTAAGTGGAACACATCTGATAGGCCTACGAGCATATAGACCAATTTGCCCTAAGCGTCTGTACACGGCCTGCCTTGAAACTGTCGTACCGGTAGCTGAAGAGAGCTGACGAGACAGGTCTGATCCTGTACTCCGTCTGTTTCTTTTGGCAGTAACTGCCAAATAGCGGTCCTCATTCGGCGTTGTAACTCGGGGGCGACCTGTGCTGTAACGTCTACTCACATTACCATCATCTTGGAATCGTTGCCAAAGCCTGGAGATGACACTCTGGGCGATTCCAAGTTCCTCGGATACTTCCAGCTGGGTACGTCCACATTCCAGTCGTCCGATAATTCTGCCACGTAAAACATCATCCAAATGCCTCCTTTGTGCCATAACTATGCGGTTTTTGCACTGAAAGGCTTTCACAGCGCTTGTGAACAATTTTACTTCTTTGCCACCATTCCTTATATACCCCTCTCTTACACTCTCGTCATTGTGACGTACCATCCACGCCATCTGGTGGTTTCCTGTAATTTGCATATTCTTCTTCAAGATGTGTGTGATCATTCCACAGGTGAAATTTTTATTTTAGAGATCAATTTCTGTGTGATTCTGAATTATCCTTAATTTATGGACATGAGTGTATTTCAATTTTTTGTCAAAGGATAGTATTGAAAATTGTCCCTGCTTTAGCTCCGAAACACTTCTTTTGCTCCCATCTTAATTATTTACACTAGTTTCTAAAAAAAAAATATTTTAGTGGAAAAAGGATAGAAATGAAGAAAATAATAAGAAAATGAAATAAAAATGGATTAACTAACCGAACGTAACAAACTAAGGGAAAATCCGGAAGAGATAACCGCAAAAAATGTCCCTTGTCCACACCGAAAATGTGCGAACGGAATGATATCAGAAGAGCCGTACTGCTTCTCTGCGCTTCTGTTCTCAGAGAGCGGATCAGAAGGGAATTTTTCCGTTCGCACGAGCGATCGATTAAAGGCTGTACTGTAGAACCTACACTACAGTGCGTTAGCCATAATAAGAGTATTTTAATAATAGTGGGGGAAGAGAGTAAATCTGACGTTTTAAATTCACAAAAATCTAGAAGTGTACTTAATATTTTAAAAAAATAATAATTTGTCAATGTGTTTATTTTATATTAGCTGAAATACCCGCCGTTGACGGGTTAGTATTAAAAAAAAAATGAATGCAAATTTCAAAAAGCAAGAACTTTCGTTAGCATTGTAGGAGTACACAGAATGGATGTAGAATGTTGCCAAAGTAAAGAAAGCGAAGTTATAATTTTTATGTATATTGTTTATTTGCCAGGAGAGGACAGCTCGCGTCACTGAATGTGTCGCTTAGAGCTACATATGCGTCCTTCCCGGAATTTCCCGCCACAATTTGGAACCTCATCAGAAGGTGGGGGGGGGGGGGCTTCTGAATATTGGCACCCCTCGGAAACTGCTAGCGACCGCTGAGAGGACTTTCGGAACCAAGGATTTAACGTGCACGTACACCGCATGTACACTGTGGTCTTTAGTGGTATGCCGGTATCGAACCCTCAACCTTCCGGTTACGAGTCCAACGCCTTAACCACTGGGCTACCACGGCCCTATGTACATTGTTAAAATATTACAGGTTAGAGAGTAAGTTAGTAATATTATTTCATTCGCTTTAGTCGTAATTATGTGATGAGCGGACGAATATTTCCGCATATTGAAATAATTTTCGCAAAATCTCAAAATCGAATCAACATTTTTGTAAAATTGGAACCCTAGAACTTAAGTTGAGTTGAAACCTATCATGTCACCAAATTTCGTTTCATTCTCTGCAGTCTTTATTTCGTGATGCTGGAACAAAAATTTCAGCATTTTAAAACGATTTTCACAAAATCTCAAAATGTAATCAAAATATTTTTTTAATTCAACACCTATAAATTAAGATTAGCAAATACCTATCATATCACCAAATTTCGTATTAGTCGTTATTACGCGATGCTTGAAGAAATATAACCGCATTGAGAGAATTTTCCGCAGTGAGAGAATTTTCAGAAAATCTCAAAATCTAATCAAAATGTTTAAAAAATTGGACACCTATACTTTATGTTGAGCAACATCATGTGACAAAATTTCATATCATTCGCTTTAGTCATTATTATGTAATGCGTGAACAAAAGTTCACTCAGTTTGAAACGATTTTCGCAAAATCCCAAAATCTGATTTTTTTTTTTTTTTTTTTTTTTTTTTTTTAAGATGTTTATAGTTTAAGGTGCATGACCACCTATCATTTCACCAAATACCATTTTTCACCTTTGCTATTACGTGATGTGCGAACACAAATTTACGCAGTTTGAAACAATTTTCGCAAAATTTCAAAATCTAATCAAGATTTTTTAAAAATTCGACGACAATGTTTTAAGTTGAGTGACCACCAATCATGATACCAAATTTCATTTCAATCGCTTCGGTCGTTTTTACGTGATGCTGGAACACAAATTTACGCAGTTTGAAAGGATTTTCACAAAATCTCGAAATCTAATGAAGATTTTTTAAAAATTCAACGCTTATGTTTTAAGTTGAGTGACCATCTATCATGACACCAAATTTCATATCATTCGCTTCACTCGTTTTTACGTGATACTTAAACAAAAAAGCGTCACGGACAGAATGACAGACAGACAAACTTTTTTTAAAATTTTTGAATTCCAAGAAGTGTACAGAAAAGTCTAATTTTATTTATATAGATATTTTACTTTGGGGCTTCACGTACTCATCTCCTCAAATGGATGAGCCGCCACTGCATCCAGAACGTAATTTATGACTCAAGTACCGGATGATAGTACATAATAGGTGGTCTACGCGTAGACATAATGAATACACTGAAACCTCTGGACGATAGTCTTCCGGCAACAAGGTAACTGAGGAGTCAAAAAATTTACGACTGATTTCTTGCACTTTCTAGATAAACATATTTTGCCCCATTATTTGCGGGTTATTGAAAAATATTTTGCCCCATGTTCAATTTGAAGACTGAACTGTGGGCCACAGCTTTAATGATTGCAGCTTTGATTTTTGATAATGATTGTATAAAGAATAATTTTTTATTAATGAATGTTAAAAATCAAGTTTAAATTTATCTAAAATACAAGATTGTTTAAATAATTTAAAAAGAATAATTTTACACTAGTATAGTGATCGGTGAATCTTTTATACGTTCTTATTAGAAATAATACTGCATTTTATTATACTAATAAGAGTTATATTAAAAGTTGCGTTATTAATTACCAAACGGGTGGATCGTACACAGGAGCGCCCCGACACAGTAAGCAAGATAAGCAAGGGGCGCCATCTTCGGAGAGGCGCTATTTTGAACTCAAAACTGAGAAAAACTTGATCTGAATTTAAGAGAGTATTTTGGGTTTGAGAATGCCATTCTCTATTACCGATTAATCATATATATAGGCTTTTTTTTTTTTTTTTTATCATGGCTAATGCATAAAAGTTTGATTTGTAACACCATAAATATCCAAAACGAAATCCTCCAAGATCATTCTAAAAGTTTGGGAAAACTTGAGTAATGTTTTGACCTTGATAAAATACTGTAAACAAGAATTCTGAAACATCCTAGGAATATAGTCAGAGACAGAAATGGCTAAATATAAAAAACGCAGTTACACGACACAGAAGCCCCTCAAGAGAGAAGAAAAAAGGAATGGGGAAGCTCAACTCGATTTCCAAAGAAAATCTTCTGAAATAGCTACAAACATTTCCTGTACAAGTCATTGTGAAAAGTTTGATTATAACTTTATAAAAAAATTCATTTGTGATTGTTCTATTTTTTTTCTTTTTCTGTCAACAAATAAAAATACAAACACAACTCCTTTTTTTTCTTCTAAAATTTCGTAACATCGATTTGGCGCCCCTTTGGTGCTGCGCCCGGGGACAGATGTCCCCCCTTGCCCCCCCCTAGCTACGCCACTGATATTTATCAAATACGATTTAGTAATTGGAGTGAGGACGAAAGGTATGTCTTTATAAACTTTCAAATTGCATTAATACAAATTTAAATTAAACACGGATTTAATGTAATTGTATGTAAATTAACAGTATTTTAATTCACGAGTCAAAACCTTTTGTGTCAATGTAAAATAAAATTTTCCATTGTATTTTATTCATAGAGCTACAAAATTTACAAGTCTTAATTGATATTTTTAAAAGAGATTTACGACTCGAGCGATAAGAAATTTCGGATTTTGTTTACTACGGAAACTTTTTAAAATGGATATTTAATTGTGTAATAATTTGACATGACAAACTATTTATAAAATTATTTTACAGTTAATCATCTCTGGCATTCAAAATATGTATAAACCTATGAATATTTAAACGCTTTAACTAAAAATTTTCATTTTAATTAGAAATATTTTAAACTGGTCGTATTTTATTTATTTATAAGTTAGTGTGTTATGCAAAGTATTCTATGTCTTTAAAATTATTTTATCACAGTAATCCTTACTTGAACTCTTATAACTGTTGAGAAAGTAAAAAGATATTTTTATAACTAAGTGATTAATTAGATAATTTAACTTTTAACTTCTTCCGAATAAAAAAAAAAATAGTACTTTTCTGTTTCTTAGATGGCCAATTTGAATAAATTCTAAATATACTTTTTATTTATAAATAGATTCAATCGAACACAATATGCACGATTTAATCTTTAATTTTATAAAAATTTAACAGTAAGATTTGCTCTTTTTTTTTTTTTTGTAATTTAAGAATTAGTCGAATACATAATTTGTTTATTTGGTAACATACTTTATACATATACAACGAGTGAGAATTTGCACTATATAGAGAAATCTAACTGGATTAACCGGCCCTCTTTAGCTAAGAGTTCATAGCTATGCACACCAAGAAGATAAACAGCTGCAAGGGAATTAGGATTTATTACATTTTGCTTGGGGTAAAAAAAGAAAAGTTAATTTTAAAAAATTAAATAATAATAATAATAACCAGCTCCTCTGATAGACCAAAGACCTCTCCAGTCCAGTATGAAGATGGATGTGGATAGATCTAAAAACGGAATATAAGTTAAAGGAAACTGATTAATCTTGACTGACAATTTAATTTTTATATCGTTGTGGAAAAAATAACTAACTTTTGTGAATTTTAATTCAGTTATTTTACTGCAAAGTAAATAAAAATTATGGTATACAGCGTCTATATCGTCTTCCGAAATTTTCACTTTTATCCTGTAAAATAAGTAAATAAAATAAATACAATAAAAGTTTTATATTTGCGTGTAGATTTGTATGTTATATACAGTGGCGTATCGTAAGCCACCGCAACTTCCCTTATTTTGAATCTTTATACAAATCGATGGAGGGCACCAGCATTAATATAAACTATTAAAATAAACTATTAGTATGTGTTCTAAACTGATTTTTGAGTTACAGAATTATATGTATCAGAATTGAACTCTAAAACTTTTAAGCAGATTAATATTATGTTTGTTATTCGCCTTATTAATTAAACTCTTTTTCGTTAATGTTGAAATTTTAAAAGTGACACTTTCACTATGAATTATTAGTAAATGAGCTTGCTTTATAAAATTATTCATCACGTTTGTGGAAACCTCGTTCAAAACGATCTTGGAGTATTACAAAAAAGTAAATTTTTATCAAGGTTAGTTTCGCTAAAAATAATTATTTTTTGGTGTGTCTTGGCAAATTATCAGCTGTCCGATTATATTTTTATGACGATATTTTTTATTTTATTTTATTTTAGATTTTAAAAGAAAGTGGTTAATTTTCTTCATGAGTGCTTGACTTTATAAAAATATTTAATTAGCGCATATATTTACGTTCTCTTTCGGAGATTTTTATAATTTATTATTATTATTATTATTATTATTATTATTAACTGAAGCTCCCAGGGGTACACTTCACAACAATTCTTTTCGAAATTGAGATACGGTGCCATCTTTTAGCTTTCAATAAGTACTATCACCACATGAATTATTATTGAAGTAGAATCATTTTAAAGCTGTAGCAACAAGCAATAAAGTTTCGGTATGCCACTTTACTGCGCGCCTTCAAATACATCATTTTTCTCAAAAGAAAATTTTTCGTTGTAAAGTGGTTCTACCTATAAACATTTCAGTTGCATTTTTCTCACTTTATTGTGATTTAAAATATTAATCTTATAAATAAAAATGAAATTCTGTTTGTTTGTTTGTTTGTGGATTTGAATCGTATACAAATCCACAAAAATGGACCTATCGGCCTGAAATTTAGCACAGATATGTAAAATAATATAGAATAAATCGTAGTCCACTTTAAAACTTTGAAAGTCCACCCGTTCCCGGAATTTAAGAGATTTTTTATGCTTTCCACGCAAAAAGCTTTCCGTAATTGTAACCCCTGTAGTGAAAAAAGTGTAAAATAAGGATCGTGGTTGCCATGTGTGGCGATTTTGCCGAATAAAATGTTTTAAATTCTCAAACTAAAAATAAAAGAATAATAATGATTTTTTTTTTTTTTTTTGTTAGTTTATATTCGTAAGGTTATTTTTTTTTTAAATTATAATATCGTGTGCATGGGAAATCGGAGCAGGAATGAAATGTTTTATACGCAAAACAATAAGAATTGAAGATTTCCGAGGCTAATAGGTAAATTTTTTAGTTTGGCGAAAAAATAAAATGGCTCAAATGCCGATTTTGAGAAAGTGAGTTCTAGCGGTTTGCACAGATTTCGGCTTGGCGCAATTTATTGAGAGCTTAAGGAAATAGATTTTTGAAAACAAGTGCAAAGGTTTTATTAGAATACAGCGTTAAATTTTAATGATCCGTGAAGAAATAATGCAGTTGTTAAGGGATTTCAAGCGATCTATCTCCAGAATTCTCGCCAAATGAGTACATTGATTTAAGTTGGGGGAATTCCGCCAAATTTCAGAAAATTGAAATCTTCTCATTTAGTACATCGGAGTAACGATGAATAAAACACGTTATAGTTGATAATTTTAAAAAATTCGGCTGTATTAAGGGATTCCACTTTTCAAATAAAGGCTTGCTTTACTTTTTCGCGGTCGAACCATTTCCCATATTGATTGCTGCTAAGTCAATGCTTCGAATGATTTCCTGAAAAAAACGCTTGCAAAATGGCGTATGTTGGCACTTTGGCGAGGCTTAGATTTGAAACTGGATTTTATTTGAGACTGGGATATATAATGACACTGGCTATAGATAAAAACGAATGTTGGTATGTGTGTATGAGGTTGAAAAACCCCAGCACCGTTGCACCATGAAATTTGGTTCACCTAAGTCTTTTATCATGGAGAAGCTTTTTATGCTATCCGTTTTCCTCTAACTTGCCACCAGGTGGCGCAGTAGAACGTCAAATTCTATTCCGTTTAGCCGTTTACTATGCGAATATCGTCCAACCGATTTCGATGAAATTTGGTACACGCGGATATTAGAACACGGAGAATATTTTTCAGTATCCATTTTGCTGTAACTTGCCGCTAAATGGCGTTGCAACGCATCAACTTCTATACCGTTCGACCGATCGGCATAAAATTTCTTGTACTTACACATTTCAGCACGAAGAATATATTCTAACTGTGTTCCTTTTGATGTTACTCACCACTAGATGGCACTGCAATGCATTATTATTTTAACTCGCCACTAGATGACGCTGCAGCAGGCCAAATTCTTGACCATTCAAACGGTCGCTATGAAAATCAGTATACATAGCTATTTGAACAATGAGAATATTTTGGCGTTATTCATTTTGCTATAACTCGCCACTTCACGGCACTGTAGCAAATCATTACTTTAATTACCACTAGATGGCGCTGCAGTGTATCACTTCTTGACTGTGCAACTGATCGCTATGAAAATAGGTATACATAGATATTTGAACACGGGGAAGAGTTTCGCTTTAGATGTCGCGTCAACACATGAACTTCAGGGCTGTCCAGCCGATCGTCCTGAAATTTCGTATTCATCGATATCTGAATGCGAAGAATATTTTCGCCGTATCCGTTTTGCTAAAACTCGCCACTAGATTGCGCTACGCCGCACGGCCTTCTGCGCCGTACAAACGATTGCCTGAAATTCGGTATGCATGGTTATTGAACACAATATAATGCGATATCCCTTTTGCTATATCTCTTTATTACAATGAATAGTAATCACCACAAACCGTAATATCAAAAAGTCCATTCATTCCCGTGCGAAGAACGGGTACTTCAGCTAGTATTACCATAAATTAACAATTCGATTAATATTTTTACAGTAAAACATGTTGGCCAGAAACACTAGACTTTTTGAGATAACGAGTTGAAATTAAAGGGAATCAGTTTTTAAATGGAAATGTAAATTACGGCCAATTATCTACGCTAGGGATCTAGGCCGGGGGTGGGTTTGCCCTCCGTGGGGGACATTCTAAGAGGTCCTAACCCGTATTTATGCAAAGTTTCGGGAAAAAAACACGGAAAACTCCGAACGGTTAGGTCAGCGGACGCGACCTAGTGTCGAACCAGGCACCTTCCGTCTCCCAGTTCAAAGCGCTAGCGCTATGCCACTGGTGGGGCGGGATTCAATTTGTAAGGGAAAACACATTTATTGAGATATCAAGAATTTCGATGTTCTAGATATCGAAGTTAAAATGTAATTAAATTTACATATATCTCTTAATTTTATAAAAATAACTGCAATTTGTGTAAAAGCGTGCAAATTCAGTCATGCTTAATTTATAAAATAAATTTTCAGTGAATTTACAGCAATATTCTTGCACAAAAAACCTTTGTTTCTGATATTTTTTCTGCGAGAAAAAAAAATGCGTAGAACTTTCTTCGCTGAACTTTTTTCAAAGAATTTCATTCATATGAAATATTTTAAGCGTTAACCTGAAGAACTCTTAAAAGTAGCTTTCGAGATTTTACAGAAACCTGCAAGGCCGTTACCAGGGGGGAGGATCATGTGGGTTTGACCCCCCCCCCCTCCAAAATTTCAGTAAATGCATTATCAGTTTATTTGCGTTGATTCTAGAGATCAGTTAATTTAATTTTAGCACTACAGATCCCCTCCACTCACCGAAATTTTTTGCTTGCTGAGGCCTTGTGGAAATATTTGTGTAATGTAAAAGGATTTTGAGATACGTTAATTTGGGCCAGTTTAAATAATAATCTACCAGGAAATATTGTGCAGTGGTTTTTGAAAATATCCGGAGCCTGGGTGTCCGATTATGTACGTCGATCCGATTCCTGGAAATATTTCACAAAACAAAACATTATATTGTCCTCCATCTCCTCTAAACTTATCTGGATCCTGGATATTTTAGTTTAGAAAATGATTTATTGTGAAAAAATCACTTTCTAAAGTAAAATATTTTAAAGTGGTGCAAATAGTTGCAAATTTCCATATCATATTTGGTGACAAAAATGTCATAAAAGAGGGAGGTCAAAGCCCCCTCTTGGATACGCCACTTAGCATATGTACATGTATATTTGTGGCCCCTCGTCGGGGAGTTGTGACCCCTCCCCGTCGGGGAAAGTCTAGCGCCACCACTGAAGAGCACACACACATTTTTAAGTTTTAAAAAAAATGTAATGTTTATTATATCTCCAAATAGTTAAACGATATGTAACATTGAAGAAAAGTGAAAGATATGTAACATTGAACGATATACAAACTCTGATCTTATACACAAACTCTACATTTCTTTCGAGCAAACTCGTCAATAAGTTTGTCAAAATTAAGACGTGCAACAGCATCGTATTTTATTGAAAGTATTGTTAAGAAGATAGTCTTTCTTGTGACATAGACGTCCTTAAATAGGTTTTTATTAATTTCAAATGGCAAAAGCTTCTTTCGGCACTTGAAACAGTAATAGGAGCAGTTAAGAAAATCCTGTATACAATTTGAATACTAGGAAAAGTGTTCCTGATGCCATTTACACAAGTACTATCACTGGATTGTCAATGTCATCTCAAATCATTTCTCAAAACACTTTTAGTTCTGTTAACACCTCAGAACCACTGATATCTTTGGACTCATACTCATCTTCTGATAGAGTTAACTCCTGTTCAAACTGCAGCCATTTTTCTTTTAACTCATTGTCATTTAGATCATTCAACTTTTTTGGACAGAACAGAAAGCCGAAATTCTAGAATAGGTCTCAAACTTGAGAATCTCTCGTCCGCCCTTGCTAACATGTTGTCAATTACAGTACCTGATCTGATGAGACAGACTGGACAAGACCTTCCCCGATGCTGCCAGGAAAGGCCCTCGAACAATGAATTGGAAGTTCAATTCCACAAATCGTTGTTATTAAAATGTATAAAAAAATTACATGACACAGAAACGTTATATTTGTAATTTTTATATATCTCTGAAAATTGTAATTGCGGATGCGGGGCCGAGACGGTCCACTGCCTAAGACCGGGCCTGACGAGTTCTATTATAATGAGGTAGGTCTATAGACAATCATTGTTTAAAGTGCATATTAGAGACTTCATCTATCCCAAAGCAAGCTAGATTAAAGCACATCAAGATTTTTAATCGCCTATCCTCTATCGAAAATGGTGAGTGTAGCATAGCATTAATAGCTCTTTTAGAGGTATACCGAAAAATTGGTGATCCTGTAGCAAAATGAAGGCTGCTTCAAATATTCAAGTTTTAGGAAAATCGTAGAAAATGATTTAATATTCGATATTCAAAGTTGTATATCTTCTTTTTATGGAGAAAGAATGAAGGAATAAATTCACAGAAAAGAAAATTTTCATATATCTATAGGCTTAGAATTTAAAAATTTAGTTAAGACTAACTTTAAATTTTAGTCGTAAAATCTAACTTTAAAATTACGATTTTCTTAAAGCATGGAAAATTGGATCTATCTCCATTCTGAAGCATAATTCCTTGTGACCTATTTAGAAGAGTATTTTAATCAGGCTTTTCTATTCCTAACAAAAGAAAATAAGATTTATAACTGACTATTTAGCTTGATATGGAGTTTGTGATTTTGTTCTCTGCTCTACAAATATGAGAAATTCGAAGAATTTTACTATTTCAATATTTTGCATTCGTTTTATTTATTTATTTTTTCTCATTTATTATAACTTATTTTAAAGCAAAATACTAGATGATAATACAACTGTAATACACCAGATGAAATGAATTCAATTACGTTATGCAACCGAGAACAAAAATAAGATTCCATAAAAAATCAAAACAATACATATAATCGCACTCAGATCTATATTTTTGCCACAATTGACGTCAAACATTCTATATTTTGGTACCTGAGAGAACTTTGCTTGCAATTTAGCACACGTCTCACTGAAAGGGCTTAGATAAGAGTCTCCAACGTTGACGTCCAGCGTACAATGTGGCTGACGAAATTGCATTGTCTTAATTTCAGTATAGATAATGCTGCCACAAGTGCGCAATCTTTCGAAATTGTATCGATTTGAAAGGCAGAAATGCAATGTGGAAGTGGTTACAGCACGTTGTATTATGTTTGTAATCAAAGATTAAACACGTTGTCAGAGTTTATTTAAGGGGATATTCACAAATTAGCTTATGTTAAAGTTTTAGAAGATATCATGTATTTTACAAAATGTCTCAATGCGCTATTTTTAATCATAAATATCGGAATAGATGAATGGCGTAGGAAAGCGTATTGTGATAAGCTTAGGGGATCAAGTTACCCCCCCTCCCCCAATACCTTGAAGGAAATTATCACAAATCAGCACAATATGGTATCTTTTTTAAGTTCCGGAATCGATCTAAACATACTGAGCTCCCCCAAACATGGAATTGCTACGCTCCTGGAATAGACGCATCCTCACCCCACTTAAACTGTCCTTTAAAAAATTCCCCCCACTCATAAAACAGTTCAATTAACTAATAATGCTATGGGAGAAAAAAAATCCAGAATAACTCTCTTCAAACTGAATTATGCATTTTTAGAAACGTTATACCTATAGAATCCATAAAGTTCACAAGGGGAGGGGGCGTGAGACAGTGGCGGATCCACGGGGGGGGGCTCTGGGGGCTCGAGCCCCCCCCCAGAGCTAGAAATACACTATGGATTAAAGAAGTTTTTTAAAAAATTGTAAATTTTCACATGAACTGAAATTTAAAAAAGTAGCACTGTATACAGTGGCGGATCCACGAGGGGGGGGGCCTCTGGGGCTCGAGCCCCCACCCAGAGCTAGAAATACACCATGGATTAAGGAAGTTTTTAAAAAAATTGTAAATTTTCACATGAACTGAAATTTAAAAAAGTAGCACTGTATATACAGTTGACTCTCTGTTTAACGACGATCTCTTTCTAAAGACGATATTTCAAAGTCCCAGCAACTCCAACGTAAAAAATTTCTATTCAAAGACGAGGTCGTTTCTGTTTAACAACGATTTTTTTTTCATCTTACCACAGTACAGGAAAACAGAGTGGGAAAAAGTGCGGAATGTCAAAACAGGCGAATGTTGTCGCTAAGCCCCGCGAGGCCCGCCTGGGCCATAGACAAAAGAAAGTCCGCTCGCGGGGCACGCACCTCGCGGTCGTCCGCAAAAGTGCAATTCGCAAGACAATCTCAACTACCTGAGTGTATTCTCAAAGGTATTTTAGAAGCAAAGATAAAATTCTTGAAGCAGCGCAAAAATTTAGTTTGGGATCCAAATCCAAACGGCCGAAAAGTCAATGTGGCCGATTGGAAGAGTTTGCCAAAATACTTCTGCATGCAAATGGTTGCAGGAAGCAAGAGCATCCAACATTCTAATTTCTGGGCCCCACCATCGCACCATGGTCGAGTTCATAAGACACTCGACATGATAGATGGTTGAAGTGTGAAGGTGCGCGTTTGGGCCTACCGCGCGTCTTTCGATCTAACTATCTGGAGTTTTTCCAGATGGTTTTCTCCAGATTTAACGTGAATACGCGTCAGAACCTCTGAAAAAATCCTCCGACCAATGCAACCGCCCCAGAATGCAGATGCCTCTAGTATAGGTTTGCCACATAACATCACATATCACATAAGTCCAATTTCTGGAGGCCCGACGAGTGGCTGAGCGCATAGAGCTCGCAACTGGGAGAAGAAAAGTGCCTGGTTCAAACACAGAGCGCGTCCGTCAATCTAGCTGTTCGGAGTCTTATGCAGTTTTCTCCGAAACTTCTCATAAATACGGATTAAGACCCCTTAGACCCCCCCCCCCCCCCCCACCTTTCACCCCACCCAATTTTCAGGCTTCGGCTGGTTAGCTAGAAAAAATCATAAAATGGAAGCTGACGCATTTCACATTTGAGAAAATCTGGAAGAAAGAATAACGGGAAGGCGAAAAATGAAACAACTGACTCATTTTGATTTTCATGAAACCTAATTTTATTGTATTGCTTGTTTTTACTAGCTTTTTTTAAGGTAACTTAAAATAATTTTTTGTGGATAATAAAATAATATAATGATAACAGGAGTAATATCTTTAAACACGCCAATATATCAAGAAATATAGTCACAGTCCTAAGAATGTAAAGTGTAAAGGATTGGTTTTCGTGCTGTAGGATTACGGCCAATTATCTTCACATGGAATCTAAGCCGATGGGTGGGATGCACTCCGTGGAGGTCTTTCAAAGGGGCCTAACCCTATTTACTCTAAGTTTCGAAGGAAAGCACGGAAAACTCCGAACAGTTAGGTCGGTGGACGCGAATTGGTTTTGAACCAGGCACCTTCCAAAGTGTAAAGGGAAATGTTATTCTTGTGTGTAGCATTAAACGGCTACGGGAAGGTGTAGTCGTGTGCTGGAGGACGCGAGGCTGTTTGAGACCCATTCTCGGGGTTGGGCATTAGGCGAGGCGGCTTGGGACTCTGGCTGAGGGCCGTTATTGTGGGACCCTGGCCGGCAAAGCCCTGGAGCGAGCTGTGAAAATTCTTGGGCCGCTATGACTGTCAGTGGAAGAATCGGTCGAACTGCGGTTACATTATTTTATTGGGTGATTCGATACATCTTTCCTTGGCAGTTGCTGTCACGCGAAAAAGTCGCTGCTGGGCTGCATCAGCCCCTTTTATTAACTTTTGAGGTCGTGTTACATGATCCATGCAAGTTGCAATTATTGGCAGATCCCAAAATATGGGCAGCGGTTTTTCAAGGTTTGTTATGGCTTTTAAGACGCCAGACTGACTGGACGCGGGGACCGTCTACAAAATTACAAAGGAATTGCAAGGGACCGTGTAGTAATTGCAGCTTTTGAAAGCAGATTCCTTTGTTCCAACTGAATTAAAACTGTGTAGTTCTATAGAAATGTGGGATTTTAGCGGGCTTCTGATTTGTAATGTTATATATATATATATATATATATATACCAAGAATATTTACACCAATACTTATTGAATCCTTGTGGACTAAACGTAATTTCTCTATTTACAAAAATGATATAGAGCTTTTATTTTTAAACGGAAGGAGAGGCACATTTTATTGACTCGCTATCGCCACAGTGGCTGGAGCAGTGTTCCCAGTTTTATTTGTACAGTGGAGCCTGTCTAATGGGACTACCCTTGGGAAGAACAAAACTGGTCACCTTACAAAGGTGGTAAAGTGTGATGGTAGTAAAGCGAAATTGCATTAAAGTTGTCACTATAGACAGACGATCTCTTTAGCAAAGTGGTCATTTTAGCAGGTTCCAATATATTTGAATGGACGACGGCACACTGATACGGGAAAAAAAATCTTCCGTTGCTCTCTCCATTTTATAGGGGACGGAGTTTGCGGTTTAGTGCGGAAATCTTTTATCGGTAAACCCCGAATTGCTATTAAAAAGTCGTAAAATTCGCGACGAGAATGTCCTCTTGCCCACTGCAGTCACGTTAGACGCAGCAGCAATCGGCATCGGCCTTAAGTGATGCTGAAGCATAGAGGAACAATCCAACCCTCCGCAATTTGTACAGGTTTCATTCTTTCAACTGCTCTCATAAGTTGTCCACACCACCCAGACGTATGGGTACAAATCCTCATTATAAAAGTAAAACATATTCTACGATATCAGACAAAGCGAGTACCTGGCAATGTATAGCTGGTCTGGTTTTAAAAAAGAAAGCTCAAATTGTAAATAGCAGGTAATAGTGATAATAGTTGTAAATAGCAATTGAGGTTTGTTTACTACAGTCCTCACTGAAAAGGATGGGAATTACTTAAACTGGAAAACTTAATGCCATCCTAAAATGTGAAAATGTATGCTGTGAACACTGTATATTGCACGGTGGCTGTGAAATGGGTTCAACATTGCATTCAGCAGTTGTACTCTGTACACACTAAAATGTTAATGTGTAGGGCCCGCGAACAACAAAAAGAATAATTGACGTTGCTGATTAGCCACGTCTTGCCGTCACTACAGGGGTTAAGGCGACATTTTTCTGGCGAAATTTACGACTTTTAATGGTCAGTCGGGATCTACCAACAAAAGATTAATGCGTTACACTTGAAACACTGTCCCCCAACAGAACGGAGAGAGCAACGGA
Organism: Cheiracanthium punctorium; assembly: GCA_038373885.1. Lineage (NCBI taxonomy): Eukaryota > Metazoa > Arthropoda > Arachnida > Araneae > Cheiracanthiidae > Cheiracanthium > Cheiracanthium punctorium. The sequence goes on from JAWZYV010015925.1 coordinate 22,514, forward strand.
ACATTTTTTTTCCCGTATCAGTCCAGTCGTCCATTGAAACGCATAAAACACGTAGCTTATGAGCATCGGCCATAACTTGATCGGTATAGCTCTGCCCCCCCCCCTCCCCTTACCGAGTTTTCTTCGACGGTTCTTGCAGCAGACAACATACTTATTTAGGTGTGATATACCATGTCTAATTACGCATTGGGAGAAAAGTATTGGGAAATCAATGTATCATCCTAATGAAAAACGGAGCCCCCCCTAGATGATTTCTCTGGATCCGCCCCTGGCGTGAGAACATGCAATACCTTGCTGTGAGAGTCGCTTTTATTTCAAATTTTACTCTGAAGTTTCGAACACTAATGGGTTAAGCCAAATTTTGTTTTGAGGCAAGGCTGTATTTCTAAGTAGGTCAAAGTAAGGAGTGGCCTAGGAGGCAAATTTTAAGAGGGTATTTTTTTTTAATTTTTTTTTTTTTCAAACAGCAGGTAGAATGCAGACCTCTTCTCCCCTCTCGTCCATATCAAAAAGTTTTTGCTCATGAATACATGAATTTCGTCGAGATTAGTCAATTCCAGTGCCACTCCCTCAATATAATATGAATTGTAAGAGTTCAAAAATCTACCTCATAGAAATATTAAACCACTTCAGAAAAAAAATTTTGCCCTGTGTCTCGACCATGGTCCGACCTCTGCTCCTGAAACTTTTCTGGATCCGACACTGATTCAGCGGTGATCGGGAAATGCTTTAAGAGAGGGGCGATAAGCAGGACCAAGCATATTATCAGGTCACTCTCACTTAAAACCCTTTGAAGCGCAACCATTTCCCTGGTGAAAAAGCTGAAAAAAGGGCAGCTGTTGCCATCGCTCGATTTAACTACCAGCAAGATGAAGGTAGTTAACCCTTTGAGGCGCAACCCTTTCCCAATGCTGAAAAAAGGGCAGCCGTTGCCATCGCTCGACTTAACTACCAACAAGATGGCAGACGATCGAAACGTTCATCGCGTGCCACAAATCTAGAGACCCTTTTTTGACGGCAGCACAGCCAGCTGTCATCAAAAAAAGGGTTTCTAGATCTGTGGCACGCGATGAACGTTTCGATCGTCCGCCATCTTGCTGGTAGTTAAGTCGAGCGATGGCAACGGCTGCCTTTTTTCAGCATTGGGCAATCTATCCAGCTGTTCTCCCATTCTTCCATTTTTCAGCAGATGTCAGTGCTGTTAAAAATAATCGTGACCATTTTTTTACGGGAAATGACGTGCTAAAAAGTAAAGGATTCTCGTGGAGCTATGTCACCCGCAACTATTTTTATAGAAATCCAATCTATTCTTCGTGACTGGCAACATTCAAAACGTCAGAGTTTGGTGTTCTCAGAGCGGGAACACTGCGCGTTAAAGGGTTAAATCGAGCGATGGTAACGCCTGCCCTTTTTTCAGCATTGGGCAGCCTATCCCGTTTGTTCTTTTATATGAATATACAATCGGACCTCTATTTAACGAACCTCCATATTGCGAATTCCTCTATTTTGCGAATTTTTCCTGGAAACTCGAGAACATTTTGCGAATTTCTTGGCAAAAAATCCCTCCAAATAGCGGAAATCATTATCTGTTTAAAAGTTTTTCCAGGGGTTTAACTTTTTTTTTTCGCTGTTTCTCTAAATATTTCTGAAATTACAAACTTATTTTTTTCTTTTACTACATTTCATTTTTGTCAGTGACCTGCAACTGGTTTACCAGGTGTCTTTAACACACTGAGAGTAAAATCGCTGTTAAAAAACAGACAAAATTAAGACTGTTTCAGCGATGAAATCGGGCTTGAAAGGGTTAAAAAAAATAAAAAATAATGAGCTTGTTCTCATGTTTAACCTGTTCTCTCTAGTCATTATAAAAAGAATCAAGGGAAAAGACTTTCCTTCTTTGACCGATGTTGCTTCCTAGAATGGTCCTTTGAATGCTTTGGCGGGTCCAGTGTTGTCCTTCTGATATCGCTGGGTTGTAATTGTTCTGCTTGAATTTATTACTGCGCTGATTCAGCTTTACAGAACAACTCCACATCCAAAACTAAACAACGGGGGGTGAACACACACATACCTTTTTTTTTTCTTTCAGTAGAGAGCTTTTCACTTGGTTTGAATGGAATATAAGGCCGTTATTTATCAATTACGAACGAACAAACGTGCTGATTCAAAGACACTTCTTAATTCACCCTACCAGGCGATGTTATCTATTTGCCACCCCCGAAGCTCGAAAAGGGATGCAAAAGTAAGAAAAAGTATACTCTGAATTCTCAGAAAACTGCATCGTATGAACGAAACAAAAAATAAAAAAGAACTACAATGCATATGAGGAATCCTGTTTACAGAAAGAAAACCACTAAATATCCTGGATGCATCCGCAGGCCTTAGAAAACAGTTGTTAGATTTAATGAAGGGAGTGGAGATAGATCTAAATATCCTGCAGAGGTGACTCAGCAGGGGCGTTTGCTAGGGCTAGCAACTTCCCTTTTCGAATTGTTCTCGCCCGCATTCCGAGGCAAAAAAGAAGGACCTAATTTACCTGCAGTTTAGTGATTTTCGAATTTTCTCAGACTCGGCACTTGTCAGATGCTTTTTACTGTACTGTCAAATATTCGCACAGAGTATCACAGGAATCATTATATGTGGACCGGAAAGTAGAGATGTGGGGAGGAAAATTTTTCAGAAAATTTTCGACTATGTTTTCCCGGAAATTTTTCAATGTCAAAAAGACAATTTTTCATGGAACATATTTGAGCTTTCTATTTTTTCTTTTGTTAGTCAATTTCTGTACTATTTAAACAAAAAATAGAAGTCATAATTCTAACATTGTAATCTACATTAATAAAATTTAAGTTTGATTCTGTTTTATACTTTCAAATTCTGCTTCTACTTCTGAGCATGACCTATCAAAGGAATGCACAGACACAATATTCTCTGTTAGTAGTAGTAATTCTGATTTAGATTACCCCATGCTCTCCAGTTCAGAGAGTGACCCAGAAAGTTTGTAGAAAAAAATTGGGATTAAAATATTCAAAATAATATTTTATTTTATTATTTTCCTGAAAATTCTTATTGCCTAAATCCCCCCCCCCCAAAAAAAAAAGGAAAGAAATCAAAGCTAACATATTTTTATAGTAATTTGTTTTTTCGTGAAATGTGTTAGAATAACTAATTTTTTATTTTTTGTAGAGAAATATGCAGTTATTTTGGAACATTTTATTTCCATTTCAGCTATTCATAGATCAACTTAATAAATAAAATATTTTGTCCAATATGGTATTTTTTAATGAATTACTGAGACATTATACGGTAGAATAATTATTAAAGAATTATATTTTAAATTATCAGCTTTATACATGATTAAAAATCACAATTTCTGTGCTTTGTTCAAAATGTAATTTAGCGTATATTTTGTTGAAAGGGGAAAACTCAAAAGGACATCATAGAGCTGATAATAATACTCCAGTTTTGTTTGCTTGTATCTTCTAGTGAATGCGAGTTTAATATTACAATACCTTATTGTGTTAATATCTTAGAAAACTTTCTGGAAAATTTTCTGTTTCAAAAATTTCCGGAAAGTAATGTCATTTTTTTCGTACGTTAATGTTTCATCCAGGCAAAACTAGTGAAGGTAATAATACGAAATTTGGTATGTATGTGAGTTTTTTTTAACATCGATGCTAGATCAGATAGATTAGGCGGCATTTTCCAAAATTCGCATCCAATGGGAGGTAAACAGCCAAAACGCCCATTTCATATGTTCTCAAAAAAAAAAAAAAAAAAAAATCACAGAATTCCTTCTCCAACATACAACCCTCACGAATGCCTAAAAATCACTTTCAGGACATTTTGAAATTCGTTCTCTTGAGACAGTGACCGAGCACATAGCGTTCTCAACTGGGAGAGCGAAAAGTGAATGCGACCTGGTTCAAACCCTGGTCGGATGCGTCGACATTTTGGAGTTTTCTGTGATTTTCTTCGAAACTTCGCCGTAAATACGGGTTATGAACCCTTGGAAAGACCCTTACGGAGGGCACCCCCCCCCCCTCGACCTAGATACCTCGTATAGATAATCGGCCTTATTTAACAAATAAAATCAATCCAGAGATTGTAGACATGAAAAAAGGGGAAAAGTTGGTCTCTTTCTTCTTGGAAGAATTTTTTACTTTCCGAACATGTACCATGTAAGGAAAGTATTGTAATCATGAAAAAATTCGAATTCGAGATTTTGGTGTATTTACACGTTTTGAGGTCTTCTGAATTCATTTATGCTATTTTTACGAGATGTATGTATGTATGTGTGTATGTGTGTGTGTGTGTGTGTGTGTGTATGTGTGTTTGTGTGTATGTGAGTGAACACGATAGCTCCTGAACAGGGCATGCGATTGAGCTCAAATTGGGTATATATGTTATAAACCACCGTCGCAAGACCGGTATTGATTTTGGTGTGTATAGGACTTACAGTTTTTCTACAGGGCTACGACAAAGATTTCTTTTACATTATGGCCTATGGAGGAAAATTCTGGAAAGTTCGCTAGCGTTTAAACGGTACATTCGATTGAGTTCAAATTAGGTATACATGTTATAAACCACCGTCGCAAGATTTGTATTGATTTTGATGTGCATAGGACTTACAGTTTTTCCACAGGGATAAAATAAAGATTTCTTTTACATTATGGCCTATGGGGAGAAATTCTTGAAAGTGCGCTAGCGTTTAAATGGTACATTCGATTGAGCTCAAATTGCGTATACATGTTATAAACCACCTTCGCAAGACCGGTATTGATTTTGATGTGTATAGGACTTACAGTTTTTCTACAGGGCTACGACAAAGATTTCTTTTACATTATGGCCTATGGAGGAAAATTTTGGAAAGTGCGCTAGCGTTTAAACGGTACATTTGATTGAGCTCAAATTGGGTATACATGTTATAAACCACCATTGTAAGACCGGTATTGATTTTGATGTTTATAGGACTTATAGTGTTTCTACAGGGCTACGACAAAGATTTCTTTTACATTATGGCCTATGGGGAGAAATTCTTGAAAGTGCGCTAGCGTTTAAACGGTACATTCGATCGAGCTTCAATTTGGTATATATGTTTGAATTATTCATCGATTAAAATTTATTTAAATGCTTGGTAATGATCTTAATCGTAAGTGTTCGGAAAGTCGAGTGGAGTCACTCCAGATTTTTTATATATGTTAAATTCTTGCTTCAAAATGTAAAAAAAATCTCAATCCTGTGTTTAAGGACTTATTTTTGGCAGCAAACTTGGCGGTAAATTGCCTATTTTGTCCAACGCTGACGACTTTTGACATTTCACTACTCTGCTGCTATTTGGCAACCCGTGAAAAGTTATCGCTGTTGAACGAAATCGAATGCAACGAAAACGCGTCGACGCAAATCATGTCCACAAAAGTAATATATATAAAAAAAAAAAAAAAAAACTTTCGGGAACGAAATAGCGCTCTTGTGCTAAGCCAATCATTGCCCATAGATTTACAACATGGCTCGACCCCAAAGAAAAAAAAAGATTACACAAAGGCATTTTGTACTACAAATGCCAATTTTCATCGAGAGCAGTAAACTGATCAATTTAAGTATTTTTTTTAAACGTTCTTGTCTGACTGATTCTTAATTTATATCTTAATTTTTATGAAATAGTCCACTGTTGAATCGGAGAATTAAATTTTATTCTTCCTGTAAAACTGTTTTCGCCTTCTTAGTTGAATGAGTGCAGGAAAGAAAGCAATCAGGACTTAGGCATTCAGTTTGTCATGGGAGTTTTCAAATTTCATTTCGTACGTTTTTGCTTGGTGTATTTAGGGTTATCGGTTATAGGAAAATACCGCCGTTTTAACGCAATTCAATATTTCGCCTAACCAGAAGTACTGAAGCTATAATAGTACGAAATGCCGTGTAGGTGAGTTTTTTAACATAGGTGCTACAGTAGACAGCATTTTCCAAAATTTGTAACCTATGAAGAATGAGAGGAGCTATAACGTTCTTTTGGCATATCCCGCGTGATCTCAAAGAAAAAAAAAATGGAGATATATTCATAAAATTCTTCCTGTAAAACACAATACTCACGAATACCTCAAAAATCAATTTCAGAGTATTTTGAATATGTCCTCCAAAGACGGTAGACAAAAAAGTAGGAAAGTGGTAATATTTCATTTGGAAAAAAAAAAAAAAAAAAGAAATTCATTATCTGCAAAATTTTTGCTTTAAAATATAACAAATATGGATTCTATGTTTAGAAACAGCTTGTTTGTAATTAAAAACTTGTTGTGAAAATTTATTTCTTTGAATTTTATGTAGTTACAAAATAACAAAATAATAATAATAATAAATAAATAAATAAAAATAAAATAAAATAAAAGATATTCTCCGGCCCTTGTAATAATAAGGGAAAACCAATCGAAACATAAAAAAAAAAAAAAAAAAAGATATTTTCAGTTAAAATTAAAAATGGGTTTACGCTTAAAATTTTCCCTCATTAATTGAAAAAGAATGATTGATACATCAGATTTTAATATGGCATGCTACATAAAAAAGATCAATTAGTCCAAACTTTTAGGTAATTTTAAGTACTAATTGGGAAAACAATATTTTTAGAATAATTAATTATGAACGGGTTTAGACAATAATTCATATGCATAATTTAATTTATTGCAGTGCAGGTAAAAACTAATAAAGCGGAAGTTATCAATTTATTCATAAGTAAATAAAAAATAACACATTAAAATTTAATTTGTTCAGATTTTAATGCGATTTTTAAATGTACGAAATAATATCGAGAATAATTACATATTCATTCAGTAAACTATGTACATATGTATTGCACTGATTGATAAAATAATTAAAGAAAAATTTATTTGTGTCTTTATAAGTAAACAAAAATAATTAGTACATTAAATTTGAAGTTCAAATTTTAATACGTTTTACCTATATGAATAAAATAGACTTTTGTCTATACATTTCTTGGAATTTAAAATTTCTACGGTTTCTACCCGTTTCAAGCACTTGGGAACTCAATGCGACAGTCAGAGAAGTATGTCTGTCATTCTGTCCGTGACGTTTTATTTGTCCACGCATCACACAAAAAAGGCCGAAGCAAATGAAATAAAATTCAGTGACATGATAGAGGGTAACTCAACTTAAACTAGAGGCGTCACATTTTTTGAAAACTTATTCAAAATGTCAAAGTATCTATTTGTCCATAATGTATAAACCACTGCATCAAATGAAATAAAATTTAGCATCATCACAGGTGGTCACTTAAATTATAGGCGTCAGAGTACTTCAATTTAAAAAAAAAAAAAGATTTTGATATTTTATGAAAATTGAGTAAATGTTTGTTCCATTCTTAAAAAATGATAATCGAATAGAGAAAATTTGGGAATTATGTTAGTTGACAAGTTAATTAAAACTACAAATTTCAAAATTGTTTTAAATATTTCATAGATTTTGTGAAAATCGTGTAAATGTTTGTTCTGAAAAACGGCTTAATAATGAAATTTGGTAACATAATCTACAACGACTAAAATGTCGAATTTTCCAAAAATGTGAACTCACACTCATGTGTCACTTAAAGGCGTCTGTAGATAATATAATATTTGGATGTTCAACCTAAACAGATTTCGTCGATTTTTAAAAAAATTAATGTTTTTGCTTTTTTAGATTTTGTGAAAACTGTGCAAAATTTTCTGGAAACAGCAAAATTCTCTTGACACATTATATTAAAGTATATACAGTGAATCAAACAAAATTTAGCTACAGGTGAGAATACCTTCTTGACTTTAAAAGTTCATTCCACTAAAAAAACGGTAATTTTGAAAATAAAATGTTTTCCCTATCTCTACTGACAATTTCACTCAGCTCCTCTATTCTTTTAATAATATACAGAAGTTATAAGTTTGCTTTATATACTTTTGCCAATATACTAATTCTATTCTTTAGACTCTGCAACAATGCAAACGAAAATTCAGGCTTTTTGAAAATCTGCATAACATACTAACCCGTCAACGACGGGTACTTCAGATAGTAAATGTATAAGATAATGTCCAGATTGCATATCAGTTAGAAATTTATACTGAATCCCTATGTAAATCTGCGAATGATAGGGAAAAATATTAAAGTGGAAATTACCGATATATTGCTAAGTAAATAAAATTAAACAACAGTTAGCTTTTTTTCAGGTAACCCCCCCCCCGCGCCCCCGAAAATTTATGTTAATTCAGATTCGCATAAGCAGTATTTGCTGTAATATTCAGTATCTTGTTATGGCAAGTACTGCTTATGTTCTACACCCGAAGAAAATAAGTCTGCGAAAGCGACTGCTATGTTAAACTTTGAAGTGTACAGCTAGCGGAAAATAAAATAGCCATGAGCGAGAGATTTCCAAATATTCTACTTCTCAAATTCTGAGACAGATTTCAATTTTCTCTAGCAAACATTTCGTGTTCTCTTCGATATTTTTCTGCTTAAGACTGTGATTTTTTTTCTTTTGCCCAGGAATTGTAGTTATTTGTCTAATGGCTCTTCCATTCATTCTACTTAAAAGCAATTATCGTCGTAATCCTCTTTAATTCACTTCCTTTATTACTTTCTCTCGGATTAGTTTTCTTTATCTTTTTTGTCTTGTTTATTTTTCTATGTAATAAATATAAAATTAAAACATTAAAAATAAAAAAGGATAATAGTACTCTTACATTATCTTGTCTTATACATTATATTTAGATATTATTATTATTTTTTTTTTCAAACTTCATGTTCGATTATTGTCGCTCATTTTCTAGTGACCCTGGTACTCTCTTAGAACTTTTCGATTTAATTGTTTATGTTTTATGATTGCTGCTTTATGTTATCCGCTTTGCTTATGCGTGGTTTGATGAACACTTTTGCTTGAAAATGACGAATAATTATTGTGCTGTCGAAATGTATTTAGAGTTTAATTTTACTCATTGTTTTTTACACATAGTTAACTTATTTTGACCCCCCCCCTCCACTCACACCACCAAAAAAAAAAAAAAAAAAGCTGTTTCCTAGAAAAGTTTTTTGAACGTTCCGCTAAAGCCCAGTTTTGCACTTGCGCAAATCCCTGGGTTCTGGCGGAATGAATAGTTTTCGCTATCCAAAGTATGAGAAAAATTTATGAAAATAAACACAAATCTAAGGTTAGTTTTAAAAGAAAATAAAATGTATTTTTCGTCTTGTGTTCTGAACTTGGGGAAAAAAAAAAAGTAGTGGAATGGGAAATGGGAATTCATATGTTTTCGAATTAAATTTTATTTTTGAAAAGTAACAAGTACACACAACTTTTAGTACTGTAAAATTATGTTTTTCACTTCTCTAAAAGCTGTCGTGAAAACTTAAATCTGACTGACTATTAGCTACATATGAAGCTAAACATGACAAAAGGTTAAAATCCGTTTTCTTTCCCATCCTCGCTAAACAATTAAGTTTAATTCATTAGGCCTTACGTATAATTAGTTTGCCCATCACAGAAATGAGTTCAGGGTGATGCAAGACAATTTAATCTGAATTCATTCTTGCAAAAATGAACTGCATGTGTCTGCAGCGGAAAATAATTTCTCGAGTCTTACAGTAGCAGTGGCTAGCGTAAGGGCAGGTGCCATGGTCGACTCTTGAAAAGGGGACAGCTATCCTTTGCGAGACTGACGCAACAAAAGAAGCATTTAACCGTTCGCTTCCATCGTTACAAAGACGCAACGATGGCAGCGAACGGGTTAAAGTAAATAAGGCACTAAAATATTCATTATGAATCACTGTGCTTAGAACTTAAATCTATGAGAATTTTTTTATTGCATGATATGAACTCCCACAACCAATTTAAATAGTTGTTCTTTTAACCCTTTGAAGCGCAAGAATTTTGACAACAATATGGAAGACCAACTGGACAGACTGCCCGACGCTGAAAAAGTGCAGCCGTTGCCATGAATCCATTTAACTACCAAAAACATGGCGGTCGATCGAATAGCCCATCTGGTGTCACAGAGCTAAAGAAGTTTTGTGACACAGCTGGCTGCGCACATGTTGACCGTCATGTTGTTGGTAGTTAATTGGATCGATAGCAACGGCTGCACATTTTCAGCGTTGCGACCATTTAACCATATTTTTTTTACGACTGACAGTGAAAGCGTTGAAATAATGTGGTTTTATGGTTTAACCACTGCCCGTCAAAGGGTTAAGAAATGTTAAGAATGATCATGCAAATGAAATGATTGGCGTCGTTCTTATTAACAAGAGAAGCAGCGCAGTTTTGTTGCCTGCCGTGGCAGTACTTTACCTAGGTACGATATTTTTTTTTTTTTCCCCACGTCGAAGATACCGTTTTCTTTAGTGTTTTCATTTAGCGTAATTGTTTAGTGCAGATATATACGTAATTTTAGTAGAAAGTATACGCCCGATAGTGTAATAGTATTGCACTGAGCTGCTGTGCCACAATCTAAGGTTTGATCCTCGAACTGGGCAAGGTTGATAAGATATGGACGGAGCTTACTTAGAGAAATTAATATTGCAGGCCCTACCTCAGACTGGCCGAGTGCCTGAGGCATGTGCTTCTGTACCATGGGGCCCATGATTTAAAAAGCGTCATTGTGCATCGTAGGCCTTGCCCCTCATTACATTGTTGTGTCACCTAATTTAGTTTACACAAGATACTTCCCCAGTCAGAATTTCAAAAATGCAATATACATGGGGAGACCGAGGCTTTTTGTTTATCGATTTTTATTATTATTTTTTTTTTTTTTAAGTTTTCTAACAAAACTAAACTGCAACTCTAAAGGACAGGCATTTCATCAGGAGAAAAAATTAATATAACTGAATTGCTAAAATTAAGGAAACTCTCGTTACATTCTATATAACGTTATTTGTTTGTTGTTTATAAAGTTTTACTATAGATTTTTTTTTTTTTTTTACTTCAACAAATATGTACAGTATAACTTGTGAAGAAGTATTTTAAAATCATTTTTCCAGCAATTGGCTTTGGCATAGCTTGTTGTTTCAGCCCGGTTAAAGAATTGCAAAACAAAACACTTTTATATTTATTTAATTGCTTATTTCTCGATTTCTAGAAGCCCTCTGTATCTCAGAAATCGTTTGAGTTTAGCTCACTGGCAGATCCAGAGGGCATAAGGGCACGTGCCCCCTCCCTCCTCCCCCCCCCCAGATGAACCAAGTTTACACTATAGAAAGAGAGTTGACACATTTTGTAAATCTGAATAAATTTTTTTAGTAAATGGAGACCAAAAAAAAAAACCCTCTCGATTTTTAGATTTGTGCCCCCTATAGATTTTTTTTCTGGCTCTGCCTCTGATATTTCCACACAAAATGCGATTGAGTTAAAAAATAAATATTGATAAAAAATAAACAACCTACATTGACAGAAAATCAACAATTGAATTCTCCCCAAACAGAAACCATCTCCTTTGAAGAGGGCCGATGAGTGGATGGCGCGATATTCAACAGGTAGCCCAGCCAATGGCGCGTCGGCATCCGAGTGACGTGTACAGCGTCATTTCCCTTACGACCAGACGAGTGTCCGGCTCGTTATATCCCCCCAATTGCATTCCCTGGCTTCATTCACGCCAGATCTCTCCATCCGCGACAATCAATTTCCTTGGCCACAGCTTCTGTTTTTTCATTTCCATTCGAGGAGTGACATCCGTAAATTCACACATTTCAACATGAGAATCTTGGCGATAGTGGCGTTATTATGCCTGGTTGCGGTCATATCTGCCAAAAAGGTGAGTGGCGTTATTAATTTTTTTTTCCTCTTTCTTTACGGAGCAACCAGCTCTATGGCTGGTTTTTGCCTCAATGAATGAATCGCTATAGACGGGCATTTCTGTGGTCAAGGGGTAAAATGCCTGTACATTTATTTATTAAGGGTTTGTGCCAGTGTCAATAAGGGCTCATAGGCGTACCCACGGAGGGGCTATAGCTGCTAAAGCTTACCCTCGCCAGAGATCAGTCCAGGATTTTTTCCGGGGTTCCATTTTTGTGAAAACTGTTAATTTTTCTGAATTTTAATATATATTTTTGCAGATTCTGTTTTTGTGAATTTTCATAATCATTTTTGTGAAAGTCACTTGTCTTTCCTCTTAAAATAATTTACACAACAAATTAACATATAAGGTAAAATGCCAATGAAGAGTTGTTTTAATTTATTGTAGTCTTGTGAAGGGACCGTAAAACGGATCTAAATTTTGTCTGCATCGATCCCTGCTTTCCCAAAGGTGTAGAAATAAGTGATTTTTTTTTTTTTAAATAGAGAGCTGCCTCTTAATTAATGAATTAAAATATTTTAATTTAAATAATAGTCATTAAATTACTTCAGAAGTATTTTTCACTCAAGAGTTGTCTATTAAATAAGTACTTACAGTTAATAATATGCTATTGAACTCTGTATTAAAATCACTAAAGAGACTAAATAATTTTTTATTATTCTATAACCGAGCTATGTTATTAGTAAGCTTCTATCCTATGAACGAGCGATTCAGAATATTTTGACGTTATAAGAAAGTTGTGACCATGAGGTCTCTATAATCGGCTTTAGCAGTAATTAATATAGCTCGAATTGTTATAACATTTGCATTTTTTGCCCCTTTTTAAAGCTTTTTTTTTACTCTTTTAGGACATTTTTAAAGATTTTTTAGGGTATTTTTTGAAATTTTGGATCATTATTTTGCATTTTTAGTGCTTTTTTGATTTTGGGTCTCTCTTTTTTTTTTTTTTTTTTAAAGATTTGTAAAATTTTTACCTGTCAATATATTTTACCTTTCTACTTTAGTATTTTGGGATTTTAGAAATGTACCATTTTCCATTTCAAATTACAGAGAATATTTATCTTAATTTCTTTTAATATATTTTAGTCAGATGTCAATATATAGGCAGGTGTAAACATATTTTTTTCTTTCTTCTTTATCTCTTTATTTTAGCATATTTATCTTAATTATTAATATGTTACAATTCAGTTTCTTTAAATATTTTTAATGCAACAAAATAAGGAATTATGCGTTTAGATTGAATTTTTTGTTTAATTATTAGGACATTTTTCATTTTAAGGGCGTTTTTAGGGATTTTTTTTTGGGGGGGGGAGTCACTAAATCCGGGATTTAGTAATTAAACATTATACTAGATTAAAATTCTGGTTACTCCCATGTAAGAGCCGCCCTGTGTATACACAGAGCTATTAAAATTAGCTGAAGGATGAATTTTTGAGATAAATCTGTTAGCTAACATAAGGTTTGAGAGATAAATAATCAGTACATTCATGGAATGTAAATTCAAATTCAATAGATCAAAGTAAAATATTTTACTGAAATGCCTAATGAAATAAGGAATTCATATCAACATTTATAAAAAAGAAATTTTCTCATCAATGATTTTTTTTTTTCTAGAAAATATACAAAAGCATTTATGGTGATAGACGCATTGCAAATTATCTTCTAATACATTGATGGGTGGAGGGGAGGAGGACAGAGAATTTTATCTTCTGTTTTAAATTATACATAATGTTAATTATTGAAGAATTTCAGATTAATTTTATTTAAAGAATATTCAAATATGCTGATTGATATTTTGAAAAACCACAAATAAATAAAGAAAATGGATTTTTAAATTGTATTTTAGAAATACCAGTGTATAAGCTTTCATTTTTTTACTGTTTTAACTCTCATACAAGATTGCAGGAAAATAGAGAGTAGAGTAGATTCGTAAGTTCTCTCTCTCTCTCTCTCTCTCCTTAGCATTGATTGTAGGTGAATTCCCTAAGCAAATTCATCAGTAATTATTTTCAAACTTTAAATTAAATATTTGGTTCTCGCATTGTCCTGGACAGTTTTACATGATTGCGGACAGAAAATTTTCATTATAAGTACACTTACTTTTTCAACGAGATCGTGAAAATTTTCAATTACTGCAATGTATAACACTGAATCATTTACCAAGCTGTGGGAAGCAGAATGAACGTAATTTAACATCTGGACGGACACACATCTAGTAATTTTTTTACTAAATCGATTTTCCTTTGGTGGTCTCCCCGTGGTCTTTTGCCCAAAATAATCGAAATTAATGACCTAGCTTTTAAATTTATGTGACAATCTTTACACCTTTGAAAAATTTTACAAAATTTGTAGCTACTGGGAATAGGAGACACTTCTTTTATCAAGCATGCAAATTTCGTAAAATTGAGCTTTTAGCGTGCTTATTAGAGATGAGTTCGGACTCATTTTTTGAAGCCCGAGCCTGCCCGAACCCGAAATTTCAGCTAAAGATAAATAAAATTCAATTACTTCATTGGTAGAATACGATAAATTTCGCCGTTTGTGCAAATTAAAGCCAAACATAGTTGCAAACTCTTAATGCACTTTCTAATTCTTTATATTCACGTTTATCAAATAATAACAATAACGTTTCAATTTTTATTGAGTCGTCACATGAGCGTCAAACATTCATATGTAGTTAGATATATTAGACACAGAAGAATACAAGTCATAAATCTCATGTAATGACATTTAAAAATGTTATATTTAAAGCACGTCCAGAAAAGAGATTTTGCGTAATAAATTTAAGAAATTTGCATATAAAAATTTAGTTGATAGGAACAAAATTACTTTTAAAAAGTATTTTATCATACGATATGAATATATACATTTAACTAAGAAAGACCAGTAAATAATGAGGCCAAAATTTTGAATTAACAGCATTTTAACACACATACACAAATAAAATAGCACAACACACCATTTAGTAAATTATGTGAAAAAGCTAGTTAGTGAAAGCTTTTTACCCATCAAATTATTTTGTTGCACGTCCTAGCCTCACATCAGTACGTTTATTTTTCCAATGAATCACTTTTTAAAATCTGTTTCAAGGAGTGTGCTCAATAAAGGAGTCATTTTTCACGGGCCCTAGCCCGAACGCAATCGTGAATTACAGGGGCCGAGCCCGGTTCGGGCTCGGGCTGAACCCGTCTCATCTCTAGTGCTTATGGGTCGCTATAAATTAATTTTTCAAAATCTCAGTATCTCTATAAAAACCGCACTTAAAATAACCATTGTTCTAAGTTTTTCCTTATCGATACACGAGACCCCATGGCCTGGAACAAACATCGAATGATTAAAAGGGAAGAAAAAAGATTGCCAATTGCTTTGTCACCTTTTCTCTACAACGGCGAATTAAAAAAAAAAAAAATCTGTCTTTTTCCTATCACTTTTCATAGGTAACTGGAAATTATTTTTCCAGTTTGCAAATAGAAACCTGCCGGGAGAATCGCGGGCTCTTGACCTTCAAACCAAGTTCCACAGCAAATTACTCCCCCCAATTTTAAGTGGCAGTATCTATGTTTCAGATCGAAGGTCTTGTTGACTTTCGAAATTCACTTGCAGACTTTCAAGAGTGACAAAATGGAAAATTGAGAGATAAGCAAACATAGAAAGTGTCTTTTACAAAGCAAACAGGGTATTAGATAGCATAACATTTTAACGAAAGTGAACTTGTAACGCACAGTAATAGCACATTTAGTTTATGTTGACATCTCATGCCAGAAACGTAGCCTGAAAAAAAATTTCATGGGGATGGAAAATTCAGCATTTCCACAAGAAATCTTTGATTATTATCATCTTGTGTTATCGAAAATTCGTAACTGGTGGGTGAGGCTTAGTGGTGCACGCAAGGGAGGGGTCCAGGGGTGGTCGAGACTCCACCTAGAGGAGTTATTAACTTTACTTCGTTAAATCATCATGTAGTTTTTGACATTTTAATATATTAGAAGACTTTGTCGATTTCTTATTTTTAGTTGTTAAGGTAAATAAATAAAAACATAATTCAAAAACATGCAACTATATTTAAATACAGGGAATCTTCATAAACGTTGGGGGGGGGGGGGATGTTCCGTATTTTTTCAGGTGGTTAGTGCCACAGCCCTCCGAAAGAAAATCCCGTTCGCCAGCGCGCCACTCTTCGGGTAGGACTCAGCCGCCGAACCTTTTCTCTGACCTTTGTTTCTGCCCATAACACATATTTCTCAATGTTCCAGCAAATATTTCTCAATGCTATGTGGTACTGAATATTAGACTAATGCAAAATGATACTGAATATTAATTTTGTCCCATGCTTTGTTATGAATCAGTAAAAGGGTGCCCCCATAAATGTTTTAACAAATTTCTAGGAGAGGTAGGGCAAATCATAAAAATTGCATAGTGGAGTCAAAAGTGCCGTTTTCCCTTACCTGGTAATTATCACTTTGGAAAAAGAGTTGAAGTGTTTGTCTAATTTCTTAGCTAAATCTTAGATTATGAGTTTGTCTTCAAAAGTTTCATCAGTGAAATGACGTAAAAATTTTAAACTATTAATTTTGGTCAAGTGTTTTCTGCGAAAGATACATTAGTTTCTGACTAAAATTTGTTCGGAAAGTTAACTATTATTTCAGCACTGGTTCCAATGCGATAATTACAAGCTACATGAAGACAGCGTTTCCGATTCCACATTGCTATTCAATTCTTAATTCCAGGGCCCGATTTAGAAAATTCTTGACTATTGGCACATGGCATTGGCAGTTGGCTGTGCCACACAGCCAGCTGCCGCCAAAAAAGGGTCTCTAGATCTGTGGCACGCGATGAACGTTTCGATCGTCCGCCATCTTGCTGGTAGTTAAGTCGAGCGATGCCAACGGCTGCCCTTTTTTCAGCATTGGCCAATCTATCCAACTGTTCTCGCATTCTTCCATTTTTCAGCAGATGTCAGTGCTGTTAAAAATAATCGTGACCAGGGCCTGATTACTGAAAAGGCTCGGGAAGCTTGAGCTTCCCCTCAGAATTTGAAGGGGGGCCCGAAAATGACTGAAAAGCTGCGATAAAAATTCAAAACTTTGTTATTAAATGATCTTTTAAATTATTGTAAATATTTTCAATGAAGGAAAGTGGTGCTTTTCAGAAGTCTTGATACTTCATGTTGCAAAATTTCTAAAGTAGTTGTTTGCGATGTCTTTGCCAGGGACATCTGCTGCAGTTGAGAGTTTTTTTTTCTATTATGGGGAATATTTGGCCGGCAGAAAGGGGTAGACTTTTAATATGTAATGTTCAACATCTTCTAAATATCAAAATTAATTCTCAACTTCTGTGTTGTGATGTTTATGATGTCATCAAAACAAGCAAAGAATTCGTGGAAAAAGCCATGTCTAGTGAAAAATAGGACTAAATTAATAAAGTTTAATGTTCCAGTAAGGTAAAGTTTTTAGCTATTTGTTAATGTTTAAAGTAATTTCAAAAGTACCGTAAAATCTCGTTACAATAAACTAAACGATTATGAAGATGAATGAATAAAATATTTTTATCAAAGGAAAATTTCAAATTAATGAATAAAATGCTTTTATCAAAGGAAATCATTAGAACTAATTAAATCGATGAAATTTCTTTTTTATGAATAAAATATTTTTATGAAAACAAAAAGGCAATGGGGGGGCCCGAAATGAGACTGAGCTCCCCTCACTACAGAGGTTAATCGGGCCCTGATCGTGACCATTTATTTACGGGAAATGACGTGCTAAAAAGTAAAGGATTCTCGTGGAGCTATGTCACCCGCAACTCTTTTTATAGAAATCAAATCTATTCTTCGTGACTGGTAACAGTCAAAACGTCAGAGTTTGGTGTTCCCAGAACGGGAACACTGCGCGTTAAAGAGTGACCTAAAACTGCAATAGTATATTACAGTACAAGTGAAGAAGCTGACTGTTTCCGTCACGCGTGTGTCGGCTTTCTGCAATGCTAATAGGGTCCCACAAAATTTTCGTAAATATTATGGGATCCTCACACCAAAGAGTGTAAGAAACCCTGCTCCAGATACAGTTTTTCGCAGTTACTGAGTTCGAAATGGCGCCCCGATGCGATGCCTACCTTGTTTACCGTACCCCCCCCCCCCCTTATACGTAGATCCGTCACTGCTGTAGTCCCCGTTATAGCATCTGTTTTTCACAGGATATTCTGTTATGAATGAATTCACCTTCTGTTCCCTCGCAAGTAACAACATTATACCCCGTTATTCTCTGAAGTGCGCTTGCGTCATTTTCCAGTTGTCTGCTAGTGCGAGACATAAAAGGAAGCAGAGAAAAAAAAAAATGTCCGATAATAAACAGAGCGAAGAATTGACCAGCTGATGGCGAGAGCGAAAGTGAGTGTTTGGGTTATTAGTGAAATACGGTACGACAATCGGAAAGGGGGAGTAAACAAATTAAGTTCTATTCCTGTTTCTTTTCCTTCTTTCATGGTCAGTTTTCAGTGTATTATTGAATAGCGTATGAGGGTTTTGGGCAAATTTAATGAAAAAAGTAGCGGAATAGAAAAGGCAAAACTGGGAAAATTCATTGTTTGCCAGTGACCATACCAGGCCCTGATTATCGTATGGGCACTTCAGGTCAAAGAAACCAAAAATTGAATTTAAGTGTATTGAGCCACAAAAATGTGATAGTCAGGCCGTACAAGTGACAAGGAGCATAAGCTTAATGGAGGATCACATTAATCGAAAAAGATGACTACTTTATTTTCGTGAAAACGGATGAACTTTCTTTTATGAATTTTAGTTTAATACATAATGTAAAAGTAACAATTACTTTTAAAGTATGTATGATTATAGCTATCAAAATTAATTTATTTTTATGATTTAGATAAATGACCTTATTTCAGTGAAAATTTGTGACTTTTCTTTAGCAATTGCAATTAATATAAATAATGTAAAATTAATAATTCTTTATATATAATTATAGATATTGAAATTAAATAATACCTTTATTTTTTTTAGATTGCGGACATTTTATTTCAGTAAACATTTAAGATTTTTAAAAATTTTTCATTTAATATAAGTAATGTAAAACTAATAATTATTTATGTAATAGCAGTTACTGAAATTAAATAATTTATTTATGTTTTGGATTAGTGACTGCTTTATTTCGGTGAAAGAAAAAAAAATCTTTTTTTTTTTTTTTTTTTTATAAATTTCAGTTAATATGAGTGATCTAAAACGGATATGCGTCTTGCAATTAGTATATAATTTTTATTTCTACATTATCTTAAACTATATTTCTGAACTCACTGCATTGTTTGTAAGAACAGTGTTCAACTAAAATGAAATTTTTGTGTCTGGTTCCCTGTAAGAAATCAGTTAACAGTGGATTGTAAATAATATGACATTTTTTTTTTTAATTAGTAAATTTAGATTTGGAAAATTTAGACTGCATGGTTAAACTTTGGTTAACTTAAATCATTGAATGTTAAAAATAAAGATTGTTATTTTTTTAAATTTTTTTTACAGGCATCGCACCAAAATTTACTAAAATCTAACTTAAATAAATGATATATTAAAAAATCTGGAGTGACTCCACTCGACTTTCCGAAGACTTACAATTAAGATCATTACCAAGCATTTAAATAAATTTTAATCGATGAATAATTCAAACATATATACCAAATTGAAACTCAATCGAATGCACCATTTAAACTCTAGCGCACTTTCAAGACTTTCACCCCATATGCTATAATGTAAAAGAAATCTTTGTCGTAGCCCTGTAAAAAAACTATAAGTCCTATGCACATCAAAATCAATACCGGTCTTACGAAGGTGGTTTATAACAAATATACCGAATTTGAGCTCAATCGAATGTACCGTTTAAACGCTAGCGTACTTTCAAGAATTTCCCCCATAGGCCATAATGTAAAAGAAATCTTTGTCGTAGCCCTGTAGAAAAACTATATGTTACTGTGTTCCTTGCGACGAAGGGCTTGGACTGATGAAGGCCAAAACAATTTTTGGCCGAAACGTACGTATCTTCTTACCTATAACTTCTTATGTGTGTTTTTTACAAAGTTTTTTATTTACTTTATCGTTTAACACCAGTATTTTGAGTGTTTTTTCCGTTACATGCATACATCTCGTAAAAACAGCATAAATGAATTCAGAAGACCTCAAAACGTGTAAATACATTAAAATCTCGAAGTCGAATTTTTTCATGATTACACTACTTTCCTTACATGGTACATGTTCAGAAAGTAATAAAGAAGGTTCTGTGGTTTTTATAAGTACATTAATAATCATTGTATTTTTGTAGTTAGTGATATTGCATTGCTAATTCATATCATCATATTATTCTCCACAGTTATTACTTTAAAAATACCTAGTTTATAGCTTAGAATTGTTTAATTTTAAGAATATTTTTGAATGTTACAACATACATATAATTATTTTTGGTTAGATATATATTACTAATTTCTGAATTATTAATTTTATACGTAATATGTAATATTTTCTTTCTTAGTTTTGGATACACTTTAAGTTCAAGTATTATTTTCTCGTTTTGGAATCATTTGAAGAGCCAAATTGCTCTTTTCATTGGAATTGCTTCGTCATGATTTCTGAAGAGGAATCCGGTTCAAAGTGGATTTTTGAATCTTTTTTAAGCCACTTACCGAAATCCTACTTTTGTCCTTATATTTACAATCTGCTGTGTGTGGCCCTGATGAGAGTCGCAGCAATTGTAAATATTTCTAACTTCTATTTCAAGGAATCTTATTTCTTATACTGCTTTTTCACAAATGTGATCGGTTCACTGTACTGCTGTTTTATAGGGGTATAATGGTATGTTTTAGTCATTAGTTTATTTTACTTTTCCTACACATGTATATATATATTGGAATTAACAGTCGGGTTGATTAACGCATTGTCAACTCAGAATAATTATAAAAATGAAAGAGTTGCTTGAAGTATTCAATGTTTTAATTTCGTTTACAGTTAATTTGAAAAAGAAATGCTTTTTAGTGGTAATAATGAAAACACGAAATATATAGGCATTTGCTTACTAA
This sequence comes from Cheiracanthium punctorium, assembly GCA_038373885.1. Taxonomy (NCBI): domain Eukaryota; kingdom Metazoa; phylum Arthropoda; class Arachnida; order Araneae; family Cheiracanthiidae; genus Cheiracanthium; species Cheiracanthium punctorium. The sequence goes on from JAWZYV010015925.1 coordinate 43,390, forward strand.
ACCTTGTTTTTCTCACTTATTCTTAAGATAAATATTTTGTGTTGATATCGTAAGCTGATAATCTTTGTGTATTGTGTATGTAAAATAATATTAGATATATTTGATTGTATGTAAATAAAAAATGCTGATTTAAACACGTCAGATTTTTTTTTCAACGAAGTTTGGTTTAATAAAAAACCGTTTCAGTACATATAAGGTTTTGAGTAAACAAAATTAATCAATAATTTATTAATTAGACTTTTTTACTAATACTAAAAAGTCATCAAAAGATCCGATCATATCTGTTTCCATTTCGTAACTCGAATTTAATTTTTTAAATGAAATAAATGAAATGATTGTTCTATGTATGTCGTGCTGATTTCTCCAAGTGATTAGCTATTTAGGAAATTCCCACTCCAGCACAAAGACTCGAGTGTTACAACGCTAGATTGTGATTAGTTTTTATTTTTATAAAAGCATGTAGTGGTGTGCTTTCAATGCATGTATTTGTATGCTTCATTAGAGAATTTAACACTGGCTGGTTATGTTTACGATGCAAAAATATGTGTTTTTACAATAGTTGTATATTAATGATACAGTCATTCGTTTTCACCAATAATAAATTCATTCTGTAATAGCTGAAATTTCCATAACGAAATTATTTCTTGCTGTTTTCCAATACATAAGTTACATAACCAGAGATTTTTTAACTACTTTTTTTTGTGAGTGTGTGACTATAAGAATTACTTTAAGATGTGAAAATAAATACATTTATCTATCAAAATAACTAGTTAAAAACTCTTAAAATAAGCCAGTATAATGCTTAGTAATATTTTGAAACGTAAGTAGATTTGCTATTCATTTTAAAAACCAAGCTTTGTGAGAAGAGTCTGATTTTACAAAAATAAGCGCACATTCTTTGCAATTATTTTTTTTTAATTCCAACATTCAGCTAGTTCAAGAATTTATGGCTAGATGCTAGGTCTATAGACTAAGCTGGCTAGTCTATGGCTAGCTGTGCTTCCAGGTTGAAAATAAAGCTCTGGCGCTTTTTTCCGCTCCGTTAATAATATTTAAATAGAGCTTTTGAACAGAGCAGACAAGAAAATACTGACTTTAAAAAATTGTTCTATTTAAAAGTTCAGCGAGACATTTCAACTTAATCTCACAGCTAGGGGGAGGGGGGAAGAGAATATTTTCTGAAGAACAAGCTACATCCTGTAATTGCTGTAGAAAAATAGAAAGCAACGAACTACTAGGAACAAGCCGAAAACCACTGTAAAAGAATATAAACGAGTTTTAAACAGCGTTCTTAGAACTTTATTTGATTGGCCATTTTGTTTTTCTTCACCCTTGCCGTATATCGTATTACATTTGAGCGGATTTGATACGGCTTGAAAGAAAGAAGCCGTGTTTTAAATTTGTCAGCTTAATATGATATTAGTTTGTGGGAATAAAAAGTTAACTATTAAGTTTGAAGGCTTCAATGACTCTCTCGTAGACTACAATTGTGTAGTTGATAGTTAAAAAGAAATGCTAATCTTGAAAGCAGTGTTTACAAGTGTTAATTATTAATTTCCGGTTCCGTCGGATAAATTACGAGTATTTTTGGGCTAGTGTGAAATAAATATTTATGGGACTGAGCATTAACTGTTTGTGAAATGAAGATTAACACGGCAGCGACTGAAAACGTCTGATCTCTGAATAAGCGGACATAACTACATATAATAACTGACATATTAAGAGCAGTCCATCTAATTTTTATAAAATGGAGGTGAAAAATATATGAGGCATTACTTAACAACCAGGAAATTATATATTTAAGTTTCAGCTTTAAATACACCAGAACCTCGATTATCCAAAACTATTAATCGAAATTCCTCTTTAAGCAGTTTACCCCCCTCCTGTATCCAAAAACAATGTTAACCGAACTTATTCTATTAAAAAAAAAAAAACTCCGTGATAGAGCTTCAAAGCAAAGGCAATTGAAGCTGCGCCTAACCTAACTTGCTTGAATGTCTTTGTGAAATCACGACTTACATATAAAATGCATTTTAAAATTCGAATTCAGATAACTTATGTAATATGTTACTAACAAGACTACTCAACAGCAAACTGGTGTTTAAGTGAATAAATAAATAGACCTGCTGATCCAACTTGTTTGAAAGCCTAGAAAATTCTTCAAATGAATGCACTTGAAATATAAAAGGCAAACACCCGCTGACAGATTTCTAAATGGGCTAGTTAGTCTACAGGCGTTGCCGCCCTTTTTATTTCAACCTATAGGCTGTAAGTCTGTCCCTGCAAACACCACTACATATGTCATGCGAATTTTATCGTTGAAAGGATGAGAGAACATACGACAAACATACCGTTAAAAATATCTACATTAATCTTTAATTATAGAAGTCTTATAATACCAGAACACATACGACACTTTTTCACATGATTCTAATATTCCAAAAGCAACAGTACAATTGAAGTTTCTGAAAAAGTAGAATTTTTTATTTTAAAAAACGCGTGGGGCATAACTATAGTGCGACATTTCAGTAGCTAGTTTTCACCATTTAGAGTTAAAGCAGATGACAAAATGCAAATAGCATGCCCTGGTTTCGTCAATACTATTTCGTTTTTGCAATCGGCACTTGGAAATCCGTTTGTCGCGAACTGCATCTAGTTGCCTTAAAACTTTAGCTGCTTCCTGCAGCTTACTAACATCTCTTCATTGCGAAGCAGCTACTAATTATTTCGAAATGATTTAGTTTTAAGATCGGAAGTTAGCTCAGTGGTTTACGAAGACTAAATAGGTGATGATTCTTTCTAAATATTACATTTTTATGTAAATGTGTCATCGTTTGACGTAGCCTACTTCAAATTTATTTTTTATATCATAAATGAAATTAGATTTTCAATTTCAGGCATTACTCTGTCCCGCAGTGGCCTAGTCACTAAGCTCCGTTTTTATAAGATCACAAATAGTGAAGCAGCACCGGCTTGGCCAGTGCTTGGGATAGTGATAATCTCTCGCGGCTGGGCTTCTGTGGAACGTGTGCGTTAATGGGAGCTGGTACACGTAAAATATGTTCGTGATTCCAATGACCTCCATGCTCAAACGATCCCTCTGGAGGTGCCGATTCCAGATTATAGGGCTCTCATTTGGAACTGGTTCAAAATTAGAAGACCCCAAGCCAAATTGGAATTCCTTCCACTGGGGCTTGAAGCCGTCCTATATGGAGGATCTCGTATCGCTTCGCGGTTGCAAGAGGACAAGAAAAACAACAATCTTAACGATAGACTAGAGTTTCAATGGTCGTTGATAGCATTATCCTTGTTAAAGTGATATCCTCACATCAAAGATGAAACTGTGAAAACTCATGTCAGGCGCGTAGCCAGACAAAATTTTCGGGGGGGGGGGGGATATGCGCCTGGAAAATTTTTCGGGGGGGGGGATATGAACTTATATGTGTATAAATAGACGGAATTTCATCACTAATCCAAAAATTTCGGCTGGGGATATATCCCGATATCCCCCCCCCCTGGCTACGCCCCTGACTCATGTAATGCAGTGGTAAAGAGTATTTCACTCATGCTGTCCACAGTTGCTAATATTCTGTATTAGTTTTTCTTCGTCATTTACTCATACATCAATTATGTTGGCAGTGATGTTGTGGCGACGTTACATTTCGTCACGTTTGTCAAATCACATTTGTAATGTACATGCACTTCTGTGATGGCCTTCGTATGAAACACGTGACGTTGCAGAGTGACGTACAATGTAGGTAATTAATCAGATATATTATGTATGCTGTGAAGTCACAGTGCTCTATGGGTAGCTTAGCTACTGGCACGATACATAATTTGCTTTTAATAAAATTTTATGTTTTGGCAATATTTGAAACAGTTAGTGGAATTTTTGTAAGCCGGTTTTGCAAACAATAATTGTATATTTTAAAATATTGACAGAAAAAATATCGATATTTCAGAAAGGCAAATTATGCATCATGTCGGTAGCTGGAATGAGAATAAAGCGAGACAAAATATCAATTCTGAAAGATAAGTGAAATACTTTTTTCATTATACATTTCGCAGATATTACCTTTAGCTCTATGTAACTTGTTTGTTTATATTTAGAAAAAAAAAATTAAAACATTAAGCTTAAAGAGCCCCTTTATTTTTAAAATTTCTTTAACAAGTCATCTACCTTAAAACTTTTGTTAACTGGGTGGATTTATAAATGAACTATTTGTAATTGAATCAAATTAAAACATTAAGGATTATAAATTTCTTTTGTTACTTGCTGCTAAGCGGTGCTCCTAATCAAAAAGCTCTAGGACAAACCTTGCTTGCTACAGCATAGTTAAATTTATTATTCGTAGGCTTCGACACTTTGATAAATATTATACATTTTAGAAAATGATGTAGAACGAAACAATAAAATCAAAATGGTATTTTTTTTTTCTTTTCCTCCTTCTCACCCTTTTTTTTTAAATTAAAAAAAAATTAAGGTCTCGTGTAAAAATATTTCATGATATGTATTAAATGTGTTGATTATAAGTTTTCTTTTTAATTTACCAGTTGTGTATTCAGATATTTGTTTTACCTTTTAAGCCTTATGACTTACTGGAGTAAAAATCATACAACTGCAGACTTTTTAATGGTAGTGCAATTTCATTTTATACGTAGATATGCACGTGCGTGTAGAAGTAAAGTTTTTTGGTTAGTTGGGTGTTAGAAAATATAAGTACATGTTTTTTCAACTTTAAATGTTTGATAGGCGTTTCTCGTTAAACACTAATTGATGCAGAAAATTCATGCGGGTAATATTGCACAAAAATAAAAGAAATAACGTTATGTGTATGTTTCAATTGCTCTAAGTTTAAATTTACTGGGGCAAAACAAATACTTCATCAATTACATACAAAGTTTATAAATGATTGAAGAAGGAAAATCCTGAATCGTAATATTTTTCTGAATTTGATTATTTCTTTATCTAAAATATCGAGATTTTAATTTGAATTTTTTTCCCACCATTGAAACTATCCTCGATGTAAAACCATTTTTACAGGCAGTTTAGTGTGACTAATTACTGACATTATTGACTGATGTGGGGGTATGACATGTATTGATATACACTAAATCAAATCTTCTGGCGTGGAGAAAATATCCATGCATTTTTTCAAAATTTTAGAGCATATATATGCAACCTCCGGCCCACCCCGGTTTTTGATCCGGCCCGCGGAATGTTTCAAAACCCTTAATAAACAATTCAAAATCCCAATTGTACGGCCCGCGACTTCGCCAACATCCTAAAGTTTGGCCCGCAACTTTCTCAAGGTTGTCGACGACTGTTTTAGAGGGTAAAAGCTGACAGTTTCCAAACTATCATATCTTGACCAACTTACCATCCTGTTTTTTCTCTGTTTAACTTATTATTATTATTATTATTTTATTATTTTTTTACAAATAGAAATTTGTATCAATAATGTACCTGATAGTATAAAAATAAGCCTTAACTATACCCAAATTTTTTGTTATATATTACAATAAAATTTTGATTTTGCACACATATTTTTTTTTTGTAACTTATGTTAATACATAAACTGAATTATACAATTTTTAAAAATTTATTCAAATTACTTTCTTTTATTGATTATTTCCTATGCATTAGACATCATCTTCATGGGCGGAAAAATTTTTATTGCTGAATATGAATATAATTTTTTTCGCAATATTTGCATCCCATAATGCCGTATTTTTATGAATGTTATGCTATGAAACATAGAAGAACTTAGAGTGTGTGTGTGTGGAATTCCCTTTTATAAATCCCCTTCCTACACTTAAGGCTATAGCTTTTTAAAAGATGTGTAGAACCAGGGTTCGATGCAGACGAAGTTTGGGTCTGTGTTACGGCCCCCTTCGTAAAATTACAATCGATTAAAACTGCCAATTCACAAAAATGCAATCAATTAAAAAGGCTCCTTCACAAAAATACAATCGATTAAAACGGCCCTTCCTTTGCACCTTAATGTTTTAATTTGTTTTGTAAATTATTTTAAGAAAAAAGTGACTTTTACAAAAATTGATATAAAAATTCTCAATATTAGATGTTGAAATTCACAAAAATATATGTTGAAACTCACAAAAATAGATGTTGATACTAAAAAGTATTAGCATGAAGGGCCCAAGAAAAAATTCATGTGTATTTCTCAACTATGTCTCAGGGTGTTTAAAGCAGTGTCTATATTTATTACCTAGTCTTGCGCTTTTAAACAGAAAAATGATAAACCTTTATAGGTACGTTGGCATTATACGCGACAAGTTTCAGTAAGTAAATTGTCACTATAAACCTTAGAGCAGTGGCCTAGATCTTTTGAGTAGGTGGATTAAGCTTATTCTTTGCTGAAATAATTCAGGTGCAGGCTGGTTGTTTTTTTTAGTTCTTGCAATTCTCATCTATCTCTCGTAAACTTTTTATTCTTTTTTCTTTTTTTTCCTTACCTTCATTCTTTGAAGATTTTTTTCTTTCTTCTTTTAGGATAATAAATGGACAAGGATTTTCTAATAAAACTGCCAAAATAAAAACTTAATCCTAACACCAGGTGCGATATAGAGTAAAATTTATGATAGCACTACTCCCGTTGCTTCAATATAATATGTATTTTTTTTCTTTAATCCGTTGTTTTTTTTAGATGGAGTTTCTGTAAATGAGAGAGAATGTAGGAAATTCGTACTCTTGTCAAAATTGACTCTGTTGACGTAATGGTCGAAAAATCCGTGGGCGGTTTAGTTCTTTTTATTTAACGACTTTCTAGGAGCCTCAAAAAAATCAAAGTGAGCGTCCGTAAACAAAAATAAAAATTTGGGCGCAACTTATTATGGAAATATTATTGCACTCTGTGCATGACTTAAAGATCATCTTTATGAATCACTTCTAATTTTCCAAATTTTTGTTAATCTTTCTGATTGAAGATTTTATGTAGTAGGCTTTTATCAGTGGTGTACTATATGGCAGAAAAGTAGCGCAGTGGCAGACAACAAAACTGCGCTCTTTCCATTAGTAAGAACGACACTGATCCCTTCGTTTGTAACATCAATTTTTTAAATTTCTTTAGCTTGACTATTTATACGTATGCATATTTTAAAAATAATTTCACAGTGCAAAAATGGCATATAGATTCAAATCAAGCAACCATAATTAAATATAGAGAAAATATCCTATTTGTGACAAACACAATAAAAAATAATTAAAAAGTAAGACACAAAGAATATTACTGCAAAAATCACATACCCCGTAGGAAATATATATATATAACAGCAGAAATAGAGAGGGCCGGACAGTATGCTGATCGAAAAACAATGAACCATAAATTATTATACATTTTTAAATTTTTTTTTTTTTTTGTGAGAGTTCATGAATGATACATGCAATGAAGGTTCTGAAAACTGTGATTCAGAATAAATATTGTAATGTCTTATTGGCTTTAACCCGATCACTCCCATTGTTGCATTGACGGGCAATGACTGCGATTCTACCCTCTGTACCCATCGTTGCTTCCTGGTGTGGGTATCAATACCGAATGCATCTCCATTGCTTTTTTAAAAATGCTGGGAGAGGACTGGATAGACCTAGGTTCTAGATTTAAAATGAACAGTTAAGGAAAGAAAAAAAAAATACACACACAGAGAGGGAGAGTATAACCCATCTCTGAAAGTATGCTTCGTCATGCTTATCGCCTCTCCAGTGAAACTGCTCAGGGTCCACCACTGCTCCCACAAACAATAGATAACAAAAAAAATTCATTCAAATAAATTCGCAATTTATTAATTCTTTCGGCCAAATCAAACAGGTTCCTTTTAATGACCATTAACAAGATTTTATCACCTTTTGGGGAACGAAAATAAGAGACACGCAGATCGTCGGGAGCGAGTAGTAACAATTAGACAAAACGAAACATGACCTCGATTTCTCCACTCTTCAGCTCCCAAGGATCTCGCTAATGATTACTCTCGCATTAATGAGGTCAGCTGAACTCTTCGCACGAAGGTAGCTAATTGGAAGAATTCGAAAAGTAAGGGTTAATCTGAGAAAGTGGATGGAAATTGCAAGCTCTTCGGATAGAACGAATTCAATGTCCTGCTCGTGACTTTCGCATCCGCAATCTCATCTCTTTACAGATTCTTCCCCGCTTTTCTTATTTCTTCTAAGTGCACTTCTTAAGCTAACGGTTATTTTCTCCGCTGATTTTCCATGGTTCGGTTTAACTTGATGGATATATTTTTTTAAAAGTTAATTGAATGCTTACTATAATTGATTTCACATTTCCATCGCTAAGGAAGAAGTTTAGTGGAACGATTTTTGCAAAACTTAATGGCTAAAACTGCAAAAGAAAAAAAAATCATTAAAATAAGTAACACTTTTGAACATTGAGGTAAAAAATTATCAATAAATTACTTAGATCTGCATAATGATGCTTTTCTTTGTATATACACAGAATAGAGTCTTTTTCGTGCTCTGTGTGTGAATTGGAAAAATTTATTTCTGTGAAATTACATGGTCACGTTGAAATTCATCAAGGAACACAATCCAAGCTTTTTCTTTCCTTTTTTAACGAGATTAAAATGTTTCTACTTTCGGCTTAAGCAGGATCTGTAATAAATATTTTGATTCATTTTAGGGCTCGTACGGACTCTGCCCAAAAAATGAAATTAGCAGTTTCCACCGGCCATAGAGCGATCACATAATAACAAAAAGTAGCAATTAAAAAGTTATCTATCAGTTACCTTTTTCGTCGACCGCAAAAAAATTTTCTGATGCGTGTCAGTTACTTCCCAAAGCGCTTACTTTTGACTGTTTCCCATTCATTTATAACGTTAGCAAGTACCCAGACAGTTGTTTTAATTGCTTCTTATTTGCACAACAATGTTCTGAACGTCTATTAACGTTCAATGAATATTACTGAACATTCTCTGAACGTTAATAGATGTTCAGAAAACTTGTGCTACCTAGGCAAGTCGTCCGTATTGCTGGAGTAAAAATCGTCACGATCGAAAAGACAACTAAATTTTTTGGAAAAAAAAAATTAAAATTGGCTAAATATTATGCTTACGCATCAAAATTTAAGCCTTTTTCTATCCCTCTTGAGAATGAATGTTTTCCCTTTAACATTCTTTTTAAATTTCCTGTGTTATAAGAGCAAAATTTTAGAACTTGCATTATTATGCAGTTAAACGTAATGTTATTAGTGGTACCTGTCTAATGTGACCACACCTTCGGGAATAACAAAAGTGGTCACTTGACAAAGGTTTTAAAATGTGGTGGTTGTAAAGAGAAATTTCACAAGTGGTCCGTCTCTAAGACAGTGATGGCGCCAGACTTTCCCCGACGGGAGGGCCATCTTCCCCGACAGGGGGGCAAACGATAAAACCCCAAAATTTTACGTTTCAGTACTTGCACAGCCTCTCAAAAAAGTACTCGAGTAAGAGATAAATTTCCTACTTTGGTTTCGTATATTAAAAATTATTATGAGATTGTCATTAATTATCTGTTCTTGGTTAACAGGAAAGCCCAGTGATTTTCACCAAAGTCGTAATTAAAAAGGTCTTTACGAAGGCAATTGTCAGCAGATCGGGCAACCCTGCTTACCCTAGAAATGTGGATCTTGTTCGCTGGTTCCTTCGAATCCCGAGAAACATACTCCGAGCTGCAAATAATCAATATTCAGTATATGAATATCGTATAATTCCAAGCAGAATGAGAATGGGAGTGTACGGAACGTCTACGGTCGGGTCAGACACTTTGAATGGAATTTTTTATCTGGTTGCAAAATTTCCTTCGTTTTTCTAAACCAACAAATTATCTAAAAAAATCCCCGACGACACTCCCCGACAGGGGGGCCAGTGATCCCCGACGGGGGGTGCATGGCCCCCCGAACCCCCCGCTGGCGCCACCCTTGCTCTAAGACAGAAAAAACATTTGACAAAAATATGCTTATACTCAATATATTTAATCTTCGTCCACTTAAAGTAAATAACTTCATACTCAATTTTTAATATTATACCGAAATCGAATTTCATGCTCTTCTGGAAAAGTGCGGAAACTTTCCGCATTCGAACTATTTCGTTTTGTGGGAACACTCCCTCTTATATCAATGCTTCAGGCAAAGGCAACCTTTTTATTTGTGGGAAAAAAAAATGAAATAAAATGTGTAATCTGGAAAAAATTTTTAAGTATTTATAATTGGAATAGTAATATTTCCTTCTAAGCCTGATGACCGTGACTTCAATATGACTTCAATGTCAATTGCGACAGCTAATTTTGTCACACAAATGATTAACTTTTTTATTTTCGGAAATAAAACGAAGCTGTAAATAAAGGGAACGGGTGGATTCCTTGTTAGCCAGTCGCTGGATAAAAGCAAAAGTAACAAGAAACGAGCCGGCATTAAAAAACACTCAATTAGTGTATAGCTCCATCTGCCAGGATACAGAAAGAGTAATGCGGTGAAAAGTGGGAAATTCTGTTAAAACAAAGATTGTTCTCTCTAAACGAAATAGGTCGAGTGCGGCCACATCTCGTGGGTCAGTAGCAGCCTATTCTATCACACGGACCATCATCTTGAAGCCAGACGTCAAATCCGGCTATGAAAGTTTAATGAACTGATAAAGACACGTATTACATCAGTCGACCAGCCTCAAATATTGTCATTTTTACTCTGCCTCTGCGTAACTGTCATCTCTCTTGGCGACGATAACCGCATCATGTCGACAAGAAAAGAACAAAAGCTAACGGGAGCCTCCCACTGACAAATTAAGTGTGCTTGTGATGAAAGCTCAATTAATGCCGGACAGAGATAGTCATAGGCTGAGATTAAAACGCTTTATGTAAAGTTTGCTTGACAGAAGAATTACTTTTTTAAACGTATCTACTGTCGTCAGGCTCAAAAACAGTGGCCCGTAAAATAAAAGAAAAATTGCTTTATTTTTTTCTTTACCATTGGTATATGCAATTTTATACCACACTGATGTAAAAGAAAGAATGAATTCGACTTTTAATTTCAAAATTAAAACAGAATGGACATTTTCAAACTGTCGACTAATGTACCTGAGAATACACAGGCATAGAGTTATATGGGCCCGTGGGGCTCAAGCCCCCCCAATAAATTGTGAATAGGGGCTGAGCCCACCCAATAATTTATCACTAAATACAGAAAACTGAATTATACTAACATGAAAAAAAAAGTATTCACGCCATTTACAAACGTTTAAAAAAAAACTTTTACTTTTAAAAATTTTCTTCTTTTGATTTCAATCATGATTTAGTATTCATTGTGACGCCATTATAACACACAATGTTACTATAAGCTGCCCTTGCCAGGCTCTGGTTAATTAAAATCAGATTATACAATGTAAAGTATGAAATGAAGAAAAGTTAAGATGTGTCTAAAATGCACCATCTCACTAAAAATGTTTTTTTTTCCTCCTTTGGATTTTTTACTTTGCTTCTATTTTTAACTTATAACATGGTAGGAAGATGCTAACATGGATACTTACTTTACATAGGTGTAGAATTCTATGGACCCATAGAGCTCGAGCGCCTCCAATAATTTACACTTATATATAGTAAGTCATATCATAGCTGCCAACTACTACGGAATATAATTAACCACTTTTTGTAAACAGTTTCTTAATTATTTTTTTAAAAACAGTCACCCGCTCCCTCGCGCAGCACAAAACTTTTGCTATATTTTAAGCCGAAAAATCATGTAGAAAAAGTGGTTAATTATATTCCGTAGTAGTTGGCAGCTATGAGTAAGTTATATGTACCTGAATCATTGGCGTAGCCAGAAATTTTTCATGGGGGGGGGGTTACGACTTCTGCAACTCACACATATGTATACGGGTGTATGATATATCGAGTGTATTTTTCTAGCACCCGTTGTAATTGCTTCTCCAACGGGCTTTGACCTCTAGTATCCAGATATATATATTTTGCAACTACTTTTGAGAACCCCACGTGAATAAAAGTTTAAATGTTCTTATTTTTAGTTTTTGCATGTCAACATATTTCCCTGGAATCAATAACGCACCTAATACATTGCAAAGCTCTTGCATGGGATGATAAGGGAGTGAAGATATACATTTTGTATGGCAAAAAAATCCTCATGGGGGTGGTTATGACCCCTCCTAACCCCAAACCCTTGGCTACGCCACTGACGGGAATATATGTGGTTGTGGGGCCCGCCCCCCCAATAATTTTGAAAACTTTACGCTTATGTGAGAATATGGAATATGAAAAATGGGATGTCTACATGAAAATCTGTTATACGTTTATAGTAACAAAAATAGCTCGTGTGATTATTGCAATAACATATGGATATAACTAAGACATATTCACTTCTAAGAAGGTTAGTTTTCGGCAGACAAAATTAAAAATGAAAACTTTTAGAGAAACTAAATTTTCATTTGGAAACTTTTAAATTTCCACACCTTCAGTTTCGAAATTGATTTAGCTGCTTAATTAATATTAAATTTTGGGAATGTATACATAACGTGAAAAACTACAAAGATAAAATCTTTGTACTCTTTTACCATAAAAATGTACTTACTAGTACACGAGAAAGGACGTCATTGAAAAGCAATGAAATTCAGTGAACGACACCAACGACAGTGAAAGTTTTTTTACAGTCATTACTAGAAGTTGGCATGAGGACGCATTTTTTTTTTTTTTAACCCAGAAAATTATTCGCCAGCTTCTCACTGAAAGTACCTAAACTGTACTTAGTTGCCACATTGTCGAGTATATACCAATCATAAAAGAAATGCTTGTCGCTATTTGACAAGAAGCGAGCAACATTCTCAAACTGTCTAGCATGAGAGCAACAAAATTGCATAACAGAATGTATGTTCAATCGGGTATAGCTGTAATGATGTTCGACAGCATAAAGTCGCTTTTGAAAGTTAGAAGCTTAATAACCTATTGTCAAAAACTTTATTTTCATGTAGGAATTGAAGAAAAAATTAATCGTTTTAAGCTACACCATCGGACAAAACGTCTCTCTATCTCAACAAATCAACAGATGTGTAAAATCACGGAAGAAATAAGCAAGTAACTATACATGATGGATGGAAAAAGAATTGTTATCTTCAAAACTATAACCATCGTAAATAACTCAATCAGACAAGTCTAATGATTTTTAATAACAGGAAAATGCTCCGAAGGCCAATTTTATAGCAACTTCGTGGTGTTCTTTGCCGGCAGCAACATAAAGCACCTTCTGACCCAAAGCCACAATCCAATGACCATCTCATGAAAGGGCAATGTAATCGCCAAACATGGAAACAACGTCAAGGAAGAAATGACGTGATCACGACGTGATTTCCTCGCCTGCCGATGACGGGCCAATGAGAGAAATTGATATCTGAAATAATCACTGTAGATCACGATTTAATTCGTACTATAAAAGAATACCAGTTGGTCTGCATCAGCACACCTGCTTGGCCCCCGTGGAATCATGTGCGCGCGTTAATAGCACTGGGAGCGTGGTCCTGTGTGAAATATGAGCGAGGGAAGTTTGATGATGTGGAAAACACACCTGACTATCAACGGTTTTTAGCCACGTTAAAATGTGCGAAAAGAGCAATTACACGATTCTAACTTCAGATAACGGTGGTAAAAGGAATGCTTGGGTATTTTCAGATGAAGCTGTCCTTTAAAAACATCAGGGAACGTAAAAACGAAATTCTGTGTTATTCCATAGAAAAAGCTGTTTGTGTTTCACTCAAACACTCCCAGAAGATGTTCTGTAGACAAGTTGACAGTCCATAAAACAATCAGGATTTGCCTTATTCTCGTCCATTTGATGCCACTTTGCCACTAAACAATATAACACCCATGACGTCTTACAGACTTAATTATGGACATACTCGTCAGTTTATAGACCTTTGATGGCCGAGTATTAGCCGTCAGCATCTAGATATGGACCACCTTTTTTGGACATGAATGTCTGCACACACATCCATAAAAAAGCCAGAACTTATCCATAATATGGATCACTTAGAATTTTGACACATTTTCTGCCACTGTTTTAAACATTCAGTGGAAATTTGGAAAACCGGTTTTGCAAACATCCATTTAATATTTAAAAATATGAACAGATAAAATATCAAAGTATTAAAAAACGCAAATTATGCTTCGCGTCGCTAGATAGTAGAGAAAACGACAAAATATTTATCACTATGAATGCTATGATTGGAATAATTTTTCCCATAGGATAACATGGAACTATGCAACTACATCTCAACGGACACTTATCACCTTAAGAAAACAACTTAACACAAATAAGCAAATTACGTTATGGAATCGCCTCCCAAATTGTATCACACACTCTTATAAACAATAAGCCTGCAAGAGTAATCGAGAAATTCAGCAAAACATTCTTAAACGTTACAATATTTTGCTTCACAGGTTATTATTCCTCAATTTATTGTGCACAGTGATTACAGGTATGTACCTAGGAATTTCCTGAGAGTTTCCTAGTTTCCTGAAAAGTCCTGGAAATTTATCTTTTTTAAGGTTGAATAATACAGCTCATTAAGAAACATTTACAATTTTTCCAGAGTCCGTGAAATTTTTTGGTTCTTCGAGGACAAATAATGTGAGTTTTTCCCCCTTAAAACACAATTTCAATTAATTTTCTTATTGATTTTAAAGAGAGTTCGGCAATGATTGAAAAAATCAGACAATTGTAAAATTGTTCAAAATTATAAAAAAAAAAAAGTGTGCATAAATTGTGGAAAAATAAGCACTGAGACATCTCTTGATACAAAACAAATGTGTATCTTAATAATTTTGGTCATTAATTATACATTACGCCTCGAACTACACCAGTATTAGATGAAAGATTCTAATTAGGGAGAAGAGAGAAATTAATGAATACTAAGGCAAAATTATCTAAACAAATCTAATATCCCTTCTTTCCTAATCAAGTGAGTTAATGATCCACATAATTGTAATTACTATTATTTTTTTTTAGATATTTATTTCTCGACTATCCTTACAAGTAGTAAACTTACATACTTTCAAGGACGTCAAGTCAAGTGAATAAACACAAAAATAAAATAAATAGAAACTTTGTGAAAAAAACACACATAAAAGGTTACTTCAAGGCGTAACGATCGTTTCGACCGAAAATTCGTTCGGTCTTCATCAGACAAACCCTTCCGTCAAACAGAGCAGAGGGAACTCTTTATATTAAATAAAATTATTTTTATATATTTTTTTTATATAATAACGATCGTTTCGACCGAAAATCGAAACGATTTTCGGTTGAAACGATCGTTATTATATAAAAAAAATATATATAAAAATTTTATTTAATATAAGAGTTCCCTCTGCTCTGTTTGACGGAAGGGTTTGTCTGATGAAGACCGAACGAATTTTCGGTCGAAGCGATCGTTACGCCTTGAAGTAAACTTTTATGTATGTTTTTTTCACAAATTTTTTATTTATTTTATCTTATAACACCAGTTTTTTGAGTGTTTATTTTCAAACACAAAAAATATTTCTTGTTAAGTGTAGACATCGTACTAGCTGGGCAAAACTGAAGCTGCGAATTGGTGTTTAAAAGTAAAAACACTCACTTTAAGTAAATTATTATATCATAATGTACAGTACCTTAATATTTAATTTGTGCATTTTTTAACAAGTATGACTCTTAATATAAGCGACTTCAAATTAACAAAATTCATTTAACAGAAAACTGGTGTTTAGAAGATGAAATAACTAAAACTATAAAATAAACACATGAAAAAGTATTTATCGTAGAACGCACGTTTCAGGTGGTAGCTGAAGAAGAATGAACCTTTTTATATCACCCGAAACGCGCATTCTGACAATAAGGACCTTTTTATGTGTGTTATTACACAGATTTAATTGTTTCGACTTCAAATTACTTCATAATGGAATTAGGGAGCTCTATTATTTTGTCATTCATCATATCATCATAAATTGACCAAATTAATATGGGGCTACCTCTAAGGTACTCCCTTTCCAATAAGAAAAGAATCATCGAAATTGGCGAACATGGTTTAAAAAAAATGCTGCTGAACTTATACAAAAAAATTATAATAATAATAAAGAAATCTCTGAATAAATCGTTTATGTGGATTTTCCTGTAGGTTTGCTTCTAAGCTCTGCGCCAATGGAAAGAGAAATGAATTATTGGACTAAATTTACAACGATTTCACTAGTCATGCAAACGCGTTAGGTCTGCTAAGCCCTTGTTTTTTCTAAAAAGGGGAAATAATTGACTCTCCTTCTGTTATCTGAAAGTAATGAAAAAAAAAAAAAAAAAGTAAAATCGTCTTGTACATACAGTTTTATTTGAGCGCGTACATCATTACTAAAAAGATTTTGTGGTTAGGACCTCTAAATTTTTACTCATCCTAAATAGAGGTCCATAGGGGATCCGGTTATACTAGTTTGACTGTATATCAGAATTCATTGCGGTTTCAGATGTGTATTATCATCTGGTAGCAATGAACTCTACCAAATTCAACCATCTAGACTTGAGAAAGCGGATGAGTCATTTTAGCTGTATTCCTTCTACCTTGAGATATTCTGCCTGTAAATAACTGCATTGAATTGTTGCCTCATACAGGTTCTCTGATACCGCTCCCTCCCCTTTTTTTTTCTAACCGCACAATAAAGTAAAAAAAAAAGAAAACTTGAACCGTATAATAGTAAAGAGGTAAGGTCCATGATCACTAAAGGTGTATCATTGGGTTTGTTTTCAGAAAGTTTCAAGGTCGGGCTCGGGCATTAAAACGCTGTCAGCTGCCCCCTGCCCTTGAAGGAAAATAACAGTTGTAGCAGAAACTCCGTAATATAGTCTAAGATACATCTCGCAAAATATCTTTTTTATAAAATAGGGGTAACTTGTATATACAAATTCTGTTATCTTGATCAGTGAGATTTATTAATTCTTAAAACCGGCAATATATTAAAAAATCTCTTTCAAATTTAAATTTTCACTGAAGATACAAATTCAATGCTGTACGTCCAGTGTAAAGCGGGCATTTTGCAGCCCTACATTAAAAAAAACATTACTTTAGAAAATTTCTTCACAACAGAATCGTATAGACTTCAATGGAAAACTGTGAGAATAGCTGATGAAGCTATTCTGACTGATTTGTAACATTTTCAAATTCTTATAAGGTTCCTCGTTCGTCTGTATATCGAAACTGCCGCAAATAGGAATTCATTTCTAGAAAATTTTTGAATATTCATTTCTAGAAAAATTTTGCATATACAGTATTCATAGTTCACAAGAATACACAAAAGAGTACCAACACATTAACATCGGCGAAAATTTAGTGACATTGATTTACTTTATCTGCATGTTTTAATATCCATGCAAAAAATGTTGTGCTAACATCGTGACGCTAAAATAACTTCTCCATTTAACGTTTTGTTTGATAGGAAGGAAGGGATTTATAATTCTGATCATTTGACTTAAATTTGTGACCTGTGGCCCACAGATCCTTTTCCTAACAGGGAAGAAGTATACAAGCATATGTACCTGGGTTCGAAATGAGATTTTGAAGAGGGCAGCAAAGAAATGCTTCTATAAGTTAGAAGCAAAAACTACTCACCTCCCGGCAAAATCTCAAATTTTCATGACTCTAAATTGCAGTCATAGGCGCACCCACGGGGGTGGGCTATGGGGGCTGAAGCCCCCCCCCTAAAGGTGGGAAATTAGAAGTGAAAAGTATTGAAAATTAAAAATTGTCACTAATGAGTTATATGTTTTCTTTTTAAAAATTGTCTTCAAATTATTTCTAAAATACTTTTTACCCCAAAAAGATGTTAGTTTTTAAATAAAAACTTACAGTTAGAGCATGAAACACGGTTAAACTTGGTTACAACATCACTGAAAAGATCATATAATTATTTGATTCTAAAATGAGTTACATTGCTCGTGGGGTTATGTTCTATGGGCAAGTCGACTAGCACAGAATATTTTGACGTTATAAGAGAATTATAACTATAATTGAGGTCACTATAACCAAGTTCAGCAGTATCTGTAGCCAGCCCCCCCCCCTAAACTAAAATCCTGGGTGCGCCACTGATTGCAGTTGTAGTTTTTTCACTTAACTGTTAAAAAATCGAATCAGTAATGCAATGAGCAAACTAAACAAACAAACAAAAAATCTTCATTTTTCTTTTAATGATGGTTGCCGAGACTTATTTCGAGCCCTGATATGTACTAATGGTTTTATGAGATTTTTATAGTGACACATTTTATGATAATATTGAAGCTTCCTGGGATCGTTAGTTTTAAATTCCTATTAGTTTCTATTTTAATATAACATTATCTAAAACCTATAGGCTAGTATAAGAAATAGAAATCTCTGATTGTTTCGGTCCAATAGTGAGAAAAACCCATATCACCGATTGTTTTCTTATAAGATCCAAGTTTATCATCGCAGCTAATTTTCTTCTAGATTCATACCTATATTCGGCCCGTTGTTAAGTTGTGGTTAAATGCGGATAATGGAAAAATAACAAGCCTTGGATTTCCAACTGAAATTTTTTCCCTTTTCTTTCGCTCTACTGTAATAATCACTAATAACAAGTCTAGACATTTTACTGCTGTGGTTCTGTTTATTCCATTGTGGTCTATGCAATTACGTTTAGAATTCGTTAGCCTAAATGTCAGAAAGAAAGAATGGAACCTTTCACAGAATTTGACGTTTAGAAGAGAGAGAAGAGAAAAAAATATTTCTGTTCCCACAAACAGAGAAAAAAAAAAAAAAAAAAATCAGTGGCAAATTTCTGTATTTGAGGAATTGTCCCCCCCCCTCCACCAGTCTTCCCTCTCTTTCTTTTTTCTTTGTAACCTAAAGAAAAAAATCAAGAGATCAGGAATGTTTCGTATCTTTTCATTCATCCGAAAATCTTTATTGATAGACATTGTATGAGATGAACATCTGCGTGCATTTTTGTTTTGTTTTCTTTTTTTCTTAACCGCGGTCAGAATTATCGGCCACGTTTCCGTGTAACATAGACCTAGAATCTTAAAAATTCTTTTCTTTCCTCTGACATACTTCCTTCTCGCAAGGAAATGCCAAAGAATGTATCTTTGTAGCGTATCTGACCTTTCCTGCCGCTATCTTATATGAACTTTTTTATACATATCCATAAAGTATGTTTTCATTTACCTTCGAGTTAATTACATAGGAGCCTTTTAATTGCTTCTTATTTAAAAGTTTTTTATTTTATACTACTCAAGTAAATTACTAATTTTATTTATTCGTTCCTTTTCCAAAAAAATTCCAGTTTGATTAGTATTATTATTACTATTATTTTTAAGATACATAGTGTTTCTCACAAGAATCGTATATATATTCTGTTTATCAAACAAAGACTTTTCCGTATATAGCTTTATAATATTAGCTGATATTTTTATTGTTGTTTACAGGATATATGTTTAACCCAAACAGAAAAAGATATTAAAGCCGGACCTCGTTATCCCAAGATTCTCGGGACCACAAAAAGTGTCTCAATTAAATAACCCGAGTTGTTTATTCACAACATCGATCCTTTTCACAAAATCGGGACAGAAAAAAATTGTCGTGATAACGGGGGTGACGTGAAAATTGAGTGTCGGAATAACGAGGTCCGAGTGTATTAAATATGTGTATCAAAATACTGTAAGATTTAAACATTCAATAAAAGTTGAAGAATCTTTAAATTTTTCTTAGTAACAATTAACATACCATAATTTCTATTTTACTATATATTTTTAAAATTATATTCAGCTTTATTGTAAAATGATTTTATTCATTACATTAGAAAGTTTTTGTGGAAAACATCCAAATGATTACTCTTAATCAGTAAGAGCAACCTTTGGAAAGTTGCGGACCAAATTTAAGATTCATACGTGATATTTTTTCTCAACAACCTTTGGAATCGTATTAATACATTAAAAACTTTGTGTCAAGATCAAATGTACTCTTTAAAGAAAGATTTTCACAAATCCTGACTAAGGTAAACAGAAACTATATCGAAAACCATACAACATTCCTTTTGGATAAAAATACCGGCTCTGCTTGTACACATAACGTCAGAAGATAACAACGCAAATAAATTTCGATTACGTATTGCGTGGATGCTTAGCGTTTCTTTCCAGTGTTTACCTAAAACAGCTGTTTCTTGTTTTACGATCTTAAACAATTATTAGCTCAGTGGTGGAGAAGCTTTTAAGATCCCTGCGTCAAAATCTAGCAGAAAAAAACCTAGTTTAACCCTTTGAGGTGCAACCCTTTCCCAATGCTGAAAAATGGACAGCCGTTGCCATCGCTCGACTTAACTACCAGCAGGATGGGTCAATTTAAACTATAAACATCTAAAAAAAATCGATCAGATTTTGGGATTTTGCGAAAATCGTTTATGAATAATGTGCATATATTTTGTAGTAATCGCGACCATTTTTTTACGAGAAATGGCGTGCTAAAAAGTAAAGCATTCTCGTGGAGCTATGTCACCCGCAACTATTTTTATAGAAATCAAATCTACTCTTCGTGACTGGCAACAGTCAAAACTTCAGAGTTTGGTGTTCCCAGAGCGGGAACACTGCGCGTTAGAGGGTTAACGCCGGTGCCGTGTCATGTATTAAAAGCTATATTTGTGATTTTTTTAAAAATGCATTTTGGGGGGGGGCGGTAAACGCAATAATTATCAAACGGTACGAAAACATCTGCGCAGAAAAATAGATAGGCGTATATATTTATTTATTTAAAAAATCAAAATAATTGTTTTTCATTACCTTTCTGACCTGTTTTGTTACTGAAGTTTGTTTCTATCATGAGTTTTTTTCTTTTCTTTTCTTTTTTTTTTATAGAGTTCACCATTACTAAATTTTCCTCATAACTTCACTGTGCTCCTATAATATGTTTTATCTTAAGGAGATTTTCTTTTTTAAAGTAAGCATTCATGCAGTTTTAGAGCACTTTTTGACAAATCAAATTACGCTAGAAACTTAAAAAAGATGTTTCATGACAAGCTGTACAGCTCTTTCATAAAAACGATAACTTCTATTCCTGGAGAAAGCAATATATTTTCTTTACATAAAAAATTACAGGAAATAAATTATCAATAACTTTTTAATTGCAAGCAAGTTGCACCTAAAAATAGGATTAATATTTGTTACATTTTAAAGCGAGAATTTTATAAATAATGTATCGTTTTTCCTTTCATGAAAGATTGCCACTTTCCTTCTTTTCTCAAGTCTACTCTCTTTAGAGGACAATATTCAAAATATCACAATGGCTTGAAATTGGTTTTCCTGGCATTCCCGAGTGTTGTGTTTTGCAGCAAGAATTTTGTGGATATCTCTTTTTTAATTTGAGATCATGCGGGATATGTTAAAGGAACGTTTTAGCCTGCTCTTTTATATTACGAATTTGAAAAATGCAAAACTCACATACATGGCAAATTTCGTACTATTAGCTTCAATAGGCGAAATTTTACGAAAAACGGCATTACTTTCCGGTCCAATAATAAAATTATGAAACATTTAACGAAAAAAACATTTTTTAAAAATGCAATGCCTCTCAAAAGGAATTTATTTGCTTAAGAATCATTCCGAAAGTTGCGTGAGCTACAACTTCTTGTGAAGCCCATTAAAATGCATAAATTCGCCGACTCCTTCAGGAAGTTTGAACAGTTTTCTAGTAGTGAGCTTCTCTATATATACTTCTGGTATTTAAAAAAAAAACAAATAATTAAATATAAATCCAATTCTTAGATTAAACTTCTAGAGCTGAAAATTACCGATAGAGTTGGAAAAAAAAAAAAAAAAAAAACGGACATTGGGGACTATTCCCGGACATTGGAGCCTCAAGAAATCTTAACGGCTCCGTAATCGTAATGTTATTTAAAAATGTTGCTGATTATTATTTTTTTTTTTCTACAGCACCAAGGATTCGTAATTCGGAGTTTCTTCTGCTGTCACAATGTAATATGAAAAAGATTCCCGGAACTTAGAATTCACGCATTTGAGGGGAATTTCCCCAGTAAAAATAAGACATTGACGTCATAAAGATGAAGGAGATTGAACTTTCCCCCCCCCTTTTTTTTTAACTTTTAATTATAAGGATCTCGGTGATGTAAGCGATAATCAAAGAAGTCTGTAGCCTTTCTTCAAAAATATTTGGAGCCGGCTTTATTTTGTGGTAATATGACACAGTTTGAATATTGATAAAGATGGCATTTTGTTAGGCAGCAAATATTTTTATTCTCGTAGACATCTTTTGGTCAGAACCAGTTCTAGCTGTTAGGTCCCCCGTGTGCAGTTGCTATTTGTCTGTCTGTGTGCATTTTATTATAGGGCTGGCATTCCAGTAAATAAAACAGAAACAGAAAAAAAATGTCATCGTGTGAATATAAAATATTTCTTGTGAAACAACGAAGAAAAAACATAAATAGAGAAAAATTATGTTATTTTACATGAAACATGGTTGGCGAGCTCTATTCAGCGCAAATTTAAATATTGTATTATATATATCAGTAGGGAGGGTAATATAATTATGCATCTCTCTATTCTAAAAAAAAGTAAAGGCCGCTGTCGCCGTCAAAGCTTGTCAACTTATCTCCTCCTAAACCGCGGGGATTTGAGTTTCGACTAAGGTGCCCACAGATTCGAAAAATTCCGAGGAACCTGCTAAGCTGATTTAAATTTCGAAAATCGAATTATTTTAGAAGATATTAATAAAAAACTGAAAAAATAAACCGAATGGTTACCAGATTTGGCATAAAATCATTCATTCCTTTGCAACAAAGCGTTTCCAAGTATCTAGAATCGCGTGAAATTTACAAACATGAGTTAGAATTACGCCCATTTTATGCCAAAATAAAAACTATATGAAATAAGTAACTCAAAATGTGTTACACAAAGTTGACAATTTTCAAATAGTAAGTTCGCTTAGACAACAAGAGTTTAGAATTAGCGATTATTCGTTTTTCCAAAACAGAATAACTAATATCTTGAAAATGAAAAATAATTAAAATGCAGATTATTTTAAAGCCGGTTCTCGTCCAGCTGGATTATTTGCTACCAGTAGAAATATTTGGCGGCGTTAGCTATGCCATTATAGCAGCTATAGTACACTTTGGATATTTGCTAGCGCGACGAGATGGTATAATTCGTGGTGTTAAGTACGCCAATCTGCAAACGATTATGTAAATGAAAATATCGATAACGGTTTTCCAGTAACCTTAAATGAACAGTAAATATATGTTGTAAGCATGTGTAAATCGCCAAATAATGAAAAGTCGCCATTGGTGGCAGGCCATTTTATCTGTTACGTAGCTTTTATTAACTTTACATGTACGCAAGTCGCCAAATAATGAAAAATCGCCATGGGTGACGAATTCGCAAGGTGTCCAATAGGTTTTACATTATTAAAAATACAGCTGAAACAGATGTTTTGATTTTATTACGCTTTATCTCCTATTTAATATAACTTTTGGATGGTAACATTAAATATCATTGTGTTTCTGAGGAGTGCAAATAATTTTTCCAGCGATTATAAGCAGAGTCCGCACTCCAGGTGGAGTATAGCTCAGGACCCGTACAACACGGATTCCCATAACAAAATATCTTCCGTGTTATGAGGGGGAGGGGGAGGGGGTCTACTGTAGTGTGAAGTTTAAATTTTTATGTACCAATGAAGATGCAAGAACCAAGCAATGTGTAGCTCGGTAACATTCTATCTGATCCAATCTTCGGGTTTTGTCTGTTGAAATTATGTCTTTTTTACGAATAAGCCTGATTAGGGGCCGAATGCCTCATACGAAAAGCGAGCGTAGCGAGTCTGGGGGCCTTGGCCCCTAGTTATTATAAAAAATAGAAGTAATGTTTCAGCAGTGCAATACAAATTGTCGATTAAATGAAAACAGCTAATAAATTTTGGCTGCCCTTTCTTTTTGGCCGTCGGTATGCGGCACACACATGCAAGAACCTGCCCTGTTTTGGCAACTTAAGGTGACTGGACATTCAAGACATCTTGTTTAGGACATTCTTTAGGTATCCACCCTGTTAGTTCTCTAAGTTATAACTGAACCGTTCCAAAATATACAAGTATTAGTGAAAATTTCGGAATCAGTTACGTCTGCAATGAATTTATTCTAAAACAAGAAAGATAAATCATGCCAAACGCATGGATTATAGAATACTTTTTAACAAGATGTTATTTGTGCTTAATCTGCTGTTTTACGAATGATTAACCTATTCGTTGTCATCGTTACACGGACGCGATTGCATCGATTCCTCTTTTATGCCCACTGTTGCTTCCCTCCATGGGTCTTTGAATGCTCCCGTTGTGGCTCTGTATGTTGTACTGAAACGTTAGAGGAAGTGAGGCATTCACAGACCCATATCCGGAAGCAACCACGTCCACGGAAGGGCAATCATAGGCAAAAACGTAAATGTTCAGAGAACCAAGCCGGAAAGCAACGGTGACCTCAAAGGGGAATCGCTGCCGTCGTGCCTTTGCAACGACTACTGCGAATAGTGTTAGAAAGCGTTTTAAAGTCGATGTGCTCAGCATGATTTATCTAGCTATTCCTTTCTTCACTCTATTCTTAGTGGAAATGCCGTGCTTTAAAATGCAGATTTATCTTTAAACTAAAAAAAAAAATATATATATATATATATATATATATATATATATATATATATATACATTTTTAGCATTGATATATATTTACAGTGCTATAATTTTACCCTTTGAGGCGCAACCCTTTCCCAATGCTGAAAAAAGGGCAGCCGTTGCCATCGCTCGACTTAACTACCAGCAAGATGGCGAACGTTTCGATCGTCCGCCATCTTGCTGGTAGTTAAGTCGAGCGATGGCAACGGCTGCCCTTTTTTCAGCATTGGGCAATCTATCCAGCTGTTCTCGCATTCTTCCATTTTTCAGCAGATGTCAGTGCTGTTTGAAAATAATCGTGACAATTTCTTTACGGGAAATGACGTGCTAAAAAGTAAAGGATTCTCGTGGAGCTATGTCACCCGCAACTATTTTTATAGAAATGCAATCTATTCTTCGTGACTCTCAACAGTCAAAACGTCAGAGTTTGGTGTTCCCAGAGCGGGAACACTGTGTGTTAAAGGGTTAATAGAAAAGAAAGAAAGAAAAAAAAAAAGACGGCTGATGCTCATTAGAGAAAGTAGCAGAAGAGGGCGACTAGCTTCCTTGGTGCTAATCTCTATGGTGGGAACCCGATAAAAGATTTTCCATGTAGTTCGAAACGGACTGAGAAGCACTTTGCATGATAAGAGCGCCCACTCTTAAAAACTGTCCAGACGCAACTATTATAACTGAGATAAAGGAATGGGGCCTTCTCTGACGTCGAAGAGGATTTCATACGGGATAGCTAACGGTGGGCATACAATTGCACTGAAATCCTATTCAAGATATGTGCTGTTGAAAGGTCACTTTAGGGGAGCAGTTTTTTTTCTGCATAAATGTCGCTGTTCTTCTTTTCACCTTAAAAGTAGGAAGTGTGAATGACACTTTAGAAAAATGCTTTTAATAATAGGGGATGGGACTGGATTTTTAAACATTTTAGGTCGAAGAACGATGCACAGCATTGAGAAAAAGAATTTCAAGTTCAGGTCATGCACATGCTAAAGAACACGGACTTCGATATAAGTCTAGAATTCCGTTCTAAAAAGGGAGAAGGGAGGGGAGAATCTACCAACTTTTTATATCTTTTGAGTTCCATCTTGATACTGTCTCTTCTCGAGATAAAAGTTATTGCTTAGATATTTGCCATCACGGCGAGATGGAATGTTTCGCGGCAGGGGCCGAAATTTTTCATGGGGGGGGGTTACGACTACTGAAATTCACTTATATGTATACTTGTGTGTGATAAGGGGGTGAAGAATATGCATTTTGTATGGCAAAAATTCCTCCTGGGGAGGGGTTATGACCCCCCTAGGCTACGCCCCTGTTTTGCGATGCTTAATACGTCAATCTGCTAACGAATATAAATAAGAATAGTATATAGAAAACTATTTTAATGGCAACCATGCTAAATGACTATCGATTGTACGCATACGTAAATCGCCAAAGATTTACCAAAGAATTAAAAGTCTTCATTGGTGGCAAATATCCGAGCTGTTTTGTAGCGTCTGTTGCCATGCCGATAAGTTTTGTAGTATTCAAGTCACAGTAAACATTTCATGTTTTTCAAAGGGGACCGTCCCCTGACCCCCTTTTTATTAGTGCTGATGTTTGTTAATTTTTATGCCCCATCATGGCCGAGTGGATAAGACACTGAACATGGTAAAAGGCTGAAGTATGAAGGTCCCGAGTTCTAGTCTATCGCACGGCTGTCGATCTAACGGTCTGGAATTTTGGTCAGTTTCCTACAGATGTAACATAAATATGCGTTAAAAATCCTCCGACAAAGGCATCTCCCCACATAGGCAGATGCCCCTCATGCAGACTTGCCCCAACACAAAACTCCTGCTCTTTATAGATTGAAAAAATAAGTCATACATCTTACCCAGAGGGATGTCGGGAAGTTTCCTCTTCTTAACAGGATGCATTTTTTAATAAATCCGCCGTATCCCTTTTGAAAAGAATTATGAACACTGATTCAAGTACAATTTGGTTCAGGTTAACAGTTTTTTTTTTTTTTTTTTTTTGGCATTAGATAAAAAAAATTCCATCTGAGAAAATGCAATTTCTTTGATGCATTTGCCGAAGTATTGGGAAAGAAAATCTTTTGTCTGAACAGACAGAATACCTTAAAAAAAATCAAATCAAGTTAACAATGACAAAAATGTTATCTATAGAGAGCGGCCATAAAATAAATAAAAAAAAAACACTTCCCCGATATGAACCCCTTTCGGCTTATATCCACTTAGCTATTCGAAAGGAAATTGCAGATACTGTTATTGGAAGAAATTCCCTGATTTAAAACGATGGAGATATCTGGTAACAGTTGCAGTGAAACATTTTCAAATGGCAGTCTCTCTTTCTAGCGAAAATAGATCATTAAAATTGAAGCCATTGAGTGAAAATTGACCATTACAAAACTCCCCTTACCCCCTGGAGTTCAGACAGTTGCCCGCACCATGCAAACGGGCCTTTACACTCCCTTTGCTATGACCGAAAGAGGAGCATTGACAGACCCATGCCAGGAAGCAACAGAAGGGAGAATTGCTGCTTCATGTCCTTACAGTAAGGTGACCAGATTTTTGTAGTCAGAATCGGGGACATGTCCCCGATTCTGACAACAAAACTGGGGACATTTATAATTAATGCAATAATTAACAGTAATTTAATTGAAAAACAATGCAATAATTAAAAATTGTCCCCAGTTCCATTTTTAATTTCTGGGGACCATTTGAAAGACGTCCTGAAAATGGGGACTGTCCCCGGAAAACGGGGATGGTTGGTCACCTTACCTTACAGCAATGTGAGCGAACAGGTTAGAGTCAATAAGACTCTAGACCAGTATTTCCCAACCTTTCTACTTCGACCGGCAAAAATAAGTTTAATCCGTCGCCGTCTGTAAATAAATACCAGTCAACAAAAGTGACAAATACTATATATGAGCTATGTATTTTGTTTATTAAAACGTGTTATAAAAATATAATTTTTAGTTTGAACGGAACGATATTTTCTGCTAATCGCTTAAATTTGATTTACGTGGACCGGGAGTAACGTCCCGTGGGGACCTGTGATAAGGAAATACTGCACTAGACTATTTATTTTGAATCACTGTCCTTAGAATCTAAATTCATGAGAGTTTTCTTCATTCGCATAGTGATCCCTTAGGACAGAAACCAATATAAATGAATACTACAGGATAATTCTACAGAAATTTCTAAGAATGACCATATAAACGAAATGATCTGTGCCGTTCTTGGTAAGAGAAAGAGCAGAATTTTATTATCAGCCATTGGACCCTACTGCGTACCTGGGTTAGTGATGTGTTATTCGAATGATTTTAAAAAATCAATTAATCGATTTCGAATAGTATCAATGTATTCGCGATTAATTGCTTCACTATTTGAATATTCGAATGCTATGTGCTGAGCACTCGAATGGATTTAATAATCGATTAATTCGAATAGTTTCATTTATTCATGCCCATCACTAACCTGGGTACGCCACTTGGCCTGATGACGAATCTAAAAATTGCAAAGCATTCAAGCCGAGTCCGGAGCTACGCGTGCCTCATTCACGCCTCTTGTTCCATACAGCTTCCTGGTTTTCCTGCCATTCTGAATCTTTAATTTATTTCCACACACACACATAGTCTGGAACGTGGGTGTGTAGAAAAGACTCCTTGAGGAAACCCTTCGCATTCCAGCTGGCCTTTTTAAAAGAATGATTTGCAGCCCTGTTCTAAAAGGGAGTCCGAGCTTGGTTATTAATAGCAACTCAATCTTCCCGATCGCCTACGAATATCACTCACAGCTAACGCCTCTGCGCGACAAAGCCGAAATGAATAGACTTGACCTTAGAAGACACACCCTCACTTCTGATATAATTGCGTTCACTTGTTTGTGTTTTTTCTTTTGCATCATGCTTTAGTCATTTGAGGCGAAATGGTTGCGCCGTGAAACCACCGTGAAACCAGCGCTTTCACTGCCAGTCACAAAACAATTATGACCAAATGGTATCAACGCTGAAAAAGGGTAGCCGTTGCCATCGATCCATTTAACTACCAACAATACAACTAGGCAGTGTATTGAATCGCCTATCTGAAGCCGCAGAGCTAAAGAAGTTTTCTGACACAGCTGGCTGTGCGGCCGCGCAGTCAACCTCAAAAAGTAGACGGCTGATGAGTTCGTTCCCCATCGCTCGCCTGTCGATTTAACGGTCTGTAGTTTTGGTAGGTTTTCTCCAGATGTAACGTGACTACGCGTTAGAACCCTTTTGAAAGTCCTTGAACAAGGCACTCCCCATGCTAGGCAGATCGCCCAAGCGTAGCGTTGCCATAATTACACAAACCTCAAGAGGGACACGTGCCCTTGTACTCCCCGTCTGGATCCGCCAATGCCATGTATCCTACTGAAAATGGTGATTGTAATATTTACAATTCTTTTACAAGAACACCCTAAACAATTCCAATACATTATGTTGTATGGGCTGGATAGTCATTCTTTAAAGAGTATTTTGAGATATTCGGCTCTTTCAAACAAATCAAAATTGATATATATATAATTAAGGATTACAAAATATTGCGCCTCACCATGGCGCAGTGGTTATGCCACTGAAAATGGTAGACGGCCGAGGTGTGAAGGTCCAGGGTTCGGGTCCCATCGTGCGGCTGTCGATCTAACGGTCTGGAGTTTTGGTAGGTTTTCTCCACATGTAACGTGAATACGCGTTAGAACCCCTTAGAAAGTCCTCCTACCAAGGCATCCCCCACCCTAGGCAGATACCCCACGTGCAGGTTTGCCTTAAAACACAACACACACACACACACAAAAAATATTGCTCTTCATCAAAAATAGTATCCTTGCCATTTATAGTTCTACTTGAGTACGCGAAAGAATTCCTATATATTACGGTTTTCGGCAGTTTAGAGATATTTATCCATTTCAAACACAACGCAGTAGACTTCTATTACACTTATTCTTTTTAAGAAATGGAAATAGCATTTAAAGCTTTTTTACTGATTCTCGCAAAATGGCATCGATAGCAATGTACATTTTTGTGAGGTTATTTCCAAAATCTCGTCATATTCAGGTCAAAGTGCTTTGTGACTCTCCAACTGTTAAAAATAGTATCCATCATGTGAACGAGGAACGCTTCTTTGCGGAAGTATTGATTTTAAAAATAGATAAATAAATAAAATAAATTATTATTAACTCATTTTAATTTTAAAATATAGCTATGATGCATCGACTCGAATAATATGTTGTGCTGTCCACTGGTAATTGTTCTGCAAGCTATTTCAAACTGATGAATTTTATTTGCATTATGAAAATACGCGAATACTTATAGCAAGAAATCCAATGGCGGAGAACCCATATTCATACCTGCATATGTGTACTGGATTTTGCAGTAAACTCCCAAATTTCGATCTTTTCTCGTGATATCCAGTTTTTCCTTAATTATATCCCGATTCTTTTTTAATTTTGAAAAAATAAAGACACCTAAATTTACCAGATTTGTGGAAAATATTCTGTTTACCAAGTATGCAGAAATTAACTGTCAGGAATGTTCTGGAATTTCCGGTTCATATTTTGTTTGTTTGTTTGCCAGGAGAGGACAGCTCGCGTCACCGGTTCATATTTTGGATTTTTTCGAGCTAAGCGAAAATAGCACTTAAACCTTTAAAGCACAACCTTTTTCCAATGCTGAAAAAAGGGCAGCCGTTGCCATCGCTCGACTTAACTACCAGCAAGATGGCGGACGATCGAAACGTTCATCGTGTGCCACAGATCTAGAGACCCTTTTTTGATGACAGCTGTCTGTTCCCGAGCACAGCCTTCTATTTTGACGATAAGGTTGCCCGTGGCAGATCGCCCTAGTGTAGCGTTGCCATAATCACACACACACACAACAAAATAGTAGGATTTCAGTTATGTGGCATATCAAAAGAGATATTCTCTCCGCATGTATGGGCCCGATCCCAGAGGCGCAGAGAGCCATGTCGGGGCCCCGGGGATAAAATCTTTGGGGTTCCTTTGCTATTCAGAAATCCTTTTGATGTCATAGTAGATCAATCATTTATTCCTTATAAAAATTATTAATCATTTAAAGAAACTTTAAATTAATAGTCATTGGAAAATAATTAATAGAATTAAAATTATTAATTTAAAAAGATATTATACTTTAATAAACATCCATGCTCTCTAAAATACCAACATTTTGCTTTGAAGGTTTCGTCACCTCCATAAAGAAACTGTAATTGGAACGTTCACATTTTTGCATGGCATGTATCCGCAGTATTGAAAAAATGAATATTTTTATTCATACTTTCATGCAAGCAGGCAGCCAAAAAATTTTCAGTAGTCCAAAAAAGTGGAAATTTCAAAATTTTTTTATCTTTAACATTTTGTTAAGGAAAATTCAAAATTTCGGAGGTGGGTGGACCCATAGTCTCTGCTCTGGCTATACCCTTTCTTCCACAAATTAAGAATGTGTCTCGGAATAAAAAATGATTTCTTGTTAAATAAATCTTTTATACTTTTAGTCATGGCAAACCGTTGAATAACACCTTCAATGACTACTTCAGGTCAACAGTTTTTTGAAGGATGATCTAATATTATGTAGAAGACTCAATCACTAACACTCCTCGTTTTTGTCAAGCGGGTGGTTTATGCTCTAGCTGGCTTTTTTTTTTTTTTTTTTTTTTTTTTTTTTTTTTTTTTTTTAAGTTTCATTCAAAAATTAATTTGAAACATCCGGGGACATAATCTGAATTTGGACTTTTTTTTTACAAAATTGACAACACACAATATCATATAAACAGCAAAAGCGGGGCCCCTTCACGAGCTGAGGTCCAGAGGATTTTTCCCCTGCTCCCCCTCCCTCTCTGCGCCACTGCCCGATCCTATCCTACCATACGAAAACGTGGGAATGAAAGCATAAGCATGAGGTAGCAGGAATAGATATACGAATGTTGTCAAAATCTAGCTGTGAAATACCGATATTGCCAGAATATGGGAGGGTAATAGTCAAATTAAGATTATAAAAGTGATGCCAGAAACAGTATTTGAATTATTGTCATTATTAACAAACAGAAATGTATTAATAAAATGAAGATGGATAAAATGAATAATACTTAATTTGTAGTTGGTGTATCCAAATACATAATTATTAATTACAAAGTTATACATATGTACATATATACACATACTCTAATCGCGGGCATTTGCCGTTTATAGGAGTTGGCTACTACTAAGTCCGGTATTACTGATCACTTTATTGTGGTGGCACATAACAGGTGGACCAGTGTTGCTTTTTGTGAATGGTCTGACGATAAGACACTCAAGGCTATGCCGGGAATGAAACCCGTATCCGTGGAGTGGTAGAATGGCTCTTTAGCCACTGCACAACCCGGGCGGCAGTAAATGTATAACTATAAATATATCAAATCTGTTACGAAGAAGGTTAATGAAGTTTTTTATTCCTTTTATAACTATGCATACGAAAGTCCCTGCTTTTTCCTTATAAATTGCTAGAGACCCAAAATGTCGGTACACGGCGCATATCTGACGGATTTTCCCCCCAAGAATCTTGGCAAGAATCCATACTTATTTTAATATCCTGCTCTGTATGTGTACTAATAAGGATAGATTAATTTATAAAGTTAATCCGAGGCTCAATATTGTACCTCAGAACCAGACTAACGTAAGTCACACTTGACTAACTTTTCAGGAAGGCACCAAAACTGCAAGAAATGAACTCTAGGTCTGGTTGCAGAGCTAATACAGTGGAACCCCAATCTATCGTTCCCGCATTCATCGTTTTCCCGTATTGATCGTTTTATTTCTATGGTCCCTGCACAAATTGTATTTACATAATGTTAAAGAAACTCGCATTTATCGTTCGTCAAAAAGTGACTTTCCCGCGTTCATCTTTGTAAAATTTTTCACCTGACCAAAATGAATTTGAAGATTAAGTGGATCCATATGGCATACAAACTTTAATTGCTTCTTGGTATGATTTCTTGGTTTGATGATAATCAGATGAACAGTGGTGGCACGTAGCAGAGGGTATGCATACTGTGAAATTTAATGATTATATATCCATCAATCAAGACGTTGTGGCATGCGGTACCCTAAACATGGAAGAAATGTGTGATTATGCAAAAAAATTAAAATAATGGCGAAGCAGAGGATATTGATCATGCCGATGAGGCTGAGCCACACTATTACGAAGCATCTCTGAAGAAATAACGGATTTGAAACTTTATGGACTTTTTTATACAAACATGTAATCGCAGAAAAGGACCAGAAGAGTATTGTAAATCTTGAAGATTTGCTGTTGAACTTAAAAAATGCTGAAAAACTTAACATAAAATTACTGATTTTTAAAAATAAATATCACTTATTATTTTCATCTTCGATTTATTTGTTTTACAATTTTGTAAGAATTAGTACTTGTTGGTGTACAGTCGTTGCGTGTATGCATAAGTATTATTTTCTTCGTATTTTGACTTTAACCCGCATTTGTTGTTTTCCCGCATTCATCGTTTTTTTCTACCCTCCCCATGAAAAACGATGGATCGAGGTTCTACTGTAATTGAATCAGTCAGCAAAAAATTTTTGACATTATGTAGTAAGTTTGTATATACTTAACCCATTGATAGGCATTTCGTTTAGAATCAACGCTTTAACCTGAAAATTGTGATATGGACTTACGTTCGTCTGGTTCTGGGGTACAGAATGCCTTATAATTATACTATGTGTAGTTAGTCATGCTTTTTTACCAACTGACAAAAATGCTGTTACTCATTGCTTGTAGAAACAGGCGTTTATTATTTTACGACCCTAAATTTCCTCTGTTAGTCAATTTAAACATTAGTGGAGGCGTCAAGGTAGTTTAACGAGTAGTTACATTAATCTGAGCTATGCTTCCAACCATCGGACCTAATTACGTTACTGTAATGAAGGATAAATGAGTTAGAGCTCCGTGGCGATGAAGAACTATCCTTCATGCAAATTATCTTATGCTAAATATGCATTCCTTCATTATCGCTGCAATGTATAGAACAGATTTGATCATAATCCTTGGGCTGATAACAATTAGAATGTACGTCCTTAGAGAGTGATAAATTGGTTGATGTTTGTCGCACATCACGCCACAGTGTAATCAGTCTCTATTCTTTTAATGTGAAAAAGAACGGGCGATCTGACAAATGTTACTGGATGAATGCATGTCACAAGTAGGATCTATAAAATAGCATTTCCGGAGCTTTCCTTTTGAAATTTTTGTATCCTAAGGATTATATAAATGTTTGCATTTATAAAATCGAATTTCCGAAACCTTGCGTGCTTATGGCCACACATTAAGAAAAATATGATAAATATATTTTTTTTTTAGTTAATTGTTAGTAAAAATATTTTGATCGTTTTCAAATGTCGAACCTTTACTTTTAAAGTGTTAAAATTTAAAAGGAACACTAGTTTCAAACATTATGTTTCCGTTTCCTTTTTTTCTTTTTGACGGACGTATATAAGGGAGGGGGTCTGTGGACATCCCCTTAGTCTATGCACATTCGCTAATTATAGCCAAACATCCACTTTCGCATCTATCGCACAAAATGATTTGCGATAAAAAATTTAAATTTTACATAAATTTTGAAAGCTTTATATTAATTTTAAAGAATATATGAATTTAGCAAATTCTAATTCGATGAGTAACAAAGACAATTTATTATAAATAATACTAAAAATTTCTAGTGCTACTGAAATTTACTGCAAAATATTTATAGTAAAATTTACAATCAATCAAATTTTCTATTGAGAATGGACCCCAAACCCTATAATTGGGACCCTCCCATATGAAATCTATATCTACGTCCGTGGTTTTATTGCAAAAGAGAACTGCGTTCAAAATACGTTAATATCTACGTTTAACTTCATCTCTAGAAAAACCGACAGGCTGTTTACGTTATTTTTTACTGAAAAAATTTTGTAACACTTAAACGAAACATAATGTTGTGCTAATTTTCGCAACAATTACTCTGGTTTTCAAAAGTTGTTAAGTTACAAAAAAAAAAAAAAAAAAAAAAAACAGTAATCTATTAAAATATTTATAAAACGTGTAATATCAAATTCTGTAGCATATGCTTAACGAGGAAATAGTCCACTGAAAATAATGGCATATCCTCCTAGGATCGCTGAACATTTTTACCGGCCAAAATATCACTATTAATCATCATTTTAGTATAAATGTTTGTTAGTTAAGTTATATTAAATATTTAGCAATATTTAATCGATTACTGATTATTTTCTTTGCATTTATCTGCATCTTATAACGCTGTGATCTCTGAATGTTCGAGAGTGAATTAAAAATTACTTTCTCTTAATTAACTTTTTTTCCACTGTTTCTTATCTTTCGGGAAAGGGTTCATACGATAAAATTTGATTAAATTAAATAATATTAATGATAATAAATTGAAATAAAGAATTTATGCATAAATTAAATATAAATAGAGTTGCTCTAACTATTTTGACCAAATCGTCCATTTTACCTGTAAAGACTCTCGGGACTTGTTATAATGAAGACAAAAATTTATTTGAATTGATTTATTGTGCCTAATCCTTTTTTGGGTATACTTCAAGATGCCTCTACATTTTTATTCTTAAGAATATCTTCAAATTCTTAAAAAATTCACCATCCATCCCACATTCCATCTAAGTCCTTTTTAGATGGGGAAAAAAGAATTCGTGAGCGGCAAGATAGGCATCGGGAGGGGGGGGGGAGCGGGAGCTTGTCAGCTTTGCTGATGTGTATAAAAGGAAAAAAATAAAAAAATAAATAAAAGAAAATAAAAGGTCCATTGCTAGCTCACGGAAAGGTACCGGTCATCTCCTCTCTCGTTTTCCTGCCTTTTCAACATTCCATATCTCCTTCCAGGTCATTTATTTATTTTGTAAAGACCGATATTT
The DNA here is from genome assembly GCA_038373885.1 of Cheiracanthium punctorium. Taxonomy (NCBI): domain Eukaryota; kingdom Metazoa; phylum Arthropoda; class Arachnida; order Araneae; family Cheiracanthiidae; genus Cheiracanthium; species Cheiracanthium punctorium. The sequence goes on from JAWZYV010015925.1 coordinate 79,029, forward strand.
TGTACATATAATTGAGTTCCGCGTATCCGTTTTGGGGGAGCATATACAAATAAAAATGCTCACCTGAATCCTTCACATTTTTTTTTTCCCCCACATTTAATGGAGAGTGTAAAAGCCAGAGTGATCGTTCGCCATGGAACTGCTGCTACAAAATAATAAAAGTAATAGTACTAATAAAGAGTTCTTGTGCAATACATTAAAAACTTAACGTCTGAAAGTGATTTCATAAAGCTCTAGTATGGTCCCACGAATATATGTATATATATATATATATATACATATATATATATATATATAATATACAATAATTCATTTGTTGGATAGCTATTTAAAAAGATAATTTCCCAATTTACCTCGAGCACGTTTACGCTATTTTTATGTTTCTGCTTATCATGGTTTAAATGAAGATAAATCTGCGCATGAGAAAATTTTCCATATTAACTTTTTTTAATCGGATCAGATAAGTTGAGTAATTCAAATAATTTGTTAAAAACCAGCTGCGTGCCCATTCTTCATTCGGTAAGAATAAAATGTTTAGATTGAAATGAATTTCATCGATGTAGAATCTCAAAAAACACGAATTCTTTAACTATAACCTGTGTTTAATAAATATATGGCTCGTCCCAGAGAGAGAAAAAACCAAGCGTGAGTGTGAAAAGAACATTTTGAGCCTTAACTTTATTTTTATTGGTTATATTTAAGATTTCAATAGCTTTAATCTTTTCCAGAGAACAGGGGTCATTTTGCAAAAAACTGACTTGAATCGGACCAGTAATTTTTTAGTCTAGGGATATGATTTGAGTTTGAGGTTAAGGCAAAGCTACACGAGGGCTGCCTGTCTACAGTTGGGATGCCTTGGGTGGAGAACTTTTTAAGGGGTTCTAACGCCTATTCATGTTGCATCTGGAGAAAACCACCCAAAACTAAAGACCGTTAGATCGACAGCTCCACGTTAGGCCAGAACCCTCTACCTTCACATTTGGGTCATCTACCATATTCAGTATGTTATCCCTTCGGCCATTTTTAATTTAGGGAAGAAACTCGCATTTGAACATTGTCCTTTGTATAAACGGATTAAATTTAAGTAAGAAAACATTTAACTTTAAGTACAGGGCAATTTCAAATTTACCTTTTAAAAAGGTTATCTTTAATAATCATGAAGAATTTCTAGGAAAATTCAAAATTTACCTTTCAAATAAGAAAAAGAACTGATTCATACAATTATCTTTAAAAAAAAAAAAAAAAAAAAAAAAAAAAAAACTATTTTCCGAACATACAAAATTATGAGTTTCGACCGAGTTGAGAAGTATTCCGAGTTACGATGAAAGATGCTTTTTCAATAATAATAATTATAATAAAATTTGGAAAAATATTTTCTATCTTTGAAGTATTTTCTAGTTATTCAAAATTTAAATCATCCATTAATCATATTTTTCCACTTAACTACCTTCGTAACCACTGGTAATTCTTCTAGAGCACTAGATTTTCATAAATGATGACGAAAGTTTACTCGTTCAACACAAGGGTAATTTTTACTTAGAATCAAATTTAATAGATTATTCGTCATTGGCTAGTATAATAATAATAATTTTAAAAATAAAATAATTTTTTATTACATTAAATATCATTAAACCAGAAACAAACTGCCCTTCCTTTCAACTTTTACTTTGTATTTAGTTAGGACTGCATTATGAGTAAAGTAAGAATGAAAAACGCAATAAAAGCACAACTTACACAGAATAAGCATTTCCATAATCGAAAGTATATGAGTACTTAATCGTTTTCAGATTACTTTTTGCATGGGTGGGGTTGTTTCAAATGCTATATGGGTACTAATTATAAGGCGTAGTGGAGTGGCCTTAACGGTAAAGATCGTTATAAAAACATTACAGTGAACATTGGTTAGCGAGTCATCCACTTGTAAAACTTAACTGGTTTTGAACGGAAAAAAAAAATTATATATATATATAATATATATCTGTATATGCTGTAAAAAGCGTTGAGCAGTAACGGTTGTATAAAAAGTTTAATTTCGCTGCAAGTGCTTTACATACCATAATTTATTTTCTGAACATTAACCCTTTGAGGCGCTACCCTTTCCCAATGTTGTAAAAAGGGCGGCCGTTGTCATCGCTCGACTTAACTACCAACAAGATGGCGGACGGCACAGCCAACTGCATCAAAAAAGGGTCTCTAGATCTGTGGCACGTGATGGCAACGGCCGCCCTTTTTTCAGCATTGGGCAATCTATCCAGCTGTTCTCGCATTCTTCCATTTTTCAGCAGATGTCAGTGCTGTTAAAAATATCGTGATAATTTTTTTTACGGGAAATGACGTGTTAAAAAGTAAAGGATTCTCGTGGAGCTGTGTCACCTGCAACTATTTTTATAGAAATCAAATCTATTCTTCGTGACTGGCAAAAGTCAAAACGTTAGAGTTTGGTGTTCCCAGAGCGGGAACACTGCGCGTTAAAGGGTTAAAACCGGTTCAATTGCATTACTGTTATAAGCAAGAGGTTCGATTTTCGTTCAACAACAAAAATAGGGCCGCGCATTGGCGTAACGATTTTCAAAACAAATTTTAACAAGATAGATAAATCATGCCGAGCACATCGATTATATAACACTTTCGAGCACGATTACGCTACTGTTTAACTTGTTCACGCCCATCGTTGCAAAGACGTAACTCCCTTGATTTCTCCTTGCTCATCATTCCTTCCTAGGGTAGATATTGTCAGGCTACATGTTTTACAACGATGAGAGCGAACAGGTTAAAATAAATGAGACAGTGAAATATTTATCGTAATCGCTTTTGCTAGAAATAATATATGAGTTGTAAGTGTTAATTATTACTACAGTGGTCGCCGCTTAACTGGATCACGTTCGTACGATCGATTTTTGATCCAATAAAACGTCTGATTCAGAAAAGCGGCTGCTTTGATTGAGGCTTTGAAAAGAGTTGTTCCGTTCCGTTCTCCGTGATTTGATTCAATAAAGCGACGATCCAGTTAAACTGCGGCCACTGTATTATATTGGTTAGAGATCATTTTTAATATTATCTGATGTGCAATGATTTTTTTTTTTGTTGTTGTTGTTTGTTTGAAATAGACAGTGGCGTATCTAGGCTATGGCAGGTAGGGCACGAGCCATGGGTGAGACCCGACAGGGGGTGGAGATTTCCATTGAGAGAATGACAACGAAAGATGCATTTAACCTGTTCGCCCCCATTGTTGCAGGAACGCAGTGACAGCGATTCTGGCCGGCATGAGTCTTTGAATGTTCCTGTTTGCGGGCCAGCACTGCTCTGCCGTTGCGTCCTTACAGGGGCGTAGCCAAGGGGGGGTTAGGGGATCATAACACCCCCATGAGGCATTTTTTGCCATACAAAATGTATATTCTTCACTCCCTTATCACACATATGTATGATATATGTGAGTTGCAGTAGTCGTAATTACCCGCCCCCCCCATGAAAAATTTCTGGCTACGCCCTTGCGTCCTTACAATGATTGGCGCGATCAGGTTAAAGTCAACAAGTCACTAAAACATTTATTTTTAATCACAGTCCTTAGAACCTAAATCAATGAGAGTGTTTTCATTTGCATCGGGACTCAACTGTATTAATGTGAATTCTACTGTGTCCCTACGTATAGCATGATTAGTTCATCTAGTGGAGCACACAAAAGAATTTCAATACATACATTCCATGGCCAGGCATTGTTTAAGGTCAATATTAGATACGTTCATCTACTTGAAAAGACACAAAATTAATATTGTAATATTAAAGTTAATAAAAGATTGCTCTCCGTGAAAATAGTGTGTGTAGCATTCATTAATAGCTCTTTTATAGGAGCAAACAATACAACTGGCTGTGATTTCCTCTCTATGCCCATCGTTGCTTCCTGGCATGGGTTTTTGAATGCCTCATTGGATGAGAGATTCGAAGGCCCAATGCTGGGGAGCAATTATTCACCCTAAAAAATAATCTTTTCTATCACGCCTTTGGGAAGCGAATATGTTAATTATTCGTAGCAATTAGCGCATCTGCAATGAAGATTGTATTGGAAATTGCTTCGATGCATACAAAATAATTTTTCTTTCTTGTTAAAGTAGCTAAATTACAACAGAGAAAAATCGGGGAAATAGTGTATTTTCAGATTTTTAAAGTATTCTATAGTTTGTTTTATATGTGTGCAAAAATTCATGTCGAGAGGTTCGTTCATGTAGATTTCGGATTTTTACGTATCCTTGTTATTGTTCAATGAACTTATTTCAATGTGATCAACGCCAAATTATCGATATTTTACTGCGATGGTGTAAAACATCTTTTTCTTTTTTTTTTTTTTTTTCTATTTTCTTCTTTTAATAAATCTTTCCCAAGAGATATTCATGAGATAAATGCCATTTTTCATCCACTTTACGCCTGTTAAATTTTGACCTTGATGAATTTTATATACCTCCGAGATGCGACAGTTGAGTGAACACAGAAGATAAAAGGACTTTTCTTGTTTTTCCCGTTCTCTTATACAAGAACGTGCTTTGCCACAAAGCTTCGATCAATGGTTTATTATCAAGATGAAAGACAACTTTTCATTGATTGATTGTTCTTTTAATTTCCTGCGTCTCTTAAGATTTCCTTTTCAAAGATTTTCCTTCTTTTATTTATTCATAATTTTGCAATGAATTTAAGCTCAGAAAAAATATTTCCTTATTTTCTCATTGTTGGAAACATATTAGTATTAGTCCCTTCCCATTAATTGAATGGGAAAAAAGAACCACTTATTGTAATAGTCGCACTCCTCTTTAAAATAAATAAAACAAATTTTCAATTAAATATTTTCTCTGTTAAGCTTTTTAAACATAGAATTGTGTTTCCCCATAACGATCCTACAAAAAGAGAATGAAAACCGCATTTTTCCCTTTCCAGAATAAATCCATTTTCCTCAAAACATTTCCGATAGAATATAAGTAAATGTACGCGTCAGATTTTGTGCTTTTTAAAAAATATATTTTTTTTTCTTACAATAAGAAAAGATTCTTTTATAGACAGTGCATAGTTTGAAACCTGATAGTTTATTTTTGATTTCATGACTGGTAATAACGTAACCTGAACTTTTTTTTACTATCTAGTGCAATGTTTTTTTATTTATTTATGTATTTTTGATTTCCAGCAATACAATGAAAACATCGATGCAGTGGAAGAAGAAAGCAAAGTTCACAGCGCTAAAAAGTATACTAAAGAACATCAAAAATCCCATCACCATCATAACCACAAGCACAAGAAACAAGCAGCTGAAGAGGTGGTAAGTGAAAAAGAATCAAGCTATTCTAAGAATCATTCTGACTATAATAAATTACTTCTTTTATGTCAGTTACAAATTTTAAAAGCAAATTAAGACTTCGGAATTTCATATAATGACTTGAAAATTTTTCTGTTACTAATCACTGTAAGTTTGTATCAAAGTTTATTTAAAATACAATGTAATACAGGCAGTGGCACACTCAGGATTTTAGTGTAGCAGTGGTTGGGGCTACAAATACTGATGAACTCGGTTATAGTGACCTCGATTATAGTAATAACTCTCTTATAACAGCAAAATATTTTGTACTACTTGCCCATAGAACACAAGCCCATTATCAGCGTAACTCGTTATAGAGCCATAAAAACTGATTTTTTCAATGACGTTGTAATAGGGTTTAACTGTACTTTATACACCAACTGTAACTATTTATTTAAAAACTGCCTTTTTTGTAAAAAATATTTTAGAAATAATTTGAAGATAATTTTAAAAAGTAAATATATATTTTAATTGATTAATGTCAATATTTTCAATTTTGAAAGCTTTTCAGATCTAACTTTCCAGCTTTAAGGGGGGGGGGTAGCCCTCATAGCCCCTCCTTGGGTGCACCTATGAATACAGGCACATAGCCAGGAAAGAATTCACGGGAAGGGGGCACCAAAAGGCAAAATTTCCCATGCATAAAAGCTTGATTATTAACATCTAGTTAACCCTTTAACGTGCAGTGTTCCCGCTCTGGGAACACCAAACTCTGACGTTTTGACTGTTGCCAGTCAAAAAGAATAGATTTGATTTCTATAAAAATAGTTGCCGGTGACATAGCTCCATGAGAATCCTTTACTTTTTAGCACGTCATTTCCCGTAAAAAAATAGTCACGATTATTTTTAACATCACTGACATCTGCTGAAATATGGAAGAATGCAAGAACAGCTGGATAGATTGCCCAATGCTAAAAAAAGGGTGGCCGTTGCCATCGCTCGACTTAACTACCAGCAAGATGGCGTACGATCGAAACGTTCATCGCCCGGCACGGCCAGCTGTCGTCAAAAAAAGGGTCTCTAGATCTGTGGCACGCGATGAACGTTTCGATCTTCCGCAATCTTGCTGGTAGTTAAGTCGAGCGATGGCAACGGCTGCCCTTTTTTCAGCATTGGGAAAGGGTTGCGCCTCAAAGGGTTATTAGAAATAAAAATCTTAGGAGGGCGCCCAGGCCCCACATTACGCACCTACTGACTACATCCCTGATGTAAATGTACATTTCAGCAATGACCTTCTAACTCATGTGGATGGTTGAACTTTTTTGCAACTTGACGAAGGGTGGACCTTTTTGTACCATCTGAAATGATTGTACCTTTGCAGTACCTTTTATGATGTTATTTTAAAAAGATTTTATTTATTTTTACTTTTTAAATGCCAGTTTTTTGTTGACTTGAAAATGTCACTGTTAGCTTGTCTTAAATGGAAATATTTCCAGATCCCGTGAATATCTGGTTTGTTGAATCACACTTTTATTCAACAGTAATCTAAGTTTAGGAGAAAAAAAACACGATTTTTTAAAATAAAGGCTTGCATGAGAGAAAGTTAAAGTGGACTTAAACCAACTTATCATGTAGCCAAAAATGTAATACCATCTTTAGCATGATCCTAACATAAAATATTTGGATTTTTTTTTTTTTATGACTATGTCATTTTATCTCTCTCCGCCTTTGTTGAAAATTGTCTGAAAAATGTGTCCCAAAAATGCGACATAATAAAGTATGCAACATAAAAGTTGTTGAGTATTTTACATATCTTTAAATACTATCAGTATCAGTTCACAACAACTTTAATCTACTGTTATAATATTTCGTAAGCTGTAGAATATGCATCACATGTATTTTTCTATAAATAGGTTACAATCATAAAAATTTCAACATAGGGTTACCAGGCGAAATACACAAAGGATGAGAGATAAAATGACATATTCAATTAATATCGTTTTAATGTCAATAATGAAACTAAAAAATTAGGGGGGGGGGTCTTCCCCTGACGAGGCTCGAGTAGCCGAGTTATTTTTTAAAAATTCTATTTGATTTTGCACCCTTTCAAAAAAATCTGGAGTGACTCCACTCGACTTTCCGAACACTTAACGATTAAGATCATTACCAAGCATTTAAATAAATTTTAATCGATGAATAATTCAAACATATATACCAAATTGAAGCTCAATCGAATGCGCCATTTAAATGCTAGCACACTTTCAAGAATTTGTCCCCATATGCCATAATGTAAAAGAAATCTTTGCAATAGCCCTGTAGAAAAACAGTAAGTCCTACTCACCAAAATCAATACCGGTCTTACGATGGTGGTTTATAACATCTATACCCAATTTGAGCACAATCGAACGTACTGTTTAAACGCTAGTGCACTTTCAAGAATCCCCTCCCATAGGCCGTAATGTGAAAGAAATCTTTGTCATAGCCCTGTAGAAAAACTCGAGCCGAGTCCTATACATCCCAAAATCAATACCGGTCTTGTGACGGTGGTTTATAACATATATATACCTACTTTCCGAACATGTACCATGTAAGGAAAGTATTGTAATCATGAAAAATTTCGACTCCGAGATTTTCGTGTATTTACACGTTTTGAGGTCTTCTGAATTCATTTATGCTATTTTTACTTTCCGAATATGTACCATGTAAGGAAAGTATTGTAATCATGAAAAAATTCGATTTCGAGATTTTGGTGTTTTTACACGTTTTGAGGGCTTCTGAATCCATTTATGCTATTTTTACGAGATGTATGTATGTATGTGTGTGTGTGTGTGTATGTGTGTATGTGAGTGAACACGATAGCTCCTGAACGGAGCATTCGATTGAGCTCAAATTGGATATATATGTCATAAACCACCGTCGCAAGACCGGTATTGATTTTGGTGTGTATAGGACTTATAGTTTTACTACAGGGCTACGAGAAAGATTTCTTTTACATTATGGCCTATAGGGGGAATTTCTTGAAAGTGCACTAGCGTTTAAACGGTAGATTCGATTGAGCTCAAATTGGGTATATATGTTATAAACCACCGTTGCAAGACCGGTATTGATTTTGGTGTGTATAGGACTTATAGTTTTTCTACAGGGCTACGACAAAGATTTCTTTTACATTATGGCCTATGGGGGGGAATTTCTTGAAAGTGCGTTAGCGTTTAAACGATACATTCGTTTGAGCTCAAATTCGGTATACATGTTATAAACCACCATCCTAAGACCGGTATTGATTTTGGTGTGTATAGGACTTATAGTTCTCCTAAAGGGCTACGACAAAACTTTCTTTTATGTTATGGCATAATGGCATATGGGGAGAAATTCTTGAAAGTGCGCAAGCGTTTAAACGGTGCATTCGATTGAGTTTCAATTTGGTATATATGTTTGAATTATTCATCGATTAAAATTTATTTAAGTGCTTGGTAATGATCTTAATCGTAAGTGTTCGGAAAGTCGAGTGGAGTCACTCCAGATTTTTATGAAATGTATGTACGTATGTGTATACGTGTGTGAACACGATAGCTCCTAAACAGGGCATTCGATTGAGCTCAAATTGGGTATATATGTTATAAACCACCATCGCAAGACCGGTATTGATTTTGGTGTGTATAGGACTTATAGTTTTTCTACAGGGCAACGACAGATTTCTTTTACATTATGGCCTATGGGAGGAAATTCTTGAAAGTGCACTAGCGTCTAAACTCTACATTCGATTGAGCTCAAATTGAGTATATATGTTATAAATCACCATCGTAAAACCGGTATTGATTTTGATGTGTATAGGGCTTACAGTTTTGATACAGGGCTACGACAAAGATTTCTTTTACATTATAGCATATGGGGAGAAATTATTGAAAGTGTGCTAGCGTTTAAATATGCCCCTGCCAAGTTTCTGGGGCCTTTCAATTTCAAGATTTAAAAATTTTACATCTCTTCAATTTTGCATCGCTGGGGATAAGTTCGTGGCACAGGTGCCCCATTAAAGCCATTCTTCGGTTCGGTTCGGCTAGCGTTTAAACGGCACATTCGATTGAGCTTCAGTTTGGTATATATCAGGGGTTCCCAAACTTTTTTTCCCCGCGGCACCCTTGTCAGGCTAAGATTTCAGGGCACCCTTGTCAGGCTAAAAGCATTTCACAGTACCCTTTTCAGGATAAAAACTTTCACGGCAGATTTCCTTTAAAGCAATATGAATATGAAGGTTAGAATGAAGCAGTTTGGAAGCATTTTACGTTATTTTTTGTTTGTTTGTTGATAGGGCTAAGTATCAAGAAAGTACTCTCTTGGGAGAGGGATATAGAATTTTGACAATACCCTCATTTCAGGGAGTTCCTATAAAAGAGAGGCTACAGGACAGTCTTGAACTTGACTGAAATATTTTTGTTTGAGCCCACTGTGATCGGCTTGGCTCACTTTCTTGGGGATACCGGTTCAGAGGAAATTATTTGATTATACTCCACCAAAACGCTTTTCTTGATTATCTCCACAGCACCCGTGACATACTCTCGTGGCACCCAGTTTGGGAACCTCTGGTATATATGTTTGAATTATTCATCGATTAAAATTTATTTAAATGCTTGGTAATGATCTTAATTGTAAGCATTCGGAAAGTTGAGTGGAGTCACTCCAGATTTTTTTTTTTTTTTTTTTTTTACAAACAACAAAAAATTCTCAGAAAACTGCACCAATTAAAATTATAGAATCCCTGAAACAGTGTGCCTTTTGGAAAAGATGGATAATTTATTGAAGAAAGAATAATGTAAAATTTCATTTGATAATGATCAATATAATATAGAGTAGATCACACTAAATATAGGACAAAATAGAATTTGTGCTGAATATAGAACATTTTAAGCAGCATTTAAAAATATATAGAAAAAATTTAGGCCAACTTTGAGCCCTGTATAAAGCATTTTCTTTCTCCGATTCATTGATAGCATTAAACTGAATGCATACAAACTATACATATTATAGCAGAGTTTTTAAAACTGTGCTCTGTGAAGCAAAAAGTGCTCCTTGGGAATGTAGTAAGTGCACTAAAAAATATTTTGTTGCCTTAGCCTCCAATTCACTACTCAAATTTACACATGTTCCGCTAATACCCTTAAAGTGCATTGCCAGGAAAAAAGTTTGAAATACTCTGTACTGTATAATTTTTTTTTTTTTTTTTAGGTAAATGAACCAGAACCCAAAGCTAAAAAAGCTCCAGTAGAAATACCAGAACCCGAAATAGAACTGCAAGAAAACCTAGAGACAAGCAAAAAGGCTGTTGCTGAAGAAAAGCATAAAGAGCAAGTACAGGATTTGCATCTGCAAGATTTGACATATGAAGAAAATTTAAAGAAGGAGAAGAAAAAGAAAGGAAATCATGGAGCTCATCGTGCTGGTAATATTTGTTTAAAGTTATCTCTTTAATTTTGTGTATTTAACAAAGCAATACCTTAAATAACCTCGTTTAATTATGCAACAGTATGTTATCTTCCTATAACATACTTATTTTAGGCATTGGTGTTACTACTTATTCAGGATACTTAAAATTATGACTGTAACATTTTTTTTCTTTTAGGTTTTTTTTTTGGCAACTTTACAAACAGTTTAAAAATATAATCTATCTTAGTAGCTGTGAAAATGACATTTTGAGAATAGATCCTCAGCATTGTGTATGTGATCAATTGTTTTAAGCTGGCATATAACAATGTTCTTTTTGATTTTTTTCCCCCTCATAGGGAAAATGAAGTAGGTTTTAAAATAGTTTTCTGAAAAAAGTTGAGGGTTTACATATTTAAAGTATTTATATATAAAATAATGTATGCTCTCTATTTGATAAGAAACGGTGTTTAATCGAGGAAAAATATATTTAAAAGACTTTGCAAAAATATCCAAAAACAGAATTTTGAAAGCATAGCTAGATCACTGGAAAAACTAACACTGGTTACAGTACATTTTGTATGCCTATAAAGTATTGCTTTCTTTTTGTATGTGATTATGTAAAGGAAATAAAAAGCAATTATTTATTGGATAATTCTGACTTTAATTGCAGAAGTACTAGAGAAAAATGATGAGAAAACAGAAAAGAAACTGTTTGCAGAGCATGAATCTAAACATGCAGTGGATGAAAAAGTGATTGAGGATTCATTTGAACCACTTGAAGAAGCCCCCGTAGAAACCACAAAAAATAACAAGAAGTCAAAAGACAAGAAGAACAAGGATAAATCCAAGAACAAGAAAAAAGCTTACGAAAAGAGCAAAGACAAAAATCACAAGAAATCAAAGGATGGAAAGAAAAACAAAGACAAGAAACACAAAAAAGAGAAGAAGTATTAAAACTGAAAAGGAGAAATCCTGAGGTTTTCTTGCATTTCTAAATGCATGGATTCAATTCCAAGACATAATAGTGTCGAATTCATGAATACTTTGAAGTGAGATCATTTTTCTACATGTAATTTGATATAATCAACTTTTTATGTCCCTTTCTATTTATATCAGAACATTTCTACTGAATCATTTCTTGTTGTTTATTTATATTCTTCTGAAGTAAAGTTCATCTGATTCTTTGTCAATGAACTTATAAAGCAAGTTTCATGGCTGTTTTCCTAAATGCTCATTTATGTATACTACAACTATATGTTGATGAGACAAAGAATAGGATGATTTACTTCCGTCCTGTACTTTAATCAAGATTTTTTTTTAACAAATAAAACCTTAAAAAGTAATGGTGTGCTCTCTTTCTTGATCTAAAAAAAAATATAAAAAATACATGAAAGTTTAAAAAAAGAAGACTTTGAAACACAATATAGCAGTACAAATTTCAAGGTGTCTACGACAAGATTTGTTACATTTTTACTTTTTGTTGATCTTTTAAGAAAATTCCTTGGTCTGTATGCAATCAATGATAGATATCTTGCACATAAAAATGCAAACAGATGGCTAGAAAAAAAAAACAATGTTAGTAAATAAAATAAAATTCAGGGAACATTCAGTATCCCATATTACATGAAATAATACCAACATAAGTCATTTCAGATGCAGTATTTAATTATTTCTAGTGAATTAAATAAGTATCAACTTTAGGAGCCATGTCAGGAATATAGGTGTGTTCACAAAGATTTCTTTTACATTACGGCCTATGGGAAGAAATTCTTGAAAGTGCACTATAATTTAAATGGTACATTCGATTGAGCGCAAATTGGTTATATATGTTATAAACCACCGTTTGCAAGACTGGTATTGATTTTTGTGTATATAGGACTTATAGTTTTTCTACAGGGTTACGACAAAGATTTCTTTTACATTATGGCCTATGGAGGGAAATTCTTGAAAGTGTGCTAGTGTTTAAACGGTACATTCAATTGAGCTCAAATTGGTATATATGTTTGAATTATTCATAGATTAAATTTTATTTAAATGCTTGCTAATGATCTTAAGTGTTCGGAAAGTTGAGTTGAGTCTCTCCAGATTTTTTTATTTTCAGTTTTTGCTAATAACTTTTGAAATTATCAAGGGATTTTTGTAATATTTATTTAAATAGGTTTATATTAGTTTTTGTCAATTTTTCATTAAAATAACTTTAGCTAAATGCTTTTCAAACTACAACTGTCATCATCATCTGATGATGATAATATAAATGAAGTAGTTGAAGGTTCTGGTGTTAAAAGCAGAAAAAAAAAAAGGAGACAACAATAGACATCCTTGCTAGAGACAACCATCCTAGAGACAACCTTGCTCATCTTAACCTAAAAAAGGATGAATGAATATCATGGCACCAGAGCTGGTATCGGCATTAGATTGAATGAAAGTGTCTGATCAGGAAGCAGTATTTGTCATTGTAGCAACAGCAAAGAGCTTGGGCCATAACATTGAAGAACTTGCTGTAAATAGGAGCTCTATTCAAAGACTGAGATGAAAACATAGAGAACAATCTCATACTCAAGAGTTTAAAGAAAACTTCTACCAGAACTAATTGGAAAGGAGAAAACTGATAGTTGACCAGTTCTGGTGTTCGGAAAAGAAGTAACCAAACTATTCACTGTTGCAGTGCGAGTCAAAATTTAGCAGTGGGCAAGGCGAGTTTCGCGAAGTTCCCAACCCTACTATTTTAAGAAGAAATTTTAGGGAGGTGGGTGGTTTTGTTTGAAAAGTTTTGTAACCCTTTTTTTTTTTTGTCATTTTAAATTAAAAAAGCACTAATAAAGTATTTGTTGATGACTTCTTATTTCATTTTTTAAAATGACAATCTATTCATTAAAAATATACATCTATATATTTGTTGCCTTTTAAATATAACATGCAAGAATGTGGGGTATGAAGCATCTTTTTCATTTACCTGTTAATAGTAACATTGATAATCAATTCTGTTACTAATCAAGTTTAGTCAACTGCTTTCTGTGGAAGATCTATTAGTTTTTGACGAACTATGATCGGAAAGTTCACTGTTACTCTAAAATGAATACTAACAGATACGTGAAAGCAACATTTCACAACCAACACTGCTATGCGATTCTGAACCACCTTCATTTCGGCTACTACACCTTAAACGTTTTTATAAGAGTTCGGAATCAATTTGCTTATAAAGCCATATTCTTAAGCTTGCAAAATGAAAATTTAAAAATCATCAGTGAAGTCTACTTTTTAAATGAATATTTCAGATATACATGGTTCAGACTCTTTTCAGAGAAAAAAAAATAAGCACTTTTTAAGGACCCCAAAATTTTCTTAAGTAGGGTCTATCCACAAATGATGTCACGCTTCGAGGAAAGGAGGGCTGTGAAATTGTGACGAGGGGGGAGGGGGGGACAAGATGTGTGACATACATTTACATTAAAATAAAAACATTTAAAATCAGAAAATTAAATTTGATTTCTAGCATTTAAATTTGATTTCTAGCATAGTGCTTTGTTTTTAAACTGTAAGTTTATGTATATGTAATACAGCATGACATGTGCCAAGGGTGGTATGGTGAAGTGTGAGCAGGAGGCAAAGAATATTTTTTAAAAAGCGTGACATCATTTATGGACAGCCCCTTATTACTTTCGTTATTACCAAACTTTAGATTTTCTTATTGTAAAGTTGGCAGGTTGTTGCTTTAAGTGCAAATGTGCCAATTTTCCAAAATTGAAAAGCCCACAATTTCTTGCACATGTATGTACAAGCAATTAATACAGACAAAATAATTCCTTTTTTCTCTCAAGTAACATGTATGTCCATATACCGTAATTTATGGCAGAAACGCTGCACCCATCGCACCCACGAAAATGAGCTTAATTAACTAGAAAATTATCAGAAATGCCGCACCCGCGATCCCCTCCCTCCGAAAAAAAAAAAAGAAACATCGCACTGGGATGTATTTCGGGGGGGGGGGGGGGGGAATAAGCGGTAAAAATATCTCCTTTCCCATATGTTTTAAAGTATTTACCGCTATTTTACGAAGCTTACAATTTCCATTTTCAAATAATCAGTGTTCGATTTTATATAAAACATCAGTTTTTATATTCACAAAGGCGAATTTATAGAAATAAATAAATAACTTGTAAAAACTTCTTGCATTCGCAAAAAGTTCGGACAGTATAGCACATGCTGATAAAGTGAAACAGCGATCGGATGAGCAGGCTCCAGTCAAAAGTAAACATTTTTTTTTTTTTTCTCCGCGGACGGCCAGCTGTTGATTACGTAATGAGTGTGCTTCAGCGAATTGTTTGTTTTAAGCTTTGAATGTTGTGTGTTGTTGATATTTCTATTCATTTATTACTTTTGATATTTATAACATTGGGGTTTATTTTAAAAGCACTCAGCGTTTCCTGAGCTTGCCAATTACTTGTAGTGTAGTTGAGTTTTTCCTTTAATAATAGCGTAAGGCAGTGTTTATTCGGTACAGTGCTCCTTCACAGGGCGCAAAGCCGCACGGCCAAAAAACAGAAATAACTTATAGATAAACTTTTAGATGAACTTTTTTTTGGGGGGGGGGTGGGGGGGTAGAATGGTTAAACTCGCATCGGGCGCAACAGACTAGTTTTGGTTGAGATTCATTATTTTAAGAACAATCAGGCCCGGACTGGCTCCTAAGGGGGCCCTTGGCTATTGAAAAGGGGCTCCAACGTATGACGTCATGGCGTTACGGTACGATCAATATGAACGCAGCTTGAGGCAGGAAAAGGGGAACGAAAAGTTTCGATGCAAGACGATTTTACGGTCGATTACCACTAGAAATTAAGCACTTTTTAAGCACCTTGCGGCTATACTGAGAAACTTTAAGGATATAAGTAAAAAATTAAATACTTTTTAAGCACTTTTTAAAGGCCTTAAAAATAAAAAATAAAAGTAAGTACTTTTTAAGATATTTTAAGCACCGTCCGAACCATGATATAAAATAGACATATATTTTTCGTGGCACACCATTAGTTCGGTGGTCTGCTAAACATTATTTAAACAAAAATATGGAGTGACTCCACTTGATATTTACCAAGCATTTAAACAAATTTTATTAAAATCAATCCGATCTAGTGCAATTAAAATGATTTGAGTGTATAGGCCGCAATATATAAGAATACTTTTTTGTAGCCCTGTAAAAAACTGTAGGCCATACAGTCGCTGAAATTTATGCTGTATGCAAGACCAGTAACCTTTAATATGCATACCTAATTTGAGCTCAATCAAATGCACAACTAAGAAAATAGTTCACTTTAAGTGATTTGCGTACTTAGGCCATCATGTATAAGAATTACTTTTTGCACCCATGAGGACAAATTATCAGCTCTGCACACATCAAAATCTATGCAGGTCATGAGGCCTTACCTGTGATATACATACCAAACTTGAGCTCAATCAAATATACCTTACAGACACTAGTGCACTTTCAACCCATAGGCCATAATGTTAAAAAAACACTCATTCGTTGCCATCAAAAAGTACAAGTGCAATAACAACAAAATCTATATATGTTGTGTGACGGTGGTCTATAATATCCATATTCAATTTGAACTTATTCAATCCGTATGCACCATTTAGACATTAGCTCATTTTAAATAATTTGTGTCCATACGTGATAATGTATGAGAATTTTTTTTTTTTTTTTTTTTTTTTTTTTTCCAATCCCTTAAACAAACTATCAACTCTACACACACTAAAATCTATGCAGATCGTGTGACTGTGAGCTATTATATATATACCTAATTTGCGCTCAATTGAATGCACAGTTTAGATGCTATCGCACTTTCAAGAATTTCTGCCTATTGGCCAATAATGTAAAAGAAATCATTTTCGTAACCCTCTAAAAAAACTAAGTCCTATACACACCAAAATCAATGCCTGTCTTGTGCCACTGGTCTATAATATATATACCAAATTTGAGCTCAATCGAATACTCTGTTGAAACATTAGCTCTTTATAGAATTTCCATCCATAGGCCATAACGTAAAAGAAATCTTTTCCATAGCCCTGTAAAAAACTAAGTCCTATACACACCAAAATCAATATCAGTTTTGCGATGATGGTTTATAACATACATACCAAATTTGAGCTCAATCCAACATACTGTTTACAAGCTATCAAGTTCACTCTCATACATACATCTTGTAAAGATAGCATAAATGAATTCAGAAGACCCCAAAACATGTAAATACACCAAAATCTCAAAGTTTTTTAGGATCACAACACTTTACTTGCATGGTACATGTTCGGAAAGTAACAAGAATGACTGCTTTAAACAGAGTTTTAAAATAGGTTTTTTTTTTTTTTCTCATCACATTATTTAATTTCATTTTAGCTCTCTTTAATTTAGGTACATAGTCAACTTTAAAACTCGTTATTTCAACTCTTTTTAAAATGTTTCACATTATTAACTAGTAAATTTATAAAATATGAGATTGTTTGCCAATCCGTTGTCATTTACTCTGCCTTTTAAGTGGTCGACAACTCAAATAATTTTTGTAAAGAAATAAAAAGGAAAACAAAATTTGAGTTTAATGTACTTTTTAAAAGGTTATAGCAATATTTGCTTTTTTTAAATACGAAAAAAGGGTTGGTGTGCACCAGTAGATTATTAAATTACTCAAGTAGTTTTAAAAAGTGTCTATTGATACAGAAATTTAGGCTTAAATAAGAGTTGAGTCGCTAGTTCAATCTTTTCATAACCAGCCATGCATGTAAAATTTCCGAAATAAATAAGTTCTCAAAATTACCGAATGAAAAAACTGGATCATATTATGTGTTTCTCTTCACCTTTAGGATTTTTACTTTCCTAGGAAAAAAAATCTGATGTGTCCAACACATGACTTCCTTGCACGTCCATTAGATCAAAAATATTTTCGACGCACTTCCTCTAAATTTATTTGTTAGAAAGAGATAAAATATCAATAATAGTAAGGTTTAGCAATTTCTAGCCAAATATTTCGATATCGCCAAGCTGAGTTCAATTTGAAAGATTTCCTTCTGACACTTTATTTGGCGATATTTCTGCAAAAGCCGACAAACTTGAGATAGTCAGCGAGATTTTGGGGATAGCCAAAGTAGTCAGTGAGCACAGACCTTCAATAAATTGAATGCATCTATACACCTCAATGTATTCAAAGTCATTTGGCTCACCATGTAAATAAATTCTCAGTCGAATGCTGTCAAAAAAGATATTGAAAACAGTTAGATATTACAATAGTTCTAAATACAAAGTTAAAAAATCTACGGGTTAAAGTTTTAGAGTTATACAAAATAGGAAATAATTTTTGGCGCCAAATTTGGCGATATTTCGGCGAAACTCGTCAATGTCGACGACATTTGGCGAGATTTTAAGCATAAACCAAACAATGACAGATTATCGCCAAATTTGGCGATATTTCGCCAAAACTCGCCAAGAACGATGACAAATGGCGATACTTTGGGCATGGACGAAATGACTGACTATCGCCAAATTTGGCGATATTTCGCCAAAACTCGCCAAGGTCGAGGACAGACGGCGAGATTTTGGGCATGTACTAAACAATGACTGTCTACAGTTGTATTATAATGAAGATGTCCATAGACATTAAGGTACTGAAATTCTTTTCGGTGGTCCTGTAAATAAACTCTCCAGTAGATTGGAACCAAAAATCGAGATGCACAACTAGATGTTACAACATTCTTATATATGAAATTTCATAATAGTTTTTGAGATTTGAGAGTTAAATATGCACACACGTACACCAAAAGTCGCCAAGCTTGGCGATTTTTGGCATAGTTCTTGAGGGAGGCACGTGACCGTGGTCGGACCATTACCTAACTTATGTGGTAGGACGGTATTGTGCTTGAAATGGATGAATGCCCCTAAAATTGCTATTGACCGTAATGTATTGGAAATCTTTTGAGTGTTCCTGTAGCAGAACTATAAATGATAAAGACACTTTTTTTAATAGAGAAATTCATTTTCTAACTCTTTACAGCATATATCACTTCTGAGTCGTTTGAAATAGCCCAATACCTCTAAAAAACGCTTTGATGAATTTCGGCCCATAGAGCGTAATGTATTTCGAATCTTTTGGGCGGTCCTGTAGATAAACTATTCAGTCGAATGGAACCGAAAGGGGAGGTGCACAACTAGATGTTACAACAATCCTAAATATAAAGTTTCAACATTCAACGCCTAACAGTTTTGGTAGATATGCGAGTTTAATGAATTTCGGCCCATTGAGTGTAATGTATTTCGAATGTTTTGGGCAGTCCTGTAGATAAACTATCCAGTCGAATGGAACCAAAAGGGGAGGTGCACAACTAGATGTTACAACTATCCAAAATATGAAGTTTCGACATTCTACGCCTAATAGCTTTTGAGTTAGGCGAGTTTAATGAATTTGGGCCCATAGAGCGTAATGTATTTCGAATCTTTTGGGCGGTCCTGTACATAAACTATTCATTCGATTGCCACCAAAAGGGGAGGTGCACAACTAGATCATAGAACAATCCTAAATATCAAATCTCAACATTCTACGACCAATAGTTTTTGAGATATGCGAGTTACATACATACGTACGTACGTACGTACAGACGGCATGGAAAAACTGGCCACAGTAGACTCGCCACTGGTCAAAATGAGTTGCAGACGCGTTAATATGATCGTGCATGCTAGCCTACGATGAGATGCATCGAAAAAATTTTTAAAATTCAATTTAGAGGTAGTCAAAATCGGTTTTTATGTCGAAATTTGGCCCCCAAAATTTTTCGGGATCACATTACTTCCTTATACTACGTACAAGGAAGTAAAAAGGGAGGTTGATTCTTTCTTACTAAACCTACAGAGTTTCTGATGCCAGTGGAAAATAGAGAAACTTCATAAACATCATAGGCTTCTGACTTCTACTATATGTGGTCTTCCTTTCCATGAGAAATCCTTGTTATAGTATGATAATAATAGTAGAGCCATTAAAAAGTAAAAAAACTACAAAAATAATCAAATTTTTATAACTTAGTTATTAATTTTTCTAGAAATATACTCTATAAAATAAAAATGAAGTATCCAGTTAGCAAAATTTATATCCTCTTTCAAGTCTTCATATTAAATAGGTTACTCCAAATTGGAAAGAAAAAGTTATAAGGATGCTGAAAACCCAAGGCATATTTAAGGGGGTGGGGTGTTTACATTTATATTAGCTCTAGTAACAATAAATGTTTAAAATAGCCAACCCCCCTTGAAAATGGAACTCCGTCGGTGGTCAAGAGTACAGTGGATTATTAACCAAGGATGAACCTCAGCTACAGTTCTTAATGCAAGTTGTTGAGAAGCATAGACAAACTTATCGGTGTTTTTCGAGGTCTGCGAAAGTCACCTTTTCCCAACAGATGGCGCTGAATTTCACAGCCGATTTTCTCATTAAAATGCGTTCACAGATCCCCTTTTTTAGGTAACGCCTTTCTTGCGCGCTTTCAAGGCGGCGCTTTCTTGTGATTTGTTGAATTGTGTAGACGGGGTGTGTGTGGGGGGCAGGGGTGAAAAGAGCGGTGGATTCGAATGCATTTCAGTTAAAGAAGCTTTTTTTCTCTAGTGTGCACAGGAAGGAATAGGAATTGCACATAAAAATTTTCGAAAAGTGACATACTGATAAATTGCCAATATTTGAGAATTTTTTTTTTAAGTTTAACTATTGATACACGCCCAGCCAGGGGCGTAGCCAAGGGGGGGGGTGAGGGGGGTCATAACCCCCCCATGAGAAATTTTTTGCCATACAAAATGTATATTCTTCACTACATTATCACACACACGTATACATATATATGAGTTGTAGTAGTCGTAACCCCCCCCCATGAAAAATTTCTGGCTACGCCCCTGTGCCCAGCGCTTATTATAGTGTATAGTACAGCTGGTAAAGAGGCATTCTAAAATGACAGAATTTCTTTATTTGTATATTTATGCACCAAAATCACATGCTTTTTTTGAAACTACAGTTACATTTTTGTCAGAGTAACACCTTCTGAAAAATTTTCCAATTTTAAGCATTTTTTTTTTTTTTTTTTTTTTTTTTTTTTTTTTTTTAAGGTTTCGTAACCGATACAGGTTTATCTTTTGTTCATGTGTATAGTACAGCTTTTAAACAACCATCCTAAAAATTTTGAAGTTCTTGACATAATTAGTTTTTTGTATTTGGGAAACAAAATCTGATGTTTTTCCAGATATACAGCGTTTCTTTCATGTCGAAGAAACAATATCTAATTGCGGTCTTGTTACACAAACTAAAATAAACTAATTGTACCAAGAACAGGAAAAAATTCAGTAATATTCTTAATAAGATGCACTACACACTGAAACAAATTTGAAACCTGTGTCTTTTATTAAGATTTCAGAAAATAAAAATCTTAAACGTGGAATTGCTCGGAAAAATTTTTGTACGACTGATACGTTATGCAAAATTCTCGATATTTAACCCATTTGTGCCTGGATATTTTTGCGACTTTCTTCGATTTTTACTGATAACAGAAATAATAGATAAATTTCTGATGTCAACTTCTTGAACAAGGAATGATTTATTTTAAAATCATTTTGCATAAAAATCGAAATATCAACATCTTACTTGGTCATGTTAAACTATTGTGCGGAGTTGAGGCTCAATACTCATGAATAAAGGCTAGGAAAAATAAATAACGTTTTCGACTAATAGCGAAAATGCCGTCCCAAAAAAGGGACGCTAGGCATAAATGGTTAAGAATTGTTTCTAAAAGTTTTGTTACTGACATAGGTTTATGGTTTATTTCAGTACGTAGCACAGCTTGTAAAGAGGCATTTTAAAAATTTTGACGTTCATTACATAATTCGTTTATTTGTATTTACATAGGCGCACCCACCGGGGGGGGTGCTATGGGGGCTCAAGTCCCCCCCAAAGGTGGAAAGTTTGAAGTGAAAAACTTTAAAAAATGAAAATTGTCACTAATGAATTATTACTATTATTATTATTTATTGTCTTCAAATTATTTCTAAAGTATTTTTTAGCTAAAAAGATGTTAGTTTTTAAATAAATACTTACAAAGAGTTTATGAAACACTGTTAAAGTCAGTTACAATATCACTGAAAAGATCAGATAATTATTTATTACTCTATAATGAGATTTTGCTTGTGGGCTTGTGTTGTATGGGCAAATCAAGTGGTACAGAATATTTTGACGTTATAAGAGGGTTGTAATTATCGATCTCAATATGACCGAGTTCAGCAGTATTTTCAGCTCAGCCACCCCTAAACTAAAATCCTGGGTGCGACACTGTGTATTTATGTACCAAAATCACAGGATTTTCACGAAACCACAGTGAAATTTTTTGTAAGAGTAACACATTCTGAAAACTTTTCCATTTTTAAGAATTTTTTCTAAAAGTTCCCTAACTGATACAGTTTTATCTTTTGTTACTGTGTATGCTACCGCTTATAAACAGCCATCCTGAAAATTTTGAAGTTTTTTACACAATTAGTTTTTTGTATTTGTGAAACAAAGTCTGATGTTTTTACAGATATACAGGGTTTGTTGCATATCTTAGAAACAAAATCTAATCGTGGTGTTGGTACACAAATTAAAATAAACTAATCGCACCAAGAATAACAAAAAATTTAGTAAGATTTTTAATAAGATGCACTATACACTGTAACAAATTTGAAACCTGTGCCTTTTATGAAAATTTCAGAAAAAAATATCTTAAACATGAAATTGCTCAGAAATTTTTTTGTATGAGTGATACATTATGCAAAATTGTCGTTTTTAAAGATTTTTTTTTTTTTTTTAAGTTTTGTAACTCGTATAGGTTTATCGTTTATTTCAGTATGTAGTACAGCTTGTAAAGAGGCATTTTAAAAATTTTGAAGTTCATGACATAATCTCTTTAATTGTATATTTATGTACCAAATCACCGGCGAAACCACAGTGAAATTTTTGAAACAGTAACACATTCTGAAAATTTTCCATTTATAAGAAGTTTTTATGAGAGTTTCGTAACTGATACAGATTTATCTTTTATTCCTGTGTATAGTACAGCTTATAAGCAGCCATCCTGAAAATTTTGAAATTCGAGACACAACCGTGGCGCACCCAGGTTTTTGGCTTAGGGAGGGGGGGGGGGGCTGGGGTTACAATTACTGCTGAAATCGGTTATAGTGACCTAGATTATAATTACAACTCTTTTATAACCAGCGGCGTAAGCAGACTTCCTTCAAGGTGAGGGGGTGGGTGGGTGTAGACATAACTTTGTGTAAAAATGCGTAATATTTAAGCTAAAAACTCAAAATTTATTGACATTTTGTTAAAAAAACTTTAACAAGGGGAAGGTTTGAACCCCCCCCCCTTGTATACGTCACTGCTTATAACGTTCAAACATTAGAACTTGTCCATACAACAAAAGCCCACTATCAACATAACTCATTAAAGTCATAAATGATTATTCAACATTTAAGAGACACTGTGCCCAAGTTTAACTTTATTTTATATATTAACTGTAAGTATTTATTTAAAAACCATCACCCCCCACTTTTAATTAATCCCCCTCCCCCACAAAAACATTAGAAATAATTTGAAGACAATTTTAAAAATAAAATATTTTAATTCATTAGAGACAAATTTCAATTTTTAAAGCTTTTCGCATCTAACTCTCCGGGTATAGGGGGGCTTTAGCCCACCCTGGGAGCGCCTATGTTACATAATTAGTTTTTTTTTTTTGTGTGTGAAATGAAATCTGATGTTTTTCTAGAAATACAGCGTCTCTCGCATGTCGAAGAAACAAAATCTAATCGCGGTCCTGGTACACAAATTACAATAAACTAATTGCACACAGGGACCGATCTACACACTTGCAATGCAAAAAAAAGTCTGTCAAATTTACAGAAAAAAACTGTCAGCCAGGACGCCAGTTTATTTCCGTATATTTAACAGAAATGTTCTGTAATTTTTTACAGATTCTCCATCTATCTTATTAGAAATCTTCTGTGTGTTTTACAGAAGTCCTCTGTAATTTTTTACTGAGTCTTTCAATTTTACAGAAATATTTTGTGTGTTTTACAGAAGTCTTCCGTAATTTTTTACAGATTCTCTGTTTCTTTTACAGAAATCTTCTATGCGTTTTACTGATTTCTTCTGAATTTTTAAAAATTTTTACAGATTCTCCGTTTATTTTATAGAAATGTTTTGTATTTTTTTTAGATACTCCATTTAATTTACAGAAATCTGTAATTTTTCCAGATTCCCCATTTACAAGAGGGACCACGTTCCATTTTGCTTTTTTATATGGCGAAGGGGGGGGGCTGTCCTTTTGGGAATTCATTCCTCACTCGAGATTTTTTGAGATATCTCCTGCAAGGTTTTAGTTCTTCCCTCTCCCCCTCTCTCCTTTTTCCCCCCTATGCTTTCCCCTCCCGCTTCCTGACCATGTGTATGTCACTGGACCGACTGACCCCGGAGAAGAAACATGCTTTTCCAGTTTCATGGAGAATGTCCCGGGGCATCTGTATTCATTCGGAGTTTTCGTATGTAGGATCTCTGATGAAAATGTTCCTTCCAAAAAGTACCTCAATCTTTGTGTGGGTTTTTCTTTCCTGTTGCTTCTTTTGAATCCGATAAAATTTATGTATGAGCCTTTCGTTTGTATAATTGCTTGTACATTTTTTTGTGTTCCTGAAAAATTATGACATCTTTGAAAGCTAAACTGATTACTTTTTTCTACGAGGTATTCAGGAATTATCCTAATGTAGAGTTGCGCTCACACGCTCACTCTAAACACATCCGTTTTTTAGCAATGAAAAACAAAACTTTTACCACCATTATTTTCTTGAAAAAGAAAGAAAGAAAAGAAAAGAAAACAGGGGAAAAAATCAAAATTCATTCTATTGGACTAGTCGGCTTGCAAATCTTCACAATACGAAAAATAAAGAAGAAAATATTAAAAATCTTAAAATTTAGACATTTTCAAATTTTAGCGTTTTTTCCAGACAGCTTCTCCGATATACCATGGCGTATAGGATAATAAACAAACAGATATATCGTATGTGAGATCTGCGTTATTTTTTGATGTCACATGTTTAAAAATGCATTCGAATTACAACACTATCGAAATAGAATAAGCTTCCGCAATATCCGATAGTACAATGAGAAAAAAAAAAGAACTGAGAATAACGTTGTTTGTACGACAATGTTTGGATGGCGTCATTTAAGAGAATGCCTTTTATTATTGCATACACGAAGGGTTTTACCTAATAGTATAAATAATGGAATTCTTCCTCTCCCCTTTTGATTGATTTTAAGAAACTAACAAAAATAAAACTACTACTCCAAGAGCCAAAAAAATATCTGAATTGAGCAAGCCTATAGTTTTTTAAATATTTTTTATTAAATTTGATTCGTACGAAAACATGCTGCGGTCAGTCAAGTGAAACTGAGAACAGACATAAGAAACGCCCCCCCCCCTCCCCCACAAACGCATTAATCCGCATACACACTATAACCCCTTAAAAAGGCCTCTGCCCATGGCATCCCCCCACAAATACACAAACCAAAATCGGAAACGGGAAACATGAGTTGTGTCGAGCTTTTCAAAAAAGTTAAAAAGTGTTTATGATTTCGGTTTGTGTCCGTGCTCTAATTGACTTAAATATGCATCAATTATGGACTTCCAAAATTTGGCATGTATTGTTTTCTACTAAACGATTTAGCATGAATAATTTATTTAAATGATCACAAAAAGACTCAATAAATTAGGGTCTATTGTCAGTGAATTTTTGAAGTGCCTTTCGAAAATGTTCTTTAATATAAAATAAAATAAAACGTGTAAATATTGTTAACCCTTTGAGGCGCAACCCTTTCCCAATGCTGGAAAAAGGGCAACGGCTGTCCTTTTTCCAGCATAGGGCAATCTATCTAGCTGTTCTCGCGTTCTTCCATTTTTCAGCAGATGTCAGTGCTGTTAAAAATAATCGCGACCATTTTTTACGGGAAAGGACGTGCTAAAAAGTAAAGAATTCTCGTGGAGCTATGTCACCCGCAACTATTTTTATAGAAATCCAATGTATCCTTCGTGACTGGCTACAGTCAAAACGTTAGAGTTGGGTGTTCCCAGAGCGGGACCACTGCGCCTTAAAGGGTTAAGCTATATTTTCCAATAAGATTTTATAATCTGACCATTGAAGACATTTTCATTATTTAGTTTATACTAGCTGACGTACCCATCGTTGACGGGTTAAAACTGGAGAATCTAATAAATTTAATATTAGAAAAAAAAAAAAAGAAAGATCGTTATTTGTTTATGGAGCAAGTACTTCAACTAATGTAATATATAGTTGACTAATTTGAAATGCGTATAATATAATTGTACACACTTGTTATTTATACATAAAACTTTAAAATTTGCAACCTAACCTTCATTTAAATAACCAATCTATAGTAGTACAAAGCCCAATGAAAAGCAAGTTTTTCAAACTTAATATCTCACATCCTAAAAGTTAGTACTACATTTGTTTTTATTGTGTGAACAAGCTTATTGCAAGCTCTGCATTGCACATGGCAAAAGTGCATTAGCAATGCACTTTTGCCATGAATCTTAGGAGTAATCGAAAAATTCTATTTGAGACAAACTGATAGATAAATAATGAGTATTTAGCACCATGTCTCAGAACTGGTATATCGTAGGTCAAACCAGAATATAAGAAACTTTTAAAAGTATAATTGTAATTACATCACAATAATGTTTGTATAAATAAATAAAATAAATACATATATAAAAGCTATGCTGGTACGCTAATTTACTTTTCTTTCATTTTCTGCCCCGCTTCCAAAAAGTTTGCCTATCACTCGTCTATGCTCTTGTGTGTTCAGTGTTCACTACACTACAGTATCTTGTGTTCTATTCTCCCCCCCCCCCCCCAAATCTGGCACTTCCTCAAAATACATAGGTCTGTGATCTGGAATAGTCGGCATACTGCTTCTGAATAGCACAAAACAGTTGGTGGTTCTTCGTCCACACATGGACAGTCATTATTTGTCATTCCTCCGATACCAATGCAGGCTGCAGGCGATATCTGTTTTGCCCGAAGCTATATCAGCGTGTATTTTGTGCATGGAGTAACATCTGTTACTTTTCGCCGTGATTCTGATCTGAGCGTTGTTTTTGAGTCGAGTGGGCTACTGAATGCGAATAGAAATTGTGCAATTCAAAAAGGAAGTTGTACAGAGATTCAGATTCACTGTTATTATTATTATTATTATTATTAGACTTTTTTTTTGCGTACATTAGAGGAGGATGTTTATATATATAATATATACTAGCTGCATGGGCGCCCATAAGGGGGGGCAAGGTAGGGCACTTGCCCCCCCTAGAGTTTTAGGTTAATATCTCATGATGTATACAAAT
Source organism: Cheiracanthium punctorium (assembly GCA_038373885.1). Lineage (NCBI taxonomy): Eukaryota > Metazoa > Arthropoda > Arachnida > Araneae > Cheiracanthiidae > Cheiracanthium > Cheiracanthium punctorium. Next base: position 106,174 of record JAWZYV010015925.1, read on the forward strand.
GGCAAAACCATAACTAAATTTGTTAAAAATTTGAAATTTGCCCCCCCCCCTAGAAAAATTCCTATGGGCGCCCATGACTAGCTGCTACCCGCGACTTCGTCCGCGTCGGCTTTAGAATTAGGTCCGAGAGAAATGAAGCAGGTGTGAATAACAAAATGTTTGCGACAAAAGGAACTGCATTTAAATATTATTTGCTTTTTACTAGTTTTAAATGAAGTATAATGCATGGTAGTATACTTCATTTAAAATAACACAGCATGCAGAGTTACTAAATTTAGATTTTATTCAGGCATTTGGCGAATAGAGACAGTTATGACAGTATTTGCGAACTGTTTTGTAAAAGAAATATTTATGCTGAATCACGGAAAAAAGCGCACGGAAAAAAGCGCACCGGAAAAAAACGCACCGGAAAAAAGCGCACCCGGAAAAAAGCGCACCGGAAAAAAGCGCACAATATTGAATTGGTTTGTATTTTGTGAAGAGAAGAGGGGGGGGGGCTGAATTAAAAAAATGTGAGAAACAAAATGTGAGGCTGGGAGAGCTGTGCAAAATTTGTTTCATAACTTAATGAAGTTAGTGGTTTTACATCAAAATAGTTTAAATCCTAATATCTGGATTCAAAATATTATAAAACTGTTTATGCACTGTTATGTGTGAAAATTTTCTGCCTTTTTTCTATGCTGTCTCAATCCGACTTTGAACTTTTATTTTTCAATTATTTGTTGACAATAATGATTGTATATTTAAGAAATTTAATTATTTGCCAAAAAACATTTTTTATTGAAGATTTTTTTCTTTATTTAATAAGTGCCATATGTTTTAAAATTACTTCTGTGTGCCAAATACCGAGTTGAGAGAGCTGTGCTATGACAATGCATAGTTTTATTTTCATACTATTTTAAGGTGTATACCTTACAATAATTGAAATATCTAAAAGAGTGTGCCGTACTTCTTTTTTGCAATATTTTTGTTCCCGAGAGTGAATTTATGTTTATGAAGTTTAATATTCTGTCAATTAATACCATTTTATGTAATTATTTTCCTTGTTTAATAAGTGCCCATGTGTTTTATATTATTTCTCAGTGTCAAATACCAGGTTGAGAGAGCTGTTCTGTGTCAATGCAGCGTTTATGTTTCACAACTTAATGATGGTAGTGGTTTTCCTTAAAATAGTTCAAATCCTAATAATTGGAATCAAAATATCATAGAAATGTGTATGCAATTTTATTGTTATGTGTCAAATTTGTGATAATTTCCTGTCCTCTTTTCTATGCTGTTTCCATAAGGAGTGTTACTTTTTTTTTTTTTTCAATTATTTGTTCGCAACAGTGATTTAATATTTAAGAAATGTAAAGATTTGCCTAAAAACATTGTTTATGGTAGATATTTTCTTTATTTAATAAGTGCTATTTATTTTTAAATTGTTTCTTATTGCCAAACAGCAGGTTGAGAGCTGTACTGTGTCAATGCAATCTACATGTTTCACAACTTAATGATTTAAGCGGTATTCCTTAAAATAGTTTAAATCCCAATAATTGGATTTAAAATATTGTACAAATGTGTATCTATCAATGTTATCTTGTGTCAAATTTGTGGTAATTTTCTGTCTTGTTTTCTATACTGTCTTCATAAGTAAGTCGTACTTTTTTTTTGCATCAGTGATTTAATAATTAGAAAATTTTAAGATTTATCAAAGAATGCCGTCTCTATCGTTTATTGTACATATCATCCTCAATGAATACGCTGTATGTTTTAAAATTTTTTTATGTGTGGCAGTGCAAAATCAGTTGACCGAGCTGTTCTATTACTGAGCATTGTTTTTCTTTCATAATGGTTTAGGGGGTTTTCCGTAAAATAATTTAAATACGTTATTAGAATTAATAACTTGTAAACAAAGGTGTATGTAACAACTTTACATTGTGCAAAAGATTTGAATTGTAACTTTATAAAACAGCAGAGTGAATAATTTACCTTTTAATTTTCTGTGTTTTCGCAGAAAGCAACGTCCCCTATTCTTTCGTACGGTGTCTGAATGAATATTCCGTACCAATTTTTCTGTCAATGTTTTTGGTCCCAAGAGCGATTTGACGTTCATTAAATTTTATGGATTGTCAATGAATATCGTTTATTGCACAAATTTTCTTTATTAAGTAAGCGAATGGTTTAAAATTATTTCTCATTGTCAAATGCCAGAGGAGAGAGCTGTGGTATATGAATGCAATATTTATATTTCTTAATTTAATGATTTAAGTAGTTTTCCTTTAAATAGTTTTAATCGTTATAATTGGATTCAAAATACTATAAAAATGTGTATGTACCGTTATTATCGTGTGTCAAATTTGTGATAACAGCACAACGTGTTTTATTGTGCTGTCTGAGTGGGTATGCACTAATTTTTTCCTGCAACGCTTTTTGTTCCGAAGAGTGATTTCATTCTCAAGGATTTAATAAATGGTCGAGGAAAACCGTTTATTTGACATATTTTATTTACTGAATAAATGCCACACTCTAAAATTCTTCGAAGGTCCAAACAGCAGGTTCAAAGAGGTGTGCTGTGTCAATGATTTTTTTTTTTTTTTTCATAATTTAATGATGAAGGTGTTTGTCTTAAAAGAAATCATTGATTATAGATTCAAAAACTTATATGTGTAATCAAATATGTATGTGTAATTAATCTGTTGAAGTCAGGGGCGTAGCCAGAAATTTTTCATGGGGGGGGGGTTACGACTACTACAACTCATATATATGTATAGGTGTGTGTGATAATGTAGTGAAAAGTACACATTTTGCATGGCAAAAAATCCCTCATGGGAGGGGTTATGACCCCCTAACCCCCCCCCCCGTGGCTACGCCCCTGGTTGAAGTGCGTATCGAACATATACTCTTTAAATTTTTATTTGTAATTTTTTATAGCAGCTCAGCGATTTTTATTTTTTAATTTTTTGTATTGCACAGAAAGCAACGCGTCTCGTTGTTTTGAATGCTATCGTAATTAATATACCGTACTCTTTTCTTGTAATTTGTTGTTTCCAAGAGTGAGTTTATAATCTAGAAATGTAACGCATTGTCAATGAATAGCTTTTTTGGTACACACTTTCGTTATTTATTTACGTACTTAACGTATATATTTCATAAGCACTATATTTAAATTATTTTCAGTGCCAAATGTGAGGTTAAGAGAATTATGCTATGCGTAATGATATTTCTATTTCATGAATTAATTGTTTAGCAGGTTTTCCTTCGAAGTGTTTAATTCAAAATGATTGATGAGAAACTGAATAAAAAAGGTGCTTGAAACACGGCCTTATATTGAGTAAAAGTTTCGATTAGGAACCTTTTGAAACAGCTCAGTGAATATTTTCTTTTTTAAAGTAACTTGTTCTTTTTAGTGTTATTGTTTTGTATGCTTCCTCAATGAGTGTCCCGTACTTTTTTATTGGTTTTTTTTCTCCCAGGGGTCATTTTATAATCAAGAAATTTAGAGTCAAATATAATGGAACTGTTGTGTGTGTACATCGTTTCCGTTCCATTTAAAAGGTTTTTCTTGGGAAAATTAAATCCAAATGATTAGAGTTGGAAAATTATAAATTATATGCGAGTATCAGAGCTGCGTGTGAAAATTTTGATGTGTCCTTTTTCAAAACAACTTCGTTCAATATTTCCCAATTTTTTTTTTTTTTTTTTTTTTTCTGGGGTTACCCAGAAAGCATCTTTTTTTTTTTTTTTTTTTTTTTCATTCTTTTTCTTTTGTGTGCGCTTGTGCGTATTGTCTACATGAATTTTCTGTACATATTTTTAAAATGATTGAAAACGAAAAATGAGAAATAAGGTGACTGTATCTTTTATGAAAAGATTAAATTTGAATGTTTTCAAAATGAAGTGACACTTTTTCTTGGTTGTTGCTAAAGATATAGTGCAAGAATCGCAATGGATCATCAAAGACTATCATTTAAATAACAAACCTTCCCCAAGAGTGCCCCCTTTTCAAAGGTTATTTTTTATATCCTGTCTCATGAATGAGAAAGATGTGCAATCCGTAAATAATTTCATTTTTAAGTGATATTTAAAAAAAAAATAATTTCAGGTAAAAGGTTATGTTAAAAAAAAGAAAAATAATAATTATGTGTGTCTTTGAAAAGTTTTGAACTGCATCGAATCAAAGTATGTAAGTAATACACACAACACAACATTAAAATTATACGTTTACTTTACAAAAGAATAAAATTGTCTCCAATGTATGGTGATTTTCTACAATACCGTATTCGGTTGATGTGCTTTTGTCTTGTATTTTTCGGTAATTTGTGGTTTGATAATCAAATATTGTCCTGGATTGTAAATTATATATCTGAATAAATGTATCTTCTATACTTTTTGGGTTATATTTTATAACATATCTCTGGACGAGAAAGATATGTGTATTCCGTGCCTGATTCATTCACAGTGCATTATTTAAAAATTATTTAATGAAAAATATTTACGTATTAAAAAAAAACTCCCAAGGGATGTGTGTACTGCGAATTCTTTGGTGTGTTAAAAATTTTTCTGGTGTAAAATTTTGAACTGTATTGTGTCAAAAAATATTAGCCAATTTTTCTGTTATAATTATGTTTTTAAATTCCTGTCTTCTCTGAAAGACGGAAATACAGTCTATTAGCTTTATTTTATCCTCTATATCACTGCGGTGCTTGTCGTTATTTGAAATGCATTTATTTAAAATGTGTGGTTTGATAATAAAGATTTTTAAATAATCTCCAAACGGTACTACTTATTGTTTATTTATTTAGGATCGTTTTATACCTTCCTGATTTAAGTTTTCTTTATGAGACTTTTTCTATTTTTTTTTTGGGGGGGGGAGGATGAGGGGAGGTGAAGGTAGGATATTGAAGGGAAACAGGGGCGTAGCCAGAAATTATTCATGGGGGGGTTACGACTACTACAACTCATATATATGTATACGTGTGTGTGATAATATAGTGAAGAATATACATTTTGTATGGCAAAAAATTCTTCATGGGGGGGGTTATGACCCCCATATCCCCCCCTTGGCTACGCCCCTGAAGGGAAATGAAATTAGTATTAGCCCAATGTCTGTGTGCATCATGGCTTTTGCGTGGTGTAAAAATGCAGTATCATACTGAAGCGTACTGAGCTCACTTTATACTGGGTCATAATCCTACTTTGAATCTCTTAGAAGATATCATTCAATGCCCTAATTTCTTTCTTTCGATTAAAACAAATAAAAACAAAACTTGTTTTTACTTTTGTCTTATTGTATCAGATGTTTTCTTTGTATTCTACTTTAGACTACCATGCAGCCTTTTTTTTTTTTTTTTTGTAAATTAATTATTTTTTGAAAGAAATGCTCTTTCAGTTTTGTTTTGTTTTTCTTTTACGTTGTAGAATTTCGTTCTGTATCCTATAATAAAGTGTAATTCAAAACAGTCTTAGGTTTCTGTTTCTTCTTTAACAATGCTAAGGCTGGGGAAAAATCACTGTGAGACGAAGCCCGGTATTTTTTCGCATCTCTGTAAAAAAAAAAAAACTATAAATCCTACACCCACCAAAATCAACACCAGTCTTTCAACAGTTACCTATAATATACATACCAATTTTGAACTCAATCGAAGTAACCGTTTAAACGATAGCCCATTTTCAAGAATTTCCTCCCATAGGCCATAATGTAAAAGAAATATTTGTCGTAGCCCTGTAAAAAATCTATAAATCCTATACTCACCAAAATTACTAACGGTCGTGCTACGGTGACCTATAATATACGTACCAAGTATGTTCAATCGAACTCACCGTTTAGGAGCCAGTGGCGGATCCAGAAATGTTTTTTGGGAGGGGCTAAATTTTTAAAAAAGCTTATTTCGCCCAATTAAAATTATAAATCAAAATTATTGTCTCAATGTGCATGCTTTTGGGAAGGGCTAAGTAATAAAATATGATCATTTTAGCTATTTAAAGTGTATAATAAAGCAGAATGTTACCCTTGAGCAATCTCTTTTGGGGGGGCTGATGCCCCCTAGCCCCTCCCCTGGATCCGTTACTTTTAGGAGCTATCGTGTTCACTCACATACACACACAGTAAAAATATACCTTATAACATAACTATAGTATTTACTAGCATAATAGTAGCCCTCTCATAATAGTCGCGACCCCGTTTTGAAGAAGAAAACATAGGCTTTAGAGCTAAAATATTATGTAGTAGATTTTCCCCGCATAATAGTCGCACCTAGTTTCACCATCAAAATTAGAAAAAATAATGCGATTTTTACGCGAGTAAAAACGGTAGTAATTTACCGAATGTTTCCAGATTATGTTGTGTTTATATGTCAGTTGCACAAAAAATAAGGCATTTTTCTTCTTATGAAATACTTATGATAGGCATAAAATTCGCAAATAATCTTTCAGAAAATTTTGAGAAAAAAATCTAATAGCATAATACATAATTCATAATAAATCTCTTTAATGAAGGCATTAGTAGAAATCCAGAAATGAAGGAGGGGGTAGAAGGGACGATATGTATGACAAAGCATTTTTATCACAGATTTTCTATAAACTTTTGATATAAAATAGAATATTTCAAAACATTTGGAATTCGGGGCCCTTTCGATCCTGGGGCCGTGGGCAAAGTTCGGATTTGCTCATGCGATAATAAGGCCCAGCTTGTATTACATTCAGTACGCTGTATTTTCATTTTGTTTCAACTTTGATGAAAGACGTATTTAAATATTATAAAAATAAAATAATTTGTTCAATTATACCATTTTTAGGGCTGTCTTTGAAATGCAAACTTTAGAAGTGTGATAAAATTCTGTAAAATAATTGGATTAACAGAGTTCATATGTTGTCGAAAAATACAACTTGAGCTTTCAGTTTAAATTAGGACAGCTCTAGGAGGCGCGTACAGCAAGTACATTGGATTCTTATTTGCTAAACCTTGGGACGAGATAACACAAAATATAGCAATTGTCCAATAAGAAATCAGAGGCGTGGACATTTTAATCCGGCAAAACTGGAGGCATTCAACATCAATAGTGCTGCCATCTACTGGCCAGACTAGAAACTAATGACAATAGGCAGACTTTGGGAAACAAATTAAAAAAAAAAAAAACGATGAAAAAATATATATATTTATTTAAAATATTTCTTTCCTTATAATCTTTCTTTTACGAAAGCCAATTAAACCGATAATGTTTTAGTTTGTGATATAGAAACGAATTAAAACAAAGACTGCAATGCTTGGCTTCTTATCGCTGTAAACTTACGCCAACATGCAAAACAATGGATTGTAGCGAAAACAATACTTTAAAAAGTTAAACCGAGAAAAATGCATTCGTAGTAGATTCCGGTTGCCTTCATGTACATCATATTCGAATTTTGAATTCATACCTTTATTTAATCCGATGTTTTTGTCGTACCTTCGAAATTTTGTTGGCGAAAATCGATCGAAGAACACCCTTATCCAGATATCAGAGTCTGCTTTCGGCTAGGACCAGGCCCACCCATGGAAGAGCAGGATTAGATTCTTGATACTTTCGTAATTACTAAAGTACTACACCTTACACAAAAACAAATTTTAATTTTTGTTATTAAAGAATTCGCTAAAATAATATTGCCATAATTCTGGGTGTTTCTTTCATCGTTTTCGTCTTTAATTAATTACAAACATTAAACCTCAAACCGCTTGAGCTACCTCTAAATTAAAAAAAAAAATTCCTACTTTGTCTCTTACACACATTGAACAATTTTAGAGGGTAAGACTACTAAAAATAAAGAAATTTAAAAATAGGAGGTGGGAGGCTTTTTTCTTTTTTGTCTTTAATTACTCAAAAAACATCAACCTTCAAGCCACTTGAGCCAACTCTAAATTAAAAAAAAAAATGCTGAAAATTTTCCAACTACATTTTTATACAAAATGAAAAATTTTAGAGGGTAAGACCAATAAAAAATTTTAAACGAAAAGGGTCTCTTATAAAAGCCACCCTGATATCCAGTTTCACTTTTTTTTTTTCACAAATGAGATTCATATGATGGGATCTGTTCACAGTAAAACAAAATCTTTCAAATGGAAAGTTTCCACAAACATGCAGACTCCTCGTGTTTTCAGAAAAGCAAGCAACTTATTATATATCTTCAGATTTCAGTATATAATAAAAATTAAAGTTATTTATTTGAAATTGACAAAGATTAAATATAAAGAGTGCAGACATATTTTTGTTAAGTGTTTTTTCTAGTGTGCATTGTAATTGTCTTCACAACAAGCTTTATCTTCAAGTAGATAAATAATGATAAAAAGTGTTATACCACAAGTTTCCATATATATATAAGAAAACCAGACATCTAAAAATAAATCTCATTATATCATCAAAATGACAGCAATAATTATATTTATTAGATATATCTTCTTCTTTAATGTTTTGAGGATACAATCTATGTATATAACAGATGTTCTTGTGGGCTTATGTAGAAGCAAGTTTTTAAACCATTAAATTAAAAAAAAAAATTAAGATTAAAATACTTATTTAGATTAAAGGATGTTTGAAGTTTAAAATAAAAACTCACCCATTTTAATAATTAAATAAATCTTTAAAATACATGATAGTAAACAAGAATTAACTTAATACAAATAACTTTTAAGTACTTTCTTACTGATAATTTTGACAAACATTTTAATTTTAATGAATATCAGAATAAACAAAGCTGAAAATTTAGTGAATTCATCTATTACTTGTTAAATGATGTCTTTGTAAGATAGAAGTTTAGTCACTAATAAACTCATAAAAGTTGAAAATTATTAGTATGTTAATTAAGTAAATTGCTAAATTATATTTACGGAATTAATTTAGTAGTAATAAATATTACAATGGAATTTTTGTGTTTATAACGTCAAAAAAGAAATATCAGATACTCATATATGGTAAACATAACAGTTTATAGAATTCTCTTAAAGAAAAAAATATATATACAATACAATAAGTGCTTTATAACACTTTAAAATAACAATATTCTATTACAAACAGCTTCATAAATAGCAAAGGAAAACACTTAAGTATTGTTGCATTCTTATTTGTAACAGAAAAGAAGGATTGTATATTTACATTAAGTGACTTGAAGAACATGATGAGAAAGATTTATTAGGAAAATAACAGCTCCTAAAATATTACAAATTTAATGGCTTCGAAAGTCTCTTGTGCTGATGCTCAGTAAAAGGAGTGACTCCTCGAATTTTAGTATAAATTGGTTCAGCATATATATCTGCATATAATTCCTCCAAAGGAATTTCATTTGCAGTTTTAGCAATGGTAACAGCTTCTTCAACTTCCTTACGAACTTCCTGGTCAATTTTCTGAAATATGGTTTTTAAATTAAAAAACAATTTTAAGACATGTACAAGATATCAACATGTAAAGTCTATATAACAGTATTAATTTTAAATAAGCATATTAAGAAGCTCTATACAAATAAAATTATATTAATCACTGCAAATTACCTTCATAGTAAGCTTTTTAGTGATACAAATTTTTGAAATGAATTGATGTATTACAATATAGTAGCTCCTTAATATATCATACTTACTGGAAAACAAGAAAATCTGCAATATATCCAAGGAAGGGGGCGATATGGTAAAAATTTTACATTTATGAACAAATATACTAGCCCTAATAGTTTTATTATAGTTTAAGTAAATTAACAAAAAAAGAATTATTTAAATAATCAAGACAAAGAAATTCTATTCATCTTTTTAAATACAAATGCACATGAACTAGAATTTGCAGAATAAAAACAGGGGAAAAATAATTCAGAGACATAATGCAGTATAAAGGGTATCCCAAAAAGGTGGTAACGGGCTTTAATTCTGTATCTATTACAGATAAGTGGGCAGTGTAAATTGAAAAAGTGTTCAAAATAAGCTCAGAAATAAGATTCATTGAGAAAACATTCTTCAAATTCCTATGGTTCATTTACAAAAAGTTATATTTTTTAAATTTGTATATGACCTCCATACAAAAACATTGCCAGTTAGTATAATGTGCCCCATACACTCGTGAGGTGATGTACTAAATTTGAGCTTTTCATCGTACAATGTCGCAGAGATATCCTTAAAGAAAGATGATCGGGGACTATGAATGGTTTTGAATCTAAACGTTTATTCCTAGAGTGAAAAAAAATATTTTCTTTCATAATTTTTGTATGACCCCTGAAATGCGATCATTCAATGTGATTTTTTCCTTTCGAGAGCCATAGAAAAGTGGTAAGTCTGCGTTATATTTACCTTCATATCTCTGACACTAATCTAAAACTCTATATAATTCTCAAATTTTGTATGTCACCTCATGAGTGTATGGGGCCCATTTTACTAAAAGGGAATTGCTTTGTTCAGGGATCATATAAAAATTATAAAAGCGTAACTTTTTGAAAATAAAAGAGAGGAATTTTTTTTTTTATGAAATCTTATTTCCGACCTTATTTTGAACAATTTTTCAATTTACACTGCCCACTTATATCTATTAGATAAAGAATTAAAGCCCTTTTCCACCGTTTTGGGACACTCTGTATATAGGAGGGGCATTCAGAAAGTAGCACCTATTAGAAAATTTAAAGCAAGCACAAAAGACTTTGTAATAAACTTTTCATTTTTACACGTGCATACATTACGCTTGTTTTCAACATAGCTGCCCAAACATTAAACCACTTATTACATAAACAAAGATTTTTTTGTGCCTTAGTCATACATCTTTGCCTCAAGTCCATTCAAAGATTTAAGAGTTATTTCCTTAATTCTGATGCATACTGTGAAACACTAAGGAAATTATGTCAGGCTATTAATAAAGTGCATTAAAAACCTATTGTCAAAAAGCCACGATTTTTTTACATGGTATGGTTTGTTTACATGCCATGGGAAAACAAAATAATTTCTTTAAACTTTAAAGTGGGAAATTTTTGAACACCTACCATACAATTCAGATCTGACTTTCAGTGATTGTCATCTTTTTATAAAAGTAGAGGAATTTTTAGGAAGAAATTTGGTAAGCGATGAAGAGTTTAAGAAATCAGTGCTTACATTTCTGAATGGACTGGTGGCGAAGATGTACAATGAAGGCATACAAAATTTTGCTTTACATAAAAGTGAGTAAATGTACAAGGTGACTATGTGGAAAAACAGTTTAATGTATGCACATGCAAAAATTTAAAGTTTACAAAATATTTTTGTGATAATTCTTTAATTATTAAACAGGTACTACAAAGCTGTACCTGTTTAATCTTGTGCCTGTGGTATATCAGGGAGATATTCTACCAAAATAAAAATAAATCAAGAAAAGAAAACTGAAAACATCACTGCTTGATTTTCTTAATAAATTCTTAAAATGTATTTAACAACATTTTTTGTTGAAAGACAATCCATAAAGTAAGATGCAGAACTTTTTCTAGTTTTCAGAAATTCCATAATTGACAACAATATTAAAATTACTTGAGAGAATAAAGAAAAATCACCTAATTAACTATTATTTGTATATACAACATGTCCACACACAATTTTGTACTGAGGCTATATTTTGAAAGAAGTTATGCATTCTCCAAATACATATTCTTTACAACTCTAAATACTTGATCAAGTAATCTAATTATAGCAAAAATACATTTTTTTTTCTTTTTTCTACAAAAGACAACTTACTTTAAGTTCATCTGATTCAACTAAATTTGCACTAATAATTTTTTCTCTAAAAGATGTAATTGGATCTCTAGTTTGTCTAACTTCCTGTACTTCTTCTCGTGTGCGATAGCTAAATTTGGAAAAAAGAAATGTAAGTTTGAAGGTGAATTTTACACAAATTGGAATAAATTTGTGTTTCAAAATAATGCAAAATGGAAACCTTGTGCCAGGATCACTCATACTATGTCCATGGTATCGATAAGTAGCAACTTCCATCACAAGAGGCCCTTTGCCAGTTCTACATAATTCAGCAGCAAACTTAGTAGCCTCCCTCACAGCCAATATATCCATCCCATCAACCTAAAATTAAAAGAATTAAATTTTAAATTGCTTTATTTTCATTTTTAGCATTATTTTATTCTAACTACTAGCATAAATAATACCCCTACAGTGTAAGAAGACAACATAAAGATCAAATATGATTTTTTGAAATAAAAATTTTTAATTTTTTGCAACTTTAAAGATTTAGGAACAGTTGCATTTTAATCCTTGAGTTATTGAAAAGTGGTAGAGCAGCTCTTAGTTTAGGGAATGTACATGGTGTTGGAGAATTGTTGCACACTTTGCAAAAAAAAAAAAAAAAAAAAAGAAAAATTCTGAATATAGGTACAAATGAGTATTGAATGATGCCGCCTGACTTACAAAAGTACTAGATTTTTGTTTCCTATAATTTTATACCAAAAAATCTGATAACAGGCACTAAGTGTCAACAATTTTGGTAAGAGATTCAGAAGGCGACTGCACAGCAGAAAGCAATGTGCCTTTTATGGCTCTCAGAATTTAAATCTGACATTAAAGTTGAAAGACATTATCATTTGGAATATGGATGTCTACCTCCATCAACAAATTCAATTAAGAGGAGGATGAAACAGTTCAAAGAAACCAATAGTGTGTTGCTCATCTCAGAGGCAGTAGACCTAGCATAACCAGTGTGACAATTTATGTAGACTATGAAAGTTTCATTTGAAAATTCAAAAACACACAAAAAGCATTTTTTTTACCTTCAAACCTGGAATAGATTGAGTCAGCAAAGGGCTAAAAGAATGTTCAAGATACATAACATAAGACAAATGAAGGGATACACAGTTTTGATATGCCATTATTAGTAATCATTATATATTATCCAGGGCTTGTCTGCACTCGCATTTGATGTGCAGATCGATACTTTTTGAAAAATTAAGTTGAGTCTTATTTTTTGAAACTGTGAGTCAAACTTTGACTTGCAAAATTTTGGCCAAAAGGAACAATAATACCACTTTTCCCCTTCTCTCTTTAATAGGACAATATTCATTCCATTCAACTAGCAAGAAAAGATTTTTAAAAAACTTAACCAGGGCAAACAGAGGTAGACTAAATGTAATGACTGGCATTTGCCTTGGATTAAGAAATTCAATAGCTCGTCTAATGATATCTATGGCATATTTTATCATTGTGAGTATGGGGCCTTCTCATAGAACAGGAAATGAAATAAATGTTGTATTTGTCAGTCATTTTGGATTTTAGAGCTATACATACAAATTTTTAGAAATTCCAGAGGGCTCCTAACATTTAATAGTATACCCTAAAGAACTTAAATACCAAATTTGCTTTTATCCACCATTTCATGGTAATTTCATTAAACCAACTCACTAAAATCCAAAATGTCATGATTTCAATGAGGCAGGAATCGAACAAGATGAAGCATTTGGAGGAGAGTGTAGTTTACCTTAATTCTAAGTACAGTTAATATACATACTACAAGTCTTAAGAAGTCATGCTTAATACTACTGAATTATTTTTCTTTGTGGATTCATAGTGAGTATACATATTTGTTGTGTTGATTCAGATCTCAAAAGGAACATTCATAAAAAAATAATAATAATAACATAATTTTATAAAGTGATGAATACAAGAAAGATACAAGACAAAGCATCTTGCTCGAATCACAGCAGTAGATCAATTGATTGGCTGCCACACCCGACGCTAGTACACATGCATGTACTCTAAATCAAAATGATAAATACAACTTTTGTTAAATATTAATTATTTTATCTCTTAGAACAGAAATGAAATTTGCTATCATTTAAATACTAAGCATAAAGAGGCCAGGGATCGATGCAGACAAAATTTGGGTCTGTTTTACAGTCCCTTCACAAAAATATAATTGCTTATAAAATGACCCCTTTACAAAAATACAGTTGATTAAAACAACCATTCATTCTATTTTACACTATTTTAATTTGTTTTGTAAATTATTTTAAGAAAAAAAAAGTGACTTTTACAAAAATTGGATGAAAAATCACAAAAATAAATGAATTGGATGATATTCACAAAAAGAGGTATCAAAATTAAAAAATAAAGTTTTCACAAAAACGGGACCTTAGGAAAATTTCTGGATCAAATCCTTGTGTCACAAAGGGTTAAAATAATAACTATGCATGTCTTACCCATATTCCAGGAACATAATCGCCTCTAGTATAATAATCAGTAGATGCAGATGATCTTTCAACACTGGTACCCATGCCAAAACCATTATTTTCACAAATGAAAATAACAGGTATGTTCCACAATTTTGCAATGTTAAATGCTTCAAACACTTGTCCTTGATTCGCAGCACCATCACCATAAAGAGCCAAACAGATATCATCTCGACCCAGGTACTTCAAGGCGAAGCCAATGCCTGCTCCAAGAGGAACCTAAATGAAGCTTTGTTTTTTTAATTAAGCTAAATTTTTTATATATTGAATACAGTAAAATCTTGACAACAGAAAAAGCACAAGAAACACCAAATACCAGACACATGAAAATTCTAGGAAGTTGAGGAAAAATGAAGAAGAAATACATAGCTGCCAACTCTTCCAGAAAAATTTCCACCACTAATTTTTATTTAACAATTTAAGCTTAAAATAAGTCCAAAATTTTAATGTAAAATAAAACTGTTTAAAGATTGCAGCGGAAAACTTCCAGAAAATCTGGAAGAGTTGGCAGCTATGTAAACTTGATATTCACTCGCAAAGGCTTGGGGGGAGAGGGGGTGCATCTAAATCACAATATTTTGGAATGCAAATAGACATTAATAAAACGAAGTTTAAATATCTTACAAAATTATTTATCCTTTATTATTAATCCCCTAATTATTTATCCCAAAATTATAATCCTTTACATCATTAAGAGAAAAAATAAAATAATAATACCTCATAATTTTAATTAAAGCTTAACCTTCCGAGCATCTTGGAAATGGCAAATGATGTAAAGTTGTTTTTATGGTAAAATTTTCATGCAGCTTTAAAATTATAAAAAAAATAAAATTTTGATAGTAAAATTTGTAATCTCTCCATTCTAAAAAAAGTAATGGCTGCTGTCGCCACCGCAGCTGTCAAGAGCTTGTTCGGCTATCTCTTCAGAAACTATGGGGTTTGAGTTTCTACGAAGGTGTCCACAGATTCAGAAAATTCCGGGGAAGCCAATAAGCTGACTTAAATTTCGAAAATCAAATTATTTTAGGAGACATTAATAAAAAACTGGGAAAAATAAACATAATGGTTGCCAGATTTGGCATAAAATCATTCATTCCTTTGCAACAAAGCAATTTCAAGTATGTAGAATAGCAGGAAATTGACAAGCTAGAAGTAGAATTACACCTATTTTACGCCAAATTAAAAAGTATATGAAATAAATAACTCAAAGTGTGTTACAGAAACTTTACAATTTTCAAATAGTAAGTTTGCTTAGACAACAGGAGTTTAGAATTAGCGATTATTCATTTTTCCAAGACAGAATAACTAATTCTAACTGATTTTAAAAGTGCCATTTTGGCATTAGGTACGATCTGGCAAACTGGTATCTTTCCAAGCAGGGTCAATCTAAAATGAGAGTTCCACAATTTTAGAATCCAGTATCTTGAAAATGAAAAATAATTCAAATGCAGATTATTTTAAAGCAGGTTCGGTCCAGCTAGAGCAGTAGTTTCCAACCTTTTTTACAATTGCGACCCCTTTTAGATTTTTCAAAACTTTCGCAACCCCCCCCCCCCCCATCTGCCATGTTTGACCAATAAAAAAAGAATTAATAATGAAAAAAATACATCTTGAGATTTAAAATTTATATCTTTTTAATATGTACTGATTTTTAATAGGATGACTGAGGCTGAATTTGACTGACAAGTTTGGCTATTCTTGGCTGAATATTGGTCAAAGACAACCGCATGTCATCTTAGACATCTAATTTATTACTGGATTTTGTCTTCTTCTGCAAGAGAGTTGAAAATCAAACTTCACGCAGATATGTGTAGATGCAAATGGCATTAACATTTGACACGAAAAATTATTGGATATGAGCAATGCACAGCATATCAAAATTGAGTTAACGGTTTTTCTTGGTATAAACTTGCGGAGGAGTCATTTTGCAAATTCAAAACTTCACCCTGCACTTCATCAGGAAGATCGGCGACATCTAAAGATGCGTGAAATGGATTTCGCAGGATTCAGATTGAAGGTCTCCAAGGTGGCTACTAATTACCCCCCTTTAAATTAATTGCAATCCTATTTCCAATTCTTCTGTCTTAATGCATGGGTTCTCAAGCATTAGTTAACACTCCCAGATTCACCGACATCAGCTTTTGTAGCTTTGATACTAAAGCCCTGATGAGAATAAGGATTTTTTTTCTTTCCAGAGGAAAAGGGAGAAATGGTGTCTCATGGCAAAGAAACGTAAAAATAGTTTACTATTAATTTCCTACAAAATCGGTCTGCGGCGACCCCCGAAAAAAGACATTGCGATGCACTTGGGGGTCGCGACCCCCCAGTTAGGAACCACTGAGCTAGAGTATTTGCTACCAGTAGAAATATTTGGTGGCCTTAACTATGCCATTATAGCAATTATAGAACACTTTGGATATTTATCGGTGCGGCGAGATGATATAACTCATGGTGCTAAATACACCAATCTGCAAAGGATTATGTATATGAAAATATGGATAATGGTTTTCAGGGAACCTTACATGAGCAGTAATTATAGGTCGTGAGCATGTGTAAATCACCAAATAATGAAACGTCGCCATTGGTGGCAAGCTATCCTAGCTGTTCTGTAGTTTTTATCAAAGAAAACATATGAAATACTGTTTTCTTAGAGCTAATTATTAACCATACATATATGCAAGTTGCCAAATCATGAAAAATTACAATAATTTGCTAATATGCAAGATGTTCCATGGGTTTCACATAATTAAAAATAGTGCGATTTTTATGTTCCAAGGAACATGCAAGAACCAAGCAATGTGTAGCTCGGTAACATTCTATCTGATCCAACCTCTGGGTTTTGTTTGTGGAAATTATGGCTTTTTAATGAATAAGCCTTATTAGGGGCTGAATGCCTCATACAAAAAGCGAGCATAGCGAGTGTAGGGGCCTTGGCCCCTAGTTATTAAAAAAATGAGCTCCTATATTAATGACAAGCTTTACTATCAAAGCATATTTCATGGTATAAGAGTGTTATAAATAATTTAAATTATAGATGTATTGCAGTGAAAACTAAGAGTGAAATGGACGGGATTTTACATCACAACCACTTGGAGGATTAAATGCTTTTACTTCACACTATGAGGGTGATTAAAAGACAAATTGAAAGTGCATGTTGTATTCTTCCGTGTTACACCAACCCTCTTATTTTCAATATTATGTACAGAGATAATACTCTTGAATCTTTAAATGCAAAAGGGAGAAAAGTAAGTCAGAATATAATGTAATATTAATCAGCACTATTGGCAAGATTTTGACACATGACTGTTACTGGATTTTACAGTCACGCCAAAAACCTCTTTCTAAAAGATGTCAAAAACCTAGATTCCTGGTAACATTGCATTTCCATTTTATTTCAGTTAATTATAATTTAAATGAAAAGTGTACACCTGCCAACCTAGAAAAATCAATATCAGTAAAACTAAGTACTTATTTCAGTAAAATTCTACATCATCAGTGAAGCTATGCGTTCTATCTCAATGGGATAGAAGAAACCAGGTTTGTGAAACTAGCTCGACATCCCCTTCCATACACAGTTTGAGACCACTCAAAATTTAAAATACCTGACCTTTACATTTCCTTTTCACAATCTCCCGAAAGCTTTGCAGTGTAGTGATTTTATGTTTTCAATATAATTATGTACAAACTTAAGTCATTAACATTTCAGAACTTAAAAATTTAATTTTTGTACAGCATTATGTAAATTGTGTATTAAAAATTCCCAAATAAAAGTTACAGAGCAGAATGCAAAGACAACAGTAGCTTTTTTATTATTATTTTTTTAATTCTTCGGTGAATTTTTGGTTATGACATTTTTTAGAACCATTAGTATTGACAATCAGAAGACTGTGCAAGTCTTGTGATATGGTAGATCGAAATTTTACCTGGGTCTTTCATTTAAGACTTTAAATTCTCTCATACTCTGTGTTACTATGAGGAATAAGTGGAATCGAGAGCATTACTTATCTATATAATGCTCTAATTATTCAGAGAACTTGGATAGTCGATTAGCACTTTCAATTTTTCCTACTTCCAAACACTGAATATAGATTCAATCATGTTTATTTAATATATAAGAAGTATCTTCTAACTGTAAAATACAAAATTGATTTTCTAATTTATCCATGATTTTTACTTTCCGAACATGTACATGTAAGGAAAGTATTGTAATCATGAAAAAATTCGACTTCCAGCTTTTGGTGTATTTACACGTTTTAAGGTCTTCTGAATTCATTTATGCTATTTTTACGAGATATATGTATGTGTGTGTGTGTGAGAACACTATAGCTCCTAAACAGGGCATTCGATGTAGCTCAAAATGGGTGTATGTTATAAACCACCGTCGCAAGATCGTTATTGATTTTCATGTGTATAGGACTTATAGTTTTTCTACAGGGCTACGACAAAGGTTTCTTTTAAATTATGGCCTATGGGGGGGGAATTCTTGAAAGTGCACTAGCATTTAAACGGTACATTCGATTGAGTTCAAATTGGGTATACATGTTATAAACCACCATCGTAAGACCAGTATTGATATTGGTGTGTAGAGGACTTAGTACCGGGCTACGACAAAGATTTCTTTTGCAATATGGCATATGGGGAGAAATTATTGAAAGTGCACTAGTGTTTAAATGGCGCATTCGATTGAACTTCGATTTTGTATATATGTTTGAATTATTCATTGATTAAAATTTATTTAAATGGTTGGTAATGATCTTAATCGTAAGTGTTCGGAAAGTCGAGTGGAGTCATTCCAGATTTTTTCATTTTCAAGTTTCACCAGAAAAGAAAGAATATGTACAAAATGTTTTAGCTGGAGTACTTGGAATTTCCAATTTTTTTTGCAAATTTGCTGCGACTTGCGCATAAAATAAGAGCTCATCTTTTAAGTAAAATTTATTTACAATATAATCACATGCAGTTGTGAAATACTTTAAAACAGCATTGTAAAAATCTTGTCTCTCTTCTGTGGTAAGCTGGGCTATCACATTTTCACAAAAATGATATTTCAGATCTAAAAGGGAAATTGTTTTGCACTTCTGCAGGTTTGACAAACTTTGAAAATAACTCTTATGTTATTTTTATATCAAAATCTGTGTTTGTATATCAAAATAAATCTTTCGCAATTTATGGATGAGGCATACTTCAGATTGCAAAATGATGCTTGGTCCTTCAAAAGTAGGGATTACATTTAATAAAAACAAACTCTATGCTTTATTGACATCAGAGGATAGGAACATTAAGATCTTTTCTTCTCAGTTCAAACTTTTTTTTTTTTTTTTTTTTTTTACTCTACATCTTTCAGAAGCAGTATAAGGGAGTTGTTGGAGGGGGATTAAGAAAACATTCTCTCGGCCGTTTACGTGACGTATAGTGTAATTAAAGTATCCATGAAGTACTCTGAGGACTTAAAAGAAATGGAAGATGAGTCGAATTCAGAAAAGGCTACGTTTATTGGAGATATCAGAAAAACAGGTTTAAAGGAAACAACTTTAATTACGTACAGTACATTGCATTAGTAGAAAATAACACCAAGAACATATCTAATCATTCCGGCCACACGGCATGCCGGAGTTCCATAAAAAATGAACACAACCTCCTCTGACGGAGAGCTATCAAGAAGTGTGCTAAAAGCTTCTTACAAAACTGCCAGCTCTTTACAGGTTGACGAGTAAAATATGAGCACTCATAAGCCACTGCCCCACGTGACAACGACCGTCTGGTAAGCGTAAACAAAATAAAAATTTGAAACAAACAGATTAAATGATTAATGCCAACACAGAAGTGCCAGAAATTGGCGAATGCCAATACATAAGTCTACAACCCCGTGAGAAAGCAAAGACGTACGACCGGGAGGCACCAAGAATTTACACAGCATATGCTAAAGCGAAACTAATTTAGAAGGGGAACCCCGAAAAACCCAGACAAACCGTCGCGAAAAGAAAAAACATTTTATCGAGCCGAAAAACAAAGTGGAGAGAGAGACTAATACGGAATACGAAATTTTGGTTTGGAAAGACGAAACATAGGAACATTATTTTAAGACGCGAAAAATATGTGAAATTCGTCACAAGCAGGATTTTCAAAATTTTTTCTTTTAAGAGGCAATTCCTTGTTTTCTACTTTATCACTGGAGTAATTTGCAGATTTTACTAGTCTTTTGAAGCATTTCACATGAAGAGATGCTTGGTGACAGTATTACTTGTTACCTCTGACTTGATCTTTGAAAAAGCTTGCTAAGGGATCCCACGGAGCCACAAGATTATTGAGACTGCGTCCTAAAGACAACCATCTTGTACACACGTTTTAATATCTTTTGTGCTTTCTTGCCAAAAAGTTATTGGAATTTTACATAGGTTTTTGTTTCCTTTTACAACTTTTATTTAAATGATAAAAAATATCTACTAAAATTTCATCTACTTTCACAGGCATACGGCTGCACTTTTTCTGAAGCTAGGTTTATGAGGTGGCAAGAGCAGCGAATAGAAATTAAATTCCTTTATTTCTGTTTCAAAAAAGCAATGACAACTTTTTCTTGCCTTCCATTACATTATCAGACATAAAAGCCATGCAGAGCTCAAAAAGAATTTGCATACATTCAAATTCATTTAAAATTAAGGCACTTATATTTTCTCCTGTAGAATCAGCAGACAGATTTGGAATGCTTAGTAACTTACTTTGAATCAGATTCTCGGATTTGTTATACAATGTGACAACGATTTGGTACCGTTTGTAGTCATTGCTTCCATCACAGGCTGCAGCAAATGGGCCCTCTTGCAAATGTCTGATAACTGAAGAAGTTATCTCCTCAGACACTTCAGTGCACATTTTGTGTTTTGCACAACCATACTTCTTTGCTCTTTCAGACAGGGGAAACATTTTCCGAAAAAGCAGGCCAACATGGTCCGCGACACTTATTGGAATATGTTCAATAAAAAATTAAGTAAAAGGCAACTCAGCCCGCATCACATCAGATTGACCATCAGTCACATCAGATTGACCATAGTTGGTTGAATTGATTTCTGAACTACCGTATTTTACACAGCATTTAAGGAGAAACTCCATAATTTCCGGAGATGTTGGCATCTCTGCATGACTTGTGGCAGAAAGCTAGGATTACAATGATGTGCTGAGGATAGGTAAGGCAGCCGAGAGAAAGGACTAATCAACATGATGACCTTGAAACTATGTGCAATATGCTGATAGAAATGAACTAATAAAAATGAAATTTAATTAAAAAATTCAAAATTTTCAAAAATCCATAAAATTATCCCAGTCATCCATACATCAGTAAACTAACACCAAAATCCTTAAAAGTTGGCAGGTATGAAAGTGTATCTTAAAACAATATGTATTTTTTTTTAAATTATAAGATATTTGACAAAAAATAAATATTAAAAATATATAATTGGGTAATTTAGATTTTTCCAGTGTAACTATTGCAGAATTTTAAGTAAAATAACTTATACTAGTTATAAGCTTTTTTACATTTATAGGTTTTGTTGCATGACACGTAAATACTCCTTCAACTCAAAACATTTTCTGGCAATATATTTGGTTTTAGAGCATGAAACTCTAAAAAATTCCTAAGTTACAACAATGACCTAGTAATCCAATTAAAGAACATTAAAATTCTTAGAGTTCTAAATAAAATTACCTGAGCTCCAACGATACCATTACCCCCAAAGAAATTGTAGTTGTACATGTGCATGGATCCACCTTTACCCCTAGCACAACCAGGTTCCCTGCCTGCAAAAAGAAAAAATATATATACATGAAAAATGTACATTTTTCTATATTCTCATAAGTGTCTATCTCATGGAAGCCAAATTTGAAGTAACTTACATAATAGTAGTAACTTACATAGTAGTAACATGAAGTAACTTACATAGAAGTAAAGCACATAAAATGGAAATATCAAACCTGTTAATTCAGCAAGAACTCCTTTAACAGGAATTCCTCGTAGATATGTCCAACCATGGGCTCTATAAGAAGTGATAACAGCATCAGATTTTCGTATGGCAGCTTCCATACCAACGGCACATGCTTCCTAAGAAAAAATAATTTATTATACACTAAAAAATTTAATTTTATATCGTATTTAAGTAACTAAATTTTAAGGTGAAGGAGGAATAGAGTTTGACTCAGTGGCCTCGTTTATAAAGACATCCTGATAAAATTTAAACATTTTGTACTGTTGAGATTTACGGGGGTTAAAGTTAGGGGGTTGACATTGGGAGAAAATGGTTAGAGTCGGGTAATCTCACTCTAGGATCAGCAATTCATATTAGATTTAGATTTTTGTTTGCTAGATAGCAATAAAAAAATCTAAAATCTAATATTTTCTAAAATAAAAGATGGAGCCTTCCATGGGGGGCTAAGGCCCCCTATTAGAAATAGCCCAATCCCCCCCCCAAAAAAAAAAACTCAACCACCCCCAATGTTTAGAAAAAATAATATTTTCCTTTTGTGAATAATATTTCCTGAATTTACTTTCCCTAAAGTTATGCAGGTTAGTTAATGCCTTGTTTAAATGACAGAAGAAAAAAAATGTACTTCTTGAAATGTACAAAGATTTATTTTTCACACTATTTTATATGTATATATATAAATGCAATATACTTTGGTTAACTAATGTTGCAGAAAAAATAACTAACATTCTTAGATTATTTTTATATATAATAAGCAATTTATGTAACTAATAAATCATAAATCTAAGGGGAGGGGAAAAAGGCATGCTTTAAACAGGGCCAGCCTAAAGGGGGTGCACGAATGTAGGTGATCGCCTAAGGCCCCATGCTCAAAGAGGCCCCGCTCCTGGGTTATTTTTTTCCTATCAGATTAGACTGAGCATGGTAGATGGTTGCGATATATCCCCAAAAAAGCCAAGAAATAAAGCTAATATGTACTAACGGTGCTGGTAGTAACTTACATAAGACATGATAGAAAAGAGACCCCGCTCTTGCGCTTCGCCTGGGGCCACACATGCCCCTTGGGCCGGACCTGCTTTAAAGCAATTATGAACAGCCTGCATTTCCACTAAATATGACAGGATAACAAAAAAATTTGCAGTCACTATCACTATAAGACTTACCTGGCCAGAGTACAAATGGCAAAATCCTCTGATAATCTTTTCTTTATACAAACTGTTTGCAGCTGTTTCCATTCTGCGAACAACCATCATTTCCCGATAGTATTTTAGAGCATCTTCTTTAGTAACACTTACATCACATGATGGTCCACTTTCCAAAAGGTGGAGTTTATATGGCTAAAATTGAAATTTGAAATCAATTTGTAATTCAACCTTAATTACTTAACAGAGAATTAAAAGTACTATTATCCCACTTTTAATTTTTTAAAGGGCAGCAGCTGAGTATTCAACTGTTTAAAATTATATTAAAGTAATAATGCATAGATTTCTTATTAAGTATCAGTACTTAATAAAGACAACAGAATATGCCTTAATATTTTAAAGCAAACAATAAATATATTTTATCAAGCATTTAGTTAGAATATGATCTTACCAATTTTAGAGAATTATACTATTCTGGTACTTATTTGTTGGAGCAAACATCCAGCTTTCTTGGCAACATTAGCATCGATCTATGATCACAGCTATTATTTTACCAAGCTTGTGAAGCATGGAGGTCTAATCTTAAGCTTAACACCAAATGTTTATCAAAACAAAACAGGAAAAAAAAAAATCTGATGTGATCAACACATGACTTTTTTGCACGTCTATTAAATCAAAAATATTTTTGGTGCACTTCATCTAAACTTTTTTTTTTTGACAGAGATAAAATACTGCAGTAATACTAAGGTTTAGCGATTTCTAGACAAATATTTCTGATATCCCTCAACTGGGTTCAATTTGAGAGATTTGTTTTTAACACTTAATTTGGCAATATTTTGCCAAAAGCCGACATATAGAGATAGTTTGTGAGATCTTTGGGATAGTCAAAGTAGTAATTGACCACAGACTTACTGAATTGAATGTATCCATACACCTAATGCATTTAAAGTCATTTGGGTGAAACTATAAATAAATTACCCAATTGATTGCAATCAAAAAAGAGATGCGCATTTAGATGTTACAATAGTTCTAAATACAAAATTTCAACATTCTACAGTTAAATATTTTAGAGTTATGCGAAATACAAAATCATTTTTTATGCCAAATTTGGCGATATTTTGGCAAAACTTACCACGGTCAATGACAAATGGAGAGATTTTGGGCATGGACCAAACAATGACTGACTACAGATGTAATATATTAAAGATGTTCATAGACATTAATGTCTTCTGAATTTTAATAGTGTAATAATTTTCTCAGATCATTGGCATGCTTGGAAATGCTAATAATATTTAAATTGAATCCAAATGTAATGAGGAGTTAAAAAAATATATATCCTCTTGTGCGCACACAGTTAAGCTGAAGAGAAAAGGGGATTACTTTGATGTTTTTCTTTTTTCTCCCTTCCCTTCCCCCCTTTTCTCACACTTCTGTTTCACAGAGAGCTCAAGATTGAAGGTTAGAAGGGGTGGACTATCAGAATAGAATAAAGTTTTTTGCGTTATTTATTTGTAATATTCACTTGTGTAATTTTAAACAATGGTTTGTTTTATATTAAATCTGACAACTATTATTTAGAAATGAAATCTATAAGCTACAGAAGCAGTAAGTATTTTTAAACAATCTAGAAGAGAAGAGGGGGAGTGTTCCATATTTTACTATATATCCTTTCCTTCCTCAAATATATTCCGATTTTCCTTGTTATAAATTTATTAATTATTATAATAATTATTATAAGATTGAGGGGCACATGAACGGTAGTTTATTGTAGTTTTAATAATTTAAAATGTTGCGTCTCTTCTGCGAGTATATTTTACTTTTTTAAACATTTTTACTGATGTGGTCCTTATGCCGGTGCAGCCTTTCTCCTGGTTTTTATGGTATGCGCAAAAAGGGATTTTATTTATTTAAATAAAGCAAACATCTCAAAACTTTCATTCCCCCCCCCCAAAAAAAAAAATCTGAAAATAATTTATTAAAAATTCATTGGTATCAAATAAATGAAAAGGCTTATTTATTTATCCATTTTCAGAAAATCAATGGCGTTAACTTTACAAGCAACACTTACTAGCACAGATCTGTTGTATCTGAAATGACAGACGTTTTAGCGCAAGGTGTTGGGGAAGAATTAATAAATGAACTTAGAACATCATCTTTTTTTTGGACTTATATGTGATGAGTTATCAGATATATCTAACTTCAAAAAACTCATTGTTTACATTACTGATCATGGGATGGAAAAACAGCATTGTTAGATGTGCTAGACATTGATGATGGAAAAGCTGACACAATTGTTAATAGTTAAAAGGAACACTAGAGAAGGTAGATACTGATTTAAGCAAAATAGCTGGTCTTGGTACAGATGGTGCAGCTGTATGACAGATTGCAAAGGAGGTGTTGGCGTACGTCTAAAGCAAGTATGGGCAACCTTTGGAAAGTTGTGGGCCAAACTTTAAGATGTTAGAGAAGTCGCAGGTCGTATAAATGAGATTTTGGGATTTTGAACATTTTATATGTGTTTTATAAGGGAATTTGAAATGATCTGCAGGCTGGATCAAAAGCCGTGGCGAGCCACATCTGGCCTAAAGAATGATGGTGCATCATCATTAATACAGATACAATGTTCTGCACACCGAGTATCTCTTGCCTTGTCACAAGATGCTAAGAACATTTCTCAAATAAGAAATCTTGAGGTGACACCTTGGCACAGCCATTCCACTTCTTTGATGACAGCCCAGTAAGGGAATCGATACTGAGAGAGATTAGTGAAATAAATGATATTAGGAATGCAATGGATATCTGACAAACATACTGCATCCAGCCTATCCGGCAGTATATCCAGCCTAAAATTATGTACAGAGAAAACATTACGAAAAAACAAAGTTTAATGAAAATATTTTGTTTATACTTTTTAGAATGTATTTTTATCATGTATAGAAAATGGGGGGGGAAATTAAGTACTTCTATTTTTTTTTAATATTGGAGTAAATTATTACTGGAAGAAATTACTGTACAAAAACACTGTTTTTTAATCTTTGTAAGAATTTGGTTACGCTTTTTTCCACCATAAATTGACTGGCGACCCCTCCCCCTAATTTTGATAAAGTAAGGAAATTTGTTACACTGATTTTCCAACAATTGAATGGAGATGTCTTTCTTTCAAGAACTGATCTTTTTAAGATATTTATCTAACTCTTGAGGGAAAACATCCATGACAGTGTTAATTGTATGACTTTAATTACAGTAAAACTGGTACTTAATTCAAGGAAATGATCCCAAAAGGATTTCTGATTTTTTAATTAAATGATCTGAAACTACGGCTGGATAAACTGATATCCGGCTGAAAATTTGGCCGGATATTCAGTATCCAGCCAAATTGATATGCGTTGCATCACTGAATGATATGCCTGATGTTAAACTGAAAGAACCTAAAAATATAAGATGGCATAGTCTTTATTAAGCTGTAATGCTGTGATGAAGAGTTATGAATCAATTGTGCAAGCCCTTGAACAAATTACAGAAAAAAAAGGGTGACAAATTCAGTAAAAGCAAAAGGTCTACTGACAAAAATTAAAGTTCCAAGTTTTCCTTACTTTCAGTTGTTCTAGATGTCCTTGAACCTGTAAAAAAAACTAAGCCTATTTTTTCAAAAGCAAAATATTATTTTTTCTACAATTAATGCAATGGTTTCCAACAGTATTGGTGTATTAGACAATTAAAAAGAAAATGTGGGAGAAAAAAAAAAATATATATCATTACAGTTGCGACAAAGGTGACGACAACACTGTCGACCAAAATATAAAACTTGACAGAAATTTACAGAGTGAACTGATTAAACCTCAGTTTATCTCAGAAATGATACTTTAAAATATCGTTTTTCAGAAGAAGCATTGGATTTATTACAATCATTGGATGCAATCTTTTATCCCCTCAACTATTCAACAAGTACCGATGGTTTGCAAAGCTATGGAGAAAAAGAGCTTGAACATTTAATAACTCATTATGGATGTATGATTTCTGAAGATATTTTAAGAAAGATTTTCAGTATTTTAAAGCGTTAAATATGAGTGATTTTATGTCAAAACTTATTTCTCAATATGAATATGAACTTCCAGAATTTGTTAAGTTAGCTGAAACTGTAAAAGTTCTGCCAATTTCTTCTGCTGATGCCAAAAAGAGGATTTTCAGCAATAAAATGAATATGCAAAGCTAATGCAAGAAATAGAATGTCTGAAGAAAAGTTAAAAAAATTAATGATTTCAGTTCAGGGACCTAAACTCTCTGTCACAGCCTATTATTAAAAGAGCTACTGATAATTTTTATGCAACTAAAACATGCAGAGGAGGCTTATCAAAGCAATAAAAATATTTTTTCTTCTGTAGTTTCATAGTGTCCTGGTTTTATTTACTTTTCTGCACTCGTGATTTTTGTCATATTTTTCATCAATTTCTTTTTATTTAACTACTTGTTTAAATTTTGATATTCAGTTATTTCATACTCATAAATGGTTAATTTCACGGCAAAGTGGATAAAATGTCAGTCATGCATGTCACAACAAATTTTTCTTTATTAATTATAAAGTATTCTTTTTTATTTTGAAATAGACGTTTCAGGTTATTTATAAATAAGATATTCATATGCATCAGCACGCCAAAATTGGTGAGACATAAAGCATCAGTTGTGAAATTAGCCAAATACTTTTATATTGATAAGGACCCACTTTTGGGAAAAAAGGACCGAGAATTTTGGAAGTCCTGGGTCCTAAGGACCCGTCCCTTCCAAAGTCTAGCAACATCACTGTGTCCCTAAAACTGCCATTGACCATAATGTGTTGGAAACCTTTTGAGTGTTCCTTTAGCAGAACTAAAAGTGACTAAGACACTATTTTCAATGGAGAAATTCGTTTTGTAATCCTTAACAACATATATCACTTCTGAGTAGTTTAAAATAGCCTAATAGCTCTAAAATACGTTTTAATGAATTTCTGCCCATAGAGGGTAATGTGTTTAAAATGTTTTGGGCAGCTCTGTAAATAAACTATTCAGTCGATTGGAACCAAAAGGGGAGGTTTTTGGTTCCAAATTGGTTCCAATTGGCACAACTAGATGTTATGACAATTCTAAATACAAAGTTTCAACATTCTACAACCAATAGTTTTGAGATATGAGAGTTTAATGAATTTCTGCCCATAGAGGGTAATGTATTTAGAATCTTTTAGGCATCTGTAGAAAAACTATCCAGCTGATTGAGACCAAAAAGGGAGGTGAACAACTAGATGTCACAACAATCCTAAATATACAGTTTCAATACTCTATGGCCAATGGTTTTGAGATATGAGAGTTACATATGTACGTATGTACAGACGGCATGGAAAAACTGTTCAAAATAGACTTGTGGTCAGTTAAAATGGGTGGTACATGCATTTATATGAATGTGCATGCTAGCATACAATGAGATGCACCGCAAAATTTCTTAAAACCAAATATTAGTAGTAGTCAAAATTTGTTTTTTCATCAAAAACTGGCTCCCAAAATGTTTCGTGATCACATTACTTCCTCATACTCCATACCACAGTCAGATAAAAGAAAAAACTATCTGCTCATATAATCCAAAACTATCTGCAAACTCATAATAGCTTGTGATAACTGAATACACAGTGTGTATATGAACACATGTATATGCATATATGCACACACATCTACATGCTTGCACTGTAGCGACTTACAAAATAATTCTTTTAGGTTACTATCCATCTAAAAAAAAAAAAAAAGAAAGAAAACTTTGAATTACCAGAAAATTATCTGCAAGACCTTTGGATGTATCCGCACACAGTATGCGTCTGCATTATCTGACTAAGCTCTGTACAAGGAAGTAAAAAGGAGAAGAAAAGAGAAAAAGACAGAATTTGAAATTTTCTTGGCACTTGTGAGTTGCAGTGGCTACAAAGTTTGCTTGTGTGATGACATTAAGATTAAATGAAGATCACTGTTATGCTTCAGGACAGCAAGCATCTAAGAGAATACAAAGGTTTTTGCGAGATTTTATCACAACCATTTTGGTGATATATCTCAGTTACTTGGAGATTCAGTGACCACTGTAACCTAAAGGTATCTTTTTTTAAAATCAATTGATTAAAATCATTCACATCTTTCTCATATATAGATGAAAACTAGAAACAATTTTTACCGTGAAAATAGCTTTTAACTAAACCATTATGAAATAAAAAACTATTTCTTAAAAATTTACCAACTTTGGTTTGAAAAGTAGCTTCAGTAGAGTAAAAGCATTTAGCTGCAGCCTTCAGTTCAGGTTTCTGGAAAAAAAAAAAAAAAAAACGTTAGTAATTCATTCATTCTCATCCATTTATATAAAACAAGAATCTGTTTGTTCGCCATAGGCGTCCAAACCGTTTGATGGATATGGACCAAATTTGGCACACTGACTAAAAAGGACAAGAGCCAGCTAATAATGTAAAAATGAAATTAATTAGATTTATAGTTTTTTAGAATTCAAAATATACCCAAAAACTTATGATGCTCGGTTGAAAGTTAGTGACTTTTTTTTTTTTTTTTTTTTTTTTTTTTGTTGTTAACAGCAATGTTTTACTGTTTCTTTTTAGTAGTCAGAACTGTTTTTCAGTCTGAAAATAAAGTTATGCAAACATTTAAATTAAATTGAATAAAAAAAATTGATTTTTTTTTCTTTTACGTTAACATTCCTTTCTTTGAGCACAGTGTGGAACCTGAAGACTGTCAGTGAATGGACTAGAATTTTTTTACTGTGACTTTCTTGCCAAGCAGCACCATTTGTTGACTCAGGAAATATTTTTAAAAATGTGGACATTTTCACTCCACCCTAGTGTGTAGGTGGGGAGAGCTTTTCAACCTACGTCGCTGCACTACAACACATCATAGCAACCAGTCCTGCAACACTTTATATGAGTTGTACTACAAAAAATTGTGCTGACGTCACGTCAAAATAATCTGGAATCAGAATTTCTGACATCAGGCAGGGTTTAACTTTTATAATGGATTGTGAACCTGAGGGCATATATTTGTGAATTTAAAATATAGTTATTTTCTGTATTCTTTTTGTTAAAACCAAAATAAAACAAATCCTTGAGTTAAATTTCATGTAATGATTGACTTTATGCAGCTATAAAGTTATAAATTCATTAGAATCAGTCTACATTATAAAGATTACAATAAAATTCCTCATAATAGCTTGATGTGTATGTTAATGTAGTTGCTAATATTTGCTATTCTCCTCATTATTAGATAATTAACAACAAAAATTAAAAAACACTATAATATAACCTCTGTAAGCTGGCAAGAGTCTGTAAGCTGTCCCCTGTTCATTTCTTTTTTCTTTTCTTTATTTCTTTCTTTCTTTTCTTTTTTTTTTTTTGTATTAACGGGAAGCCCCATGTCATTTTTTATCATTCCAGTGGGAGGATTCACATTCCTACAATCTCATACCAACAACTGGATTTGATTTATTTTTAGTGGTTGTGTAGGAGCCTTGCCACGTCCAATTCCCAGCAACCTCTGTATACTATCAGGTGCCGTTTTTTTTTTGTTTTGTTTTTTTGTAGCAGTGGGACATCTCACTTCCTTTTTTCATCATTGCAGTGGGAGGATTCACATTCCAAAATAGCAATGTCCAATTCTCGGTAACCTCTGTACGCCATCAGATGCCGTGTTCTTCTTTTTTTTCCCCCCGTTGCAGCAGGAAGTCCCATGCCCTTTTTATATCATTGCAACGGGAGGATTCCCATTCCAGCCTAGCATCGTCCAATTCCCGGTAACCTCTGTACACCACCAGGTGCCGTTTCGATTGTGAACTAGAGATGTAACGAATAGTGATTTGGCCGAATAGCCAAATACCGAATATTCGGCCAATAGCTTAGGCCGAATACCAAATATTCGGCACATAGTTTAGGCCGAAAACCGAATATTCGGTGGCCGAATATTACATTTTTTTTTTCAATTTCATTTTAACTGTAAATAAAATATTGCTTTTCAATTTTGTAATTAAATACTAAATAAAGATTAATTAAAATTCATTTTATATTATTTGTAGGTATTTAAAAACACACAACAGTATATTATCTGTAAAACTAATAAAATATTGGTCATGATAAAATATCTTTTACAAAGTGAAACACTAATAACAGCATAATTTTGCAGAAAACTGTGCTAATTTCTGGGTTCGTCGTTCTAAAGTCCAGTAGGTCTAGAAAGTCCTAGAAAACAGTCTGCTTGTCAGGATGGAACATTAACTTTATTGCTTCTAGAACTTCATCAAACCATCAGCTGTACAAAATTCATAAGCACAATCAGACAGAAGTATGCTTTTAACAGTCTGCTTAGTACAGAAGCTTTCACAAATGCTGTAATTCTCCCACAAAATAAAATACTTCCACAGGCAAAATTCAGTAGAAATATACGAAGGATAACAGAAAAAGTCCCTCAAGACTCAACAATGAAGACTTCAACAATGAAGAATTTACACACTGCACTTAAAAATCAGCTTCATAAACAAGTGAAAACACCGTTTCTATAGCTTCAATACAAAGCCTTAAGCTTCACGGACATCTGCTCTTGGCGGAAGCAGAAGCAAGACTATCGGGGTAGTCCGCTTATATTTATAGGAGAGGCAGAAGCTACAAGGAGCTTCCAGAAGAATTTATTTCTCAAAGATTCCACATAAAGCAGGAATTTTGATTATGTCATAGAAGAGAAATATTAAACTATTATGCATGTTAATGCAGCAAAACTAACTTTACAAGCCCCATTGGGAAAAATGCACCAAATGAC
Source organism: Cheiracanthium punctorium (assembly GCA_038373885.1). Taxonomy (NCBI): domain Eukaryota; kingdom Metazoa; phylum Arthropoda; class Arachnida; order Araneae; family Cheiracanthiidae; genus Cheiracanthium; species Cheiracanthium punctorium. The sequence goes on from JAWZYV010015925.1 coordinate 138,280, forward strand.
CAAAATGTTGCCAAGCTTGGCGACTTTTGGCGAAATATTGCCAAATTTAGCACAAAAAATAAGTCCCCAAAGCCTAGGACCAATATTTTTCTAGATTTCTAGAAAAGACATACAAATCAGTTGGAAACCCAAACCTCCATATCTCCGACTCTAGTTGACCAATTTTGATGCAACAAAAAGCACATTTTAACTATTTGAAGCATAGAAACGAATTTTAAACACAAGAACAGCAGGTTGCCCGAAAATTTGTACCAATAATTATATTTTGAGGTATTCATAATTTAATAAATATGCTATGGTAAATGTCATTAATCTGGTAACTATACATAATCACATCACATTTTGGGTTTTACAGACTTTGAGCAAAACATATTGAGCAGCTTTTCAAAATCATATTTCTAATTAAGGATCTGAAAAAATTCCTTCTACGCCCACCCAATAAAGAAATTATAAAATCAAGTACTGAAAAAGAAGAATAATTAATTTTTGGTATTTTTAGTAAATACATAATTGATTTGCAATCAAGTAGTGTCACCAAATAGAAAAGTCTGCATTTCAGTAATATTATTAATGTGTTATATTATGTTTCATTCAGCTTAAAATTCAATGACTTAGGATATTTTATTGTATGAGATTAACTCATTGAAGTTTAACTAAGCAGTATTATTTGTAAATGCATTTAAAAAATATTTTTCTCTCTTTTTTTCTGAAATTATTCAGCCGAATATGTAGCAATATTCGGCCGAATACCTGTTCAGTATTCAGCCTACCGAATATTCGGCAAAACAGCCGAATAGACCGAATACCGGGCCGAATATTCGTTACATCACTATTGTGAATCTGAGGGCATATATTTGTGTATTTAAAATATAGTTATTTTTCTGTAGTTCTTTTTGTTAAAGCCAAAATAAAACAAATTGAGTTAAATTTCACATAATGATTGAATTTATTGAGTATTAAAGTTATAAATTCATTAGAATCAGTTTACGTTATAAGGATTACAAAAAAATTCCTCATTGAAGCTTAATATCTATGTTAACTGTAGTTAACAAGTTTAACTAACAGTTACTATTCTCCTCATTATTAGATAATTAACAACAAAAATTGCAAAACACTAAAATATTGCCTCTGTACGCTGGCAAGTCCCCTATTCACTTCTTTCTTTTCTTTGTTTTAGCGGGAAGTCCAATGTCATTTTTTATCATTGCAGCGGAAGGATTCACATTCCTTCCCTTTACAATATCATACAAACGACTGGACTCTTATTTGTTTTTAGTCAGTGGCGGATCCAGAAATTTTTTTTGGGAGGGGCTAAATTTTTTAAAAAACGTATTTCACCCAATTAAAATGTACTATAAATCAAAATTTTAGTCTAAACCAATGTATTAGGCTTTTGGGAGGGGCTAAGTATTAAAATAAGATCATTTTAGCTATTTAAAGCGTATAATAAAGCTGAATGTTACCCTTGAGCAATCTCTTTTGGGGGGGGCTGAAGCCCCCTAGCCCCTCCCCTGGATCCGCTACTATTTTTAGTAGTTGCGTAGGTATTAGCGATAAATGGCTGTTTGAAAACAGACAAGTTAAAGGAAAGAAGCGTAGCCACGTCCAATTCCCGGAAACCTCTGTATCCTATCAGGTGCCTGAATGCAATTTTACTTAAGTCCTGGGTTGGTCCGGGTTACCCCCCCCCCCCCAAATATGATCTTGTCCTGGGTTGAACTTAAAAAAAAATAAGGTAAGCCTAGTGCATGTACAATTGGCAATGTTAAATTTAAAATAAAACAGCAAACAAAATATTTGAAAACTTTCCAAAAACTTAAATTACTATGAATAACACGAGGAACAGAGAAAATTGTTATTTTCCTTTATTTTATAGATAGCTTTATCAGGGTTTCTACAGATTTCACATCTTTTGCATCCCTGACATCTATCGCGCTCTTCCCTGACTTTTTATCTAGCACGCTTTCCCGAATTTTGCATTCCTATTTTTAATATTACAACCTTTAATTAATAACTTTTTTATATATATTTTGCCCCCCCCTTTTTTTTTTACAAATAATAATAATATATACACAAGAATTTTATTTGACATCATTGGATTCTAACAAAAACCCTGTTTGATAATAATTTAGGATAAAATTAAGCATATTTCAACTGTACAACTCATATGCTCATAAAGGACGCATTTTAAAATTATTTATAAGGTTAAATGAGAAAATTTAAATTAAAAAAAAATTACAATTAGTCAAACAGCAAATATTTTCTTAATTTTGCAGCAAAATTCAATTTTTTCTTGCATTTCCCTGACCTATCTTCAATTTTTTCTAATTTCCCTGACTTTTTTTCCCAAATCCCTAACTTTCCCCGACCAAAACCCATTTCCCTGACTTTCCAGGTCTGTAGAAACCCTGTTTAAGGAATCAAATAACTCATTTAAACAAAAAATAAACAGGAGTAAGTTATTGTAACTCAAACTTGGAATGGCATAAAAACAAATGGTAAAAAATAAATGATTAACAAGATCTTTGATAATAAAATAAATATTTTGATATCTGAAGGTCATAGCAAATACCTGAGCGGCCTGTTATTAAAAGTCATTTGAAAAAGTTTCCGCGATGAAAATGTTTAAAGATACAAACAAATAATAACTTACTAAAGCACTGGATAAAAATCGAAATGCTTTGGAGGATAAAGCCATCGCGATATAATAATGCAAGCAGAGAGAACTCAAACTTTCGGTTTTTTTCTGTGGTTTTTCGGCTTAAAATCAGAACAAGTTGCCATACTCTAAAATAGAATATCCTGCTGTTAAGTTATAAACACTGAGCAAAATGTAAAAAAGTAAATAGTTTGAGTAAAAAGTTTGTAAAAAATTAAAAAGTTAAAAATAGTAAAAAGTAAAAAATAGTAAAAAGTTTGAGTTCCCTCTGCTCTGTATGACGTAAGGTTTTGTCTGAGGAAGACCAAACGAATTTTCGATGGAAACGATCGTTACGTCTTGAAGTAACCTTTTATGTGTGTGTGTTTTTTTTTTTTCACAAAGTTTTTATTTATTTTATCTTTTAACACCAGTATTTTGAGTGTTTATTTTCATTTTCATAAATGACTGTAATAATTTCATAAATGACTGTGATAATTCATTTTCATAAATGACATGTGACAAGCTCTGGAGTACGAGACCAACGATTTGGCATGCAGTCGGACTGCTTTGCCAACATGACCCAGGGCCGGATTTCCCAAAAGGCCAACCTAGGCCATGGCCTAGGGCGCAGCGGTCTAAAGGGCGCAGAACAAAGAACTCCCCTGAAGAACAATCACGGATGAGGAAAAGGACTGGAAAGGAGAAACGAAAACGACTTACTTTAAGTGATTATTGCCCAAGAAAAGCACGTTTATGGCTTCCAAAAAATTCCTTTTTCCCCTAGTCCTATTTCTTATATATAGAAAACCTATGTGTGGAGATCCATTAACTCCCCCCCTGAAGAAAGCGTAGTCATGGAAGAATTTTGTATTTATTAATTCAGCCAAAACTATTTAAGTTACACATAAAATATACAAAACATGAAGAATACACTTGAACATCTCACATAACATACCGGATATTTTAAAGGCAATATAATATCATATAATTTTTAGAAACCCTTACAGTTTAAAATCAAGTTACAGCCCGTGCGCAAGTTGAGCTGTTTTATAGTGAATGATCAAAAATATCTATCAATTCCCCCCTATATTTTTATCATTCAAATCACACTCTATATTACAGTTCTTAAAAGTACCAAGTCCAAGTCTTGTCATATGTCCTCTTAGAGCATCACCTGGTAGTTGTTTCGTCAGTGCATCAGCTTCCAAATCTTTAGTATTTTGATATACCAAATATATGTCCCCATGATCTTTGTCATCCTTTATGAAATAAAATTTTCTATTTATGTGTCGAGTACGACAGCTTATTTTTGGGTTGTTTATCCAGTCTATTAGTGCTTTACTGTCAGTTTTAATATTAATTGGTTTGATTATTAAGACATCTTCTCCCAATTCTTCTAATACACCACTCGCCCATCTAACTGCACAATCACAGTCACAAGCTGCAATTAGTTCAGCTTCCATCGTAGATAGCGCCACAAGTTTCTGTTTTCCACTTTTCCATCCAATGAGTGAATTTCCAATTTTTAATAGATATCCAGTATAAGATTTTGAATCCGGTGTAGTGCTCCAGCTAGCGTCTGTGCTGGCATTCAACTTGCCGTTTGTCGACTCAAACTTTAGGCCATAGTCTATTGTACCTTTTAAATATCGAAAAAGTCGTTTTATTGCAGTCCAGTGTACTTCTCGAGGATCCCTATTATACTGAGCCAATCTACTCACAGTATAAGAAATATCAGGTCGCGTTCCAACAGCTAGATACATTACTGATCCGATTGCTTCACGATATTTTTGCTGTGGAAAAACTTTTGAATTTTTGTAATCGTCCAATTGTTTATCACCTACCACACCTGGTGTTTTCACAGAATTGCAATCCAACATATTGAATTTTTCCAAAATCTTAATTATATAATTTCTCTGTGATAAAATTATTTCATTTTCTTTCTGCTTGATTTCCAATCCTAAAAATATGTTCGAGTCTGTTGTTTCTCTAATTTCAATTTCTTTTTACATTTTTTATTACTCTGTCAACCACTTCTTCTGAGCTCGCCACCATCAAAAAATCATCAACGTATATTCCAATATGAACATATTCATCACCTTCTGTTTTGGTAAATACTGATGGATCTGATTTAAGTTTTCTCAGTCCGGCTTGCTCTAGTATTTCACTGAATTTGTTATACCAACATCTTCCTGATTGTGGTAAACCATAAATACTTCGTTTGATCATATAAACTTTATTATCTGGTAGTTCATAACCCTTCGGTGGTTCCATATAAATCTCTTCATTTAGAACTCCATTTAGATAAGCTGTTTTGACATCATAAAATTTCACAACGGAATTTTTCGTTGCTGCTAATGCCAGAAGTATTCTTAGTGAATCCCATTTCATGACGGGACTAAAACTTTCTTCAAAATCTATTCCCTGTTTCTGTCCACAACCAACTGCCACAAGTCTTGCTTTGTATATCTTGTCATCTTCTCTTTCTTTTATTTTATACACCCAGCGACTTTTAATGATTTTCTTATTCTTAGGTCTTTCCACTGGTTCCCATACATTATGCATTTCTAAAGAATTAATTTCTTCATCCATTGCAGATTTCCAGTGCTCTTTTTCTTCAGATTTTATTGCATTATTATACGTATCGGGTGTATTATCTGTTACTGCGTACACTTGGTAATCATCGTATCTTCTGGGCAATCTTGTGTTTCGAATAGGCCTTCCTGATGTGTTTTGATCTCCAACCTCTTCCTCATCCAAATCATTTACTTCCTCATCATTTTGAATGTCTGGCTCTTGTTCGTAATTGATTTGCATGCCTATTTGTTCCTGGGTTTCAGATGCTGGAATTAATGTGTCATCTACACAGAATTTTCCTCACCTTCTATAAAATAATCGATTTCCATATAATTTTTCTTCGTTTTCTGTTGTTCATCTGGCACATATCCATTTGTCTCCTCATCAAATATCACATCAGATGTCTCATATACTTTCTTTTCTTCCATGTTAAATATCCTGTAGGCTCTTCTCTCTCTGGAATATCCAATTAATACTCCTTTCTTTGCTTTAGGTTCTAATTTATGTCTCTTGTTGTTGTAAACTTTATAATATGCAGTACATCCAAAAGGCTTCAAATGTCGAACTGAAGGCTTTCGGCAATTCCAAAGTTCCATTGGAGTTTTATCTTTTCGATTCTTCGTAGGTGTGATGTTATGTATATATTCAGCAGTAGCAACTGCTTCAGCCCAAAAGTGCAACGGTAACTGGCTGTCAATCAGGAGTGTTCTTGCTTTATCAAGTAACGTCCTATTAGCTCGTTCTGCAATTCCATTACTTCTGGGAGAGTAAAACGGTGTCTTTTCATGTTTTATTCCTTTTTGTTCAAAATATCTACTGAGTGATTCATTGATAAATTCTGAACCATTGTCCGATCTTATTCTTTTAACCTTGGTATTTAATTCATTTTCTCTCCTTCTAATTAAGTTTTGCAAAACTTCACTTGTTTCATCTTTCGTCTTCAAAAACTCAACAAAATACCTTCGTGAGAATTGATCAACTATAGTCATCATATATCTTTTCCCATTCAAAGAACCTATTTTAAGTGGTCCACAGAGATCCACATGCAAAGCTTCAAGGGGTTTTACAGCCGTTTCTGAATAGGTGTTTTCGTATGAAGAACTTGCCATTTTTCCCTTGACGCATGAATCGCAAAGTTTAATTTCACCGTCCAAATTTTCCAATCCTCGAACCATTTTCTTTGATATCATCATTTTTATATATTCTGGATTTGTATGGCCCAATCTTCTATGCCATATTTCATACGAGTTTCCTTTTATTTTGAAACATGTCTCATTTTTCACTTCATCCCTCTGAGGTATTAATTTCACGATGAACATATCCCCTTCAAATTTTCCTTCGCAAATCAAATCTCCATCCTCATCAAAAATGTAAGCTCCTTGTTTATTGAGTACTACCTCATTACCATTTTTCACAATGTTTGGAACAGACATGAGATTACACCTTAATTTTGGGACGCACAAAACATTTTTTAATCTGATATTTTTTGGATTTATCTCTGCTGTAGCAGCTCTTACCTCTCCTCGATAAGTTGATTCAATATCTCTCCCTTCTTCAGCTACACTGATAATTTTATTTTCCTCCTTCAAATTTTCCATCCAGTCTGCATTGGGAGTCATATGTGAAGTACATGCAGAATCCAAGTGCCATTCAGTCATTTTCTCTTCGCCAATTCGTTTCTCAGAGGTTGTCAAGACCAGTTCCTTTACTGAATCTGACTCTTCTTTTGAAATTCTTGCATGCTCATTTTTATAATTATTTGAACTCTTCATACTTGTATTTGACTTTCCAAAGTTATTTTTCTTAAAATTATTGCTCCGAAACCAGCAATCCTTTTGTAAATGTCCAGGTTTTTTGCAAATATAACAACATTTAGATTTTGATTTAACCTTGTCGTGCGCTTTAAAAGCCCTGGATTCGCATTTTCTTTCTCGTTCTCTCTTCTCAAAGTTCAGCAAAGTTTGTCGCAAGTCTGTAAAATTAATTCCTCTATTAGTAGATAACGCCAAAGTAATAGATCCATACGTTTCTGGCAACCCTTCAACTATATATCTTACTAGCTCTCGTTCAGTTACTTGCTTACCCAATTCATTTATTTGTTGCGAAAGTCCTTGTGACCTTGTGAGATATTCATCAATACTCTCGCTTGGCGACTTTTTCAATCTCGTTAAATCCAGCAATAAGTCTGTTCGCCTATCTTCAACAGCACCCTCAAATCTTAATTTTATTGCTTCCCACACTTCTTTTGCCTTTTTCATTCCTCTATAAATTATCGCTTGTTCCGCTGTTAGGCTAAGAACTATTATTCCTAATGCTTCCTTATTTTTCTTCCACCACGCTTTGTGTTTAATCACACTATTAGCGTCATTTTCATCTTTTAGAGGTTCTTCTTGCAGAATAACTTCTTCAAACAATTCTTTTGCATCCAGCAAGGCCTCAATCTTCATACTCCATATAATGTAATTAATCTCAGTTAGTTGCTCAATTTTTATGGAATTGAAATGATCCATGTTTCTTATCGACATCAGCGGTTAGGCTTGACGCGTATCTTGGACTTGCTGATTCCAAAAATAACCAATAGCTCTGCTACCAATTTGAAGAAAGCGTAGTCATGGAAGAATTTTGTATTTATTAATTTAGCCAAAACTATTTAAGTTACACATAAAATATACAACACATGAACAATACACTTGAACATCTCACATAACATACCGGATATTTTAAAGGCAATATAATATCATATAATTTTTAGAAACCCTTACAGTTTAAAATCAAGTTACAGCCCGTGCGCAAGTTGAGCTGTTTTATAGTGAATGATCAAAAATATCTATCACCCCCTCGCAGAGCACCCCAGCACAGACCATGTCTAAGTCGACGACATGTGTCGCAGAACTAAGAGATCCACTGCAGAACAATCACATTGAGGAGAAGAGGGGTACCGAGAGAACAATTATCCAAAGTAAGTTATCATCGAAAAGGCGTCTGACTGTCTGTGCTCTTCCGATATCCCAACGTTCCCGAAAAAAGAACCACACCACACACACGCACAGAACGGTAAATCTGTTGCTTTGAGTGTAATGCGTCTATAATTTTAAAAAATTTGAAAACGCATTACCAACTCTTTCATCCAAAATATATCGGTGAAACATCGCGCAATTAATGAAAAGAGCATTTCTGGTTTCTTAGTTCCATCTAAAAGATCGCCAGAAAAAGTAAATTATCTGACAATCTTAAAAAAAAACTGTACTTTATAAAATATTTTTTTACGTGACATATAGTGCTGATGAGAAAAAGCGAATTATTATGTATATTAAATTGGAACTATTAATCAATTTTTGAGGGGGAGGGGGCTCAATTATGGCCTAGGGCGCAAAAATGTGTAAATCCTGCCAGGCGCGTAGCCAGGAAAAAATTTCGGGGGGGGGGATATGCGCCTGGAAAATTTTTCGGGGGGGGGATATGAACTTATATGTGTATGAATAGGCTGAATTTCATCACTAATCCAAAAATTTCGGGGGGGGGGATACATCCCGATATCCCCCCCCCTGGCTACGCCCCTGAATCCTGCCCTGACAGGACCCTCCATTTATACCCTCCATTTATAGCAAATGGAGGGTATCAACTAGTCAATGATCAATGGAGGGTATCAACTAGTCATATGGCCAATGGAGGGCATAAGCCCTCCATTTTGACACCAAAATAATTTAACTAGATGTTACAACAATCCTAACTATAAAGTTTCAACATTCTACGCCTAATAGTTTTTCAGCTATGCGAGTTTAATGAATTTCCGCCCATTGAGCGTAATGTATTTCGAATGTTTTGGGCGGTTCTGTAGATAAACTATCCAGTCGAATGGAACCGAAAGGAGAGGTGGACAACTAGATGTTACAACAATCCTAAATATAAAGTTTCGACATTCTCTACGCCTAATAGTTTTTGAGATATGCGAGTTTAATTAATTTCGGCCCATAGAGCTTAATGTATAGCGTAATGTAGCGTAATGTACATAGAGCGTAATGCATTTCGAATCTTTTGGGAGGTCCTGTACGTAAACTATCCATTCGATTGAGACCAAAAGGGTAGGTGCACTGCTAAAACCACGCAAAATGCAAGAATATAGATTGAAAACTAAAGAAAACCCTACCCAAGTCCCTAAAATCTACAAAAATTGAAAAGTGACTCGTCGCGCTCGCGTAGACAAAAAACCCGTGATTGAAAGAAATAACACTCTGAAGTGCTAAAAAGTTCATTATATAATTAAAATTTAATTCATACGATGACTAATATTGCAGTTATTGAACCCTGCAAACAGCAAACTATACTATTAGTGGACCGTTGCTATTCGGATCGACGGTGCGGTTAGCTCGTAGGCAATTGGGCCCGGTTTTAGTGCTGCCATCTATACATGGATTCTTGAACTAATAATGTATATTTAAACTTTTATATTTATACACGTTTATACAAGTTATAATATATATTTTACTGTGTATGTATCTGTGTTATTTTACCTTTTAAAATCACTTTGAAATCCAACGCTACCACTACTAAGAAAATATCCCTCGTATAGGTTTAGCTTATACACAAAACAAACAAATACGCCTTACACCTAGTTACGAGCCTTATATAAAAACAAATCTTTATTTACAGAAATCTTTCATTGAAAATACGTTACTAAAATATCAAAATACAGATAAAATCCGAATGCACAACTTAAAAAAAATCACGCATTTTTTTATGCTTTGATGTGCAAGTAAATAAATAAAATATAAAGAAATAATTTAAAAAATCTTGTTAACCATTGTTTTCTTATAATTGTTACTTAACTATTAAAGTAAAACAGAACTTTACAGTCTGAAATATTAGACATGCATCTGATTTATGTTGTGTTACGGACCAAATGATGTATAAATGCATAAGATTAGAAAGCCTTGTATGATTAGAAAACCTGTTATTTAATTGAACAAAGCTGGTGTCAGGTTTAAAAACTGGGTCAGGTCACAAAATGAATAATTTTTAATTTTAAATAGTTATAAGCATAATACATTTTAGATTTTAAATTTTCTCAGTTCTTTTACATTACGCTAGTTACAAGTACAGCTGCATACATTTAAGTAAATTAAAAAAAAATATCCTCTAATACAATGCATTTCCATAACGTTTTTCTTTTTTAAGTTTTATGAGCGCATTCATTAACGGGCATTTAAAGCTTTAGTTTTATACCTCATCTTAATTAAAACATGGATTTTTCATTAAAATTTCACTTTAAAAAAATCCGAAGGTGGGCTCGTACCTTATAAACCTTATAAAGCTTGCTTATTTCAGACCAAATATTTAGTATAAATTTTAAAAATAGCAATTGCGGACGAAATTCGTTTTTTTGTTGTTTGTTTTTGTCTAAATAAGCATACAACTTTAAATACATCATTATTGCATTATTAGTACAAACAGTTAAATAAAGATGGCAGCACTACAGAACAGGCCGAATAGCCTGTAAGGGCACCGTCGGTCCGAATAGCCACTCTGGATGCGACCGGGGAACAGAGCCGATTAAGGTGACCAGGTTTTTGAACATTGAATCGGGGACATGTCCCGATTTTGAAAATAAAACTGGGGACATTTAGAATTAATGAAATAATTAACAGTAATTTAATTAAAAAACAATACAATAATTAACTATTTTCCCCAATTCCTGTTTTACATTTTGGGGACAATTAGAAAAACGTTCTGAAATTGGGGACTAGCCTTGGAAAATGGGGGCGTTTGGTCACCTTAGGACGGATACAACTCATCACACCGGTTCTGTAAATCTGTAAACGGCAGACCACTTACTTTTTATTCTGAACAAACCTACACATTATATTTTACGACATGCATGTGAAAGTGACCGGCAAACCGGAAAATTTCCGGTTTGTCGGTCCTTATGTTTGACGCCAAATCTCGCGATTTTCATCAAATGTGCTATTTGATGATACAGAATGTATTAAATTGTATTGTAATCAGAACTAAAGGTGTGTACCAAATATCAAATCAATCTGTCAAAAGGAAAGGGGGGGCAAAGAGCAAGCTAAATGAAACCGTTAAAAAAAAAAAATGGCCTTAGCGAGAACAGGGAGTCGGAAATTCCACTTATGTTATAATATTTTTTCAGGAATTCTCTAAGGAAGTATGTTGCCATTTTACTCTGTGTAATACAATTACATTGTAAAACATGCCGCAAGCCTTCAAGTCATGTGATCGAAATGCAACGCTGTGATTGGTGCTTGTAACTAGTTTCCGTCTAAAGGCATAGTGCTAGGAAAGAAAGAATGGCTGCCTTGTGAAATGCGCTCAAGGTTTAATGACAGCTCTTTGTTAATCACGGATTCTGAAAATATTAAAAAACTGTAAAATATTAATATGTCAACGTCTTCATCAAGACTGACAAGACAGAATGTTAGAAAAACTAGAAAAAAGAACTTTAAGAGGACAGTGTTTTCTCGATCTGGTAATCCAGGTATGTTATGGTGAAAGCTTTTAAAAACCAATCTGATCGTTTACATTCTTTTTCTGATAGGCTTAAGTAAAGTGCTTAAGCACTGTTATGAAATACGATTTTTTATTTTTTGATCTTGTATAGATCCTTAATAAAGTATTATTACGTTAATTTCAAAGAACAAATGCGTTTCTTTAAACAATGTATTTTGTTTATTATGAATATGCAATTGCATTGGAAGTGACCCCATGTTTACATTTGTGCGTTATTTAGTTTTTAACATTTTTATAATACTGTATGTTAACGAAAATCAGAGAAATGTTCTTTATAAAGACCTTCATGTTATTTTAATGCGTATTTTTCTGATCTGGGATTTAATATTTGTTGTGACATTTAAATTCAACTTTCCTCATATAATGATCGTGCTAATGATATTAGGTAAATTTTATTTATTTTTTATAAATGGGTACGAAGTTTTTATTTTAGCATTTGGCTATGAGCAGTTTGTAATTTTTGGTTGTTATAATCGTCATATACATAAGTTTTGGAATGTGTTGTTCGTGCTTGCATAATTTACATTTCACACATATGAAATTAATCATGTTTTAAGAAATTTGTATGGATAATAGTTTAAATTCTAATGCCAAACCTTCTACATAATGTTTTGATTATGTATCTGATGTAGTCTTTTAAATTCTTAGTAATAATCTTTTGAAGAATATTCTTGTCATTGATATTTTTCTCTTGAAAGTTCTGAAAGAAACTTCAATCCTATTAAAACTTACATTTGTCATTGGAGAACCTTTAATTTCCAAAAAAAAAAAAAAAAAAAAAAAACCCCACAAAAAACCCCCTATTTGAAGCATTTATTTAAAATGAATTTAAATTTACTTGTCTCATGTTCATAACCTCAGATGTGTGACCTCAAAGTGTTTACCATTTAAAAAAACAAACAAACAATTATTCATTGAACCTCTTCTAAAGAAGAAAATAAGATGTATTTAATAGAGTTATAGATATAACACCTAGAGACTTAGTATAAATACTAAAATGTCATAACCATCGAATGTCCCTTATTAGAATTTGTCTTTCATGGTCTACCTACACTCAGGGATCACACTAGACTGTGGGATTGCATGATTCCTACAGTACCATCCTAAATCCCACTCAAAAGAAATAACACTCGCATGCTGAGTTGTTTGATTTTGATGAAGAAGCTAAAATATTTAATGGGGTAAAGAATCAAGATATCATTGAATTGTATTGTTATCAAAATCATTTGTATATTATATTGCTAATTTTGCTATTTATAATTGTAGTTGCATTGTATTTTTGTAATGATATTAATTTTGCTTGTAAAATGTGATTAAAAAAAAAATAAACACAATTCTTGAGTTTTCACCCAGTAAAAAAAAAAAAAGGAAAAAAAAAAATCCCCCTTAATTTTGAAGCTAGAATGGAGAATCTCACACAGTTTTTTTTTCCCCAGTGTGAACCCTGACACTGTAAAAAAACTAAAATAGATTTTTATAATGCTTAATGTATTAAATTTCAATACAATCTCTTTTTTTGCTTGATTTCAATTAAAAAATATATTTCTGAATTATTTTTAACCTGTCCCTGATATTTTGCATCGTTAACATCTAGAAGTTCTGACAGCCTTTTATGATCTCTAGATGTTACTAGTAACTTAAATGACATCCAGTTGCTCATTATGAGATATCTTTTGCATTTTTGTGCATTTCTGCTTTTAACATGCTTATATTTAGTGATTCTGTGTTCATAATATCAAAAACTTTTACAAAGGTAGTCCTATTTTATTTTCTGTCAGGTGAAATATGGTGAAATGTCCAAGGATGCCTCCAGACTGAATTCTCAGAGGGGGAAGGGGGCATGGCATTGAACTTAGGTCTATAAATATTGTTCTAAATGCAAATTGAAAATGTGAAATCGTGAAATATGCAAGTCTAAAGTTGTAAAACAAAATTTTGGATTAGGCCATGGCCCCCTCACTGGAGCCACCCTTGGAAATATCACTACCATCCAGCTTAAAATTTGCCTCACCATGGCACAGTGGTTATATCAGTGGCTTTCTCCAGATGTAATGTGAATACGCGTTGGAACCCCTTAGAAAGTCCTCCTACCAAAGCATCCCTCATCTTGGGCAGATACCCCTCGCACAGGTTTGCCTTAATCACACACATAATCACATAACTAGCTTAAAATTTATGAACATGTGGATGATAATGAAAGACTGAGACTAGTATGCCATGTGCATACAATCTTGCATTCTCAAAATTTGTAACAGCTAAAATTAAAAAAGAATGTAGATAACAAAATTTGCTAGAGCTTTCACTTTTCGATCAAAGAAGAATGTATCAGTGTTGAATTACCAAAGGGAACCACATACAACAGCTCTGGGCATAAAAAATGCTTTAGGGCCCGATTCAAACGAAACGCGTTCGGTCGTCTCCAAAACGATCGTTTTCTCTCTGGAAGTTCGATCGCTTTTACAAGCAATCGCAAAAGTGTATTCAAAGTGAAACAAAATAGGCGATCGAACTTACAGGTTTGCTAGATCGAAACTTTATCGCCACAGAGTGAAAACGCAACTTCCGGTGACGTAGAAAGTCGCTGTTAACCAATAAAAAAATCGCATCTTTCTCTGGAAAAATTTTTTAACTTAATGGCGACGACTAACTGTTTATTTATTTATGTTTGAGCTTTTTCCCCAACAGTATTGTAGGTTAATGTTTTAAAATTTTAACTGGTTTAGGTTAATATTTTTTGTATGTTTATAATCATGGAAACGCATTTTTAATTTATGAAGATTTTTTTTTAGAAAATTATTGATAATAGTATTGTTCGTCATAATTATCATGTCGAATTATCGAATAATAATTGTTCTCTAGTTTGCCTACTATATTTTATTTTTCTGTAGCAGAGAAGCTGTTTATAATTATAATGGAGGGGTAGAATTACTATATATTTCATGTTCTGATATATAATTAACAATCAAAGACATCCTTAATATAATGATATGAATATTTGTATTTGTTTAGGAGGGTTGCTAGGATGCTTATTTTAGCGAGAAATTATTCGTTAATGTATTTTTTCGCGCTGTTTCAAATATCAAACATTTATCGAGCAATAAACGATTTTAAAAAAGGACTACAGATGGCGCCTGCATCGTAGTGTCTGCTAGAGTAGAACTCAAAGGCCGACAGAAAATAAACCCTACAGATATTCTGTTCTGCGAGAAAATTCAGCTTTCCGCAGGCCTAAATCTTTTGCAGAATTCCCTGTCTGATAATTCCAACGGATTGCTTCGTAATTTTAAATAACGAGTCTTCATTGTTGTTGTAATCTTCTCATCAACCATCCGCCGATCGATCCGCCATGTTCGAGAAAACGATCGCTTTTGGAAAAACGATAGCAAAACACCAATCGCAGTGTCATGTGATCCAAAAGCGATAGACAGGTTTCACTTGAATAGGAAACATAGGAATCAGTCGAAAATTTCCGCGATCGCAACGGAAAACGATAGAACTCTGTTTCGTTTGAATCCGGCCCTTAATTTCTTATTTACAAGATGATGAAATTTCTACTATTGCCCCAGGAAAAAAGAATCGTGTTACAAAATGCAAAATTAAAAAACAGAAGCACTATCTTGTAGATACATTAAAAAACCTGTACATAAAAATTTATTTTTATTAGTAAACACTTTTAGTCTGTTCAATAGTTTAAACTTACTGTTAGCGAGCAGCTGCTTCTCTATTAAAAACAAGGAAGGATGGACTAATAAGAAAAGAAATTTTGGTAACTATACTATTATGTACAAGTTTTCGGTACTTTTTCCACTGTTGTTGCAGAAGAATGTCTGGCCAAATCGTTAGTTTCTTTCTGAATTTCAGAGAGTTTGTTGTGTTCCATGATATAAGAGTTCGTTGTTTTCAATGATATATTGTTTTAAATATGTTAACTATGATATAGACAGTAAGAGAAGACTGTAAAATTGAATCAATTATTCATCACCAAATATCATCTCCAATTTTCGGCAGCGTGATAAAATATGCTTGGTATGCTGCTAAACTTTTTCCGAGGATACAAAAATCATCTTGAATGTGAATGATGTTTATTTCCCTGCTGAACTTCTTAAAAAGCGTTGTTCTGTATTAATTATGCTAGATGAAAAAAATGTACTGTTTTAAACATTTTTATAGCAATTATCATTCAGATTCTTATTTGTAATCAGAAATGTACATGTGTAAAATAGTATTAAATTAGAACATAGTTTAAACCTTACTTATATTATAGGTAACTACAAGTATTATTATCACAACTGCTAATTATTTTGTATTTTAAAAAGTAAAATAGTTACTATAATTAAATTATCATTTAATATTAAATAAGCATTTTTTAATAAAACAAAATAAAATAATTGATGATTGTGAATAATAAATTTATTTAATTGTAAAAATCAGGGTGTAAAAAAAGTTTTTTTTTTTTAAATTAAATCAATTTTTTAAAACACAGATTTAAAAAAAAATCAGATTTAAAAAATAAGTTTAACTACTTTAACTAAAGAGTATAGACAACTGCTAAATATCTAATTGTTGATAGTACAAATCCGTAAATAAAATTTTCTTTGGTATGCAAATAGAATTTTGGAATTTGATAGCAAAATTGACTGATTACAAACTGACTTACTTTACGAATTTAAAAGTGAAGATTTCAGAAATAAAACTTTGCAGAAATGTCAATCGCATGCAATAGCACTAATGCACTATGGGTTATGACAATTTTTTTTTTTTTTTTTTTTGGCCTGAAGTGGATTTTGATAAATTTTTCAATATAGATTCAGAAAAGACAATTATTTTGTTCAATTCATAAAAAATGTTCTGCACCAATGACAGTGAAAGTTGTAACTCAAGTAATTTTAGCATTGTCGAAAGTTATTTGTTGAAATAAATTTCAGATTCAAATATTTATATCTTTTGCATTTACGTTCACTCTACATTTCAGAAAAATATTTGCATGTATTATGTCTACGACAGATCAATCAGCATTCTGGCAAGTTACAAAGCATTTCATGGCTGCCGTGCAATTTAATTTGAAAATACTATCCATAAGTTTCTAGTGAATCTGCATTAAGTTTGGTAGGAAAACCGAGATTTAAGCCATGTTGTGAAGATGAAAGCTCACACTATTTCCACTTATATTCTCTATTTAAAATTGAAGACGTACGACATAAGAGCATATTATAGCAGGTCATTTGTGTCTGGCATTGTGAAAGATAGTGATCCTCTCCATTTAGTTACAGGGTTCCCACCAATTTAAGAAAATAAAATTTTCTACATAACTCACACAGAAATTGAAAAAGATCTCTCCAAAATGGATTTGGAGCAGTAATCATTTCGCCTTCTGGCTTGTAGGACTTCTGAAAGACACTGCATTGTTTTATCACTTTGTCCACAAATTAGTTTAAAGTTGGCTTGGTGGAAGTCTTTGAATAAAGAGCTCTAATATATGTTTTATGATTCTATCAAGAATATGATGCTGGTAGCCTATATGCTGTGGATTATCAAGGGCCCGATTCAAACGAAACGCGATCGGACGTCTCCAAAACGATCGTTTTCTCTCTGGAAGTTCGATCGCTTTTACAAGCGATCGCAAAAGTGTATTCAAAGTGAAACAAAATAGGTGATCGAACTTACAGGTTTGCTAGATCGAAACTTTATCGCCACAGAGTGAAAACGCAACTTCCGGTGACGTAGAAAGTCGCTGTTAACCAATAAAAAAATCACATCTTTCTCTGGAAAATTTTTTTAACTTAATGGCGACGACTAACTGTTTATTTATTTATGTTTGAGCTTTTTCCCCAACAGTATTGTAGGTTAATGTTTTAAAATTTTAACTGGTTTAGGTTAATATTTTTTGTATGTTTATAATCATGGAAACGCATTTTTAAATTATGAAGATTTTTTTTTAGAAAATTATTGATAATAGTATTGTTCGTCATAATTATCATGTCGAATTATCGAATAATAATTGTTCTCTAGTTTGCCTACTATATTTTGTTTTTCTGTAGCAGAGAAGCTGTTTATGATTATAATGGAGGGGTAGAATTACTATATATTTCATGTTCTGATATATAATTAACAATCAAAGACATCCTTAATATAATGATATGAATATTTGTATTTGTTTAGGAGGGTTGCTAGGATGCTTATTTTAGCGAGAAATTATTCGTTAATGTATTTTTTCGCGCTGTTTCAAATATCAAACATTTATCGAGCAATAAACGATTTAAAAAAAGGACTACAGATGGCGCCTGCATCGTAGTGTCTGCTAGAGTAGAACTCAAAGGCCGACAGAAAATAAACCCTACAGATATTCTGTTCTGCGAGAAAATTCAGCTTCCCGCAGGCCTAAATCTTTTGCAGAATTCCCTGTCTGATAATTCCAACGGATTGCTTCGTAATTTTAAATAACGAGTCTTCATTGTTGTTGTAATCTTCTCATCAACCATCCGTCGATCGATCCGCCATGTTCGAGAAAACGATCGCTTTTGGAAAAACGATAGCAAAACACCAATCGCAGTGTCACGTGATCCAAAAGCGATAGACAGGTTTCACTTGAATAGGAAACATAGGAATCAGTCGAAAATTTCCGCGATCGCAACGGAAAACGATAGAACTCTGTTTCGTTTGAATCCGGCCCCAAATCCCCTTCTAACTATTGCGATTTTAATTTTTAACAATTCCATTGACTTGTCCAGTTTTTACTGCTGTTGTGTCATATCAAACATTTTGAAGTTCTTCCATGCATCAAATTCTTTCAGAAAATTTTGCAGTGTGCTGAAAATGTTCTGTGATATCCATTTTCACATTTTATTCCTCCTAATTTAATTTCTTTAAGTGAATTATGTAGGATTACCATTTTATGCTTGTGATTTGCAATTTGTTTACTGTGGAAGTGAAGACAGAAATGTTTCTTTTCTTGCAGAATACATTTTATTTTATGCTTTGCTTCATCTCATCACAAACTCACCAAACACCTAACTTAATTATGGTGTTCGAATACTCATTCATCTTCGTGTAGACTGTCGTAAACAGCATTTTTAAGCACATGTTTGGTCACCAACATAACTCCTTGTGATATTGAAAATTTGGCTACTGTGCAAGGTTTAAGATACGGTCATATTTTTTGCATAATGCAAAAAGATTTGTCCAAATGCTAAAATGAAACTAATGCGCTTTCACTTTTTTTGCGAAAGTAGTATTCAGAAAAAATTTGGAACTGAAATATAAAAGAGAAACAGGCATGAAAGTAAAACTTCCTGTTATGGATTGGTTATAGAACGGTTGTGGGGACAATTTTTGATTTTTAACATTGAATTTAAATATATAGCCTGTACGTCTATAATTTTCAAGACCATGGCAAAAAAATAGTGGAAAAGGAGATCAGATACTATTTCCCGGAGAGAAAAATCGAATTATCCTTTTAGCATTTTGCTAAAGCTTTTTTTCTTATTTTAGCTTTTTTGCTAAAAATTTTTTGATTTCAGCTTAAACCCTACTACTCTGTTTCCTATTGTCATTTTCACTTTCATCTGATTCAGGTACAGATTTTTCTTCGAAAAAGATTTCATATCTAATGATATGTCTTCTGCATCATTGACAGAGACTGGGGAAACATATTCTTTTCATTCTGCCTTGGAAGAATGAATAGACGGTTGTTAAGAAACCGGGCTTGTTATATACCTAATTTTATCTTGTATTTAATTTTAATGTGTTTGCTATGCCAAGTATATTTTCTATATCAGGTAGAAATGAATGCTGTTTCCTCTTTCTAATTTTTTTCATTCTGTGCAGTCAGTTTGACTTTTTTTTTTTTTTTGGCTAAAACTGGAAAGTTAAATTTTTTCTAGAGAATGGTAAGCTCACCAGATATCAGATTGATCCATTCTTTCTTATCT
Organism: Cheiracanthium punctorium; assembly: GCA_038373885.1. NCBI lineage: Eukaryota > Metazoa > Arthropoda > Arachnida > Araneae > Cheiracanthiidae > Cheiracanthium > Cheiracanthium punctorium. Next base: position 157,954 of record JAWZYV010015925.1, read on the forward strand.
TTTGCTATTTAGAGAAGTAGCAAGATAAAAAAGGCTAAGTATTTAAATTTTAGGTATATCTCACCTTTTTGTTGGATTCACAACTAATTACATCCACAATTCCGAAATTTTTCTTAACTGCTTCACTTGACTTATAATATGCCATTATAATACTAATCTTAACCTACAAAATCTGAAAGTACAGAAAATACATCTGTATAATATGCCATTATAATGCTAATCTTAATCTACAAAATCTGAAAGCATAGAAAATACATCTGTCAAACATGTCACATTTTATCATGAGCACCATATGATTTTCGTGACACACCCTGAAACAGAAATGATTTGGTGCAGCAGGATTTTTTAGAGCCATCTCAATAGTAGTTGCTTAGTAATCTGATTCCAAAAGTTCATCATTTGCAATCACATGAGATACATAATTTTGAAAAAATGTTTTTAGTCATAACCCTAATACATAACCTTTTTTAGATTTTGGGCCACAGAAATTTAAATATACAATATCAAGCCAATCATCTAATGCATTCATTTAAGTAATGTAGCCTTAAAAAGTATAGATTAAAGATTAATTGATGGATATAATGACACAGTTCTAAATATGTATTTATGCATTTCTTTGCAAATTTAAGTTCTTGAAAATGGGATGGCACACATAGGAAAGGCAACTGGTTGATTTCACAGTCTTGTGAAATCTTGTCATATCCATAAATGTGCCCGATTTATCATAACTAAAATAATTTATTTAGGTGAATGTTTTTTTTTTGTTTTTTGTAAATTGTTATAAAAAAACTAAAACTGTTCACCTGACTCTTTTTTTTTTTTTTTTTTTGTAGTTATGACCAGTCAAACTTATTGCGGACATGGCATAAACGTTCAGGATACAAAGCACCCAATTATCAAATAAAAGTTCTTGAAATTATGATGGAACATGCTGATAAAAGTCAAATTATTAAATTAAAACTGAACATTTTCTGGTGCTATGATTATGACAATTGAAAGCAAATTCAAAATAATCCAGTTTTCAAAGTTATTTTCCTTTTCTTAAAAATTTTCTGATTAATGCTTTTCAACATGCAATTCATTTGGTGGATAAATGAACAGGTATCATAAGCCAGTAATGGCCTGTGGGCCAGAGGTTGTGCAACCCTTATTTAAATTTAAGAAAAAAAAATCGGCTTAAATCATGTTTAAAATCACTGATATTAAATCAATTGATTTAAATCATTGACATCCTGGTGAAAATAATTCATAATTAAATAAATTGAAAAAAAAATCTGAAACATTTTCATATGAGTGTGCCATATTTTTCTTCCTTGTTCCACAAAACACTTCTTTGGAATTGAAATCTGTATTAAAATTGCCTAAGAAACTGCTTTACATTCTTTATCAGACATATTCTAATTATACTCCACCTTTATACAGTCAACTATGGTTATAATGAACCTCTAGGGACTAGCAAATTTCGTTAACTAAAACCGATGTATTTCCATGTTGAATAATGAAACAATACAAAACTAGAATATAGTATTTTACACAAATACTGAATGTTTATTAAGTAAATCAAACAATTGTTCACATTTATGGTTCTAGAACTATTTGTTAAGTAAAATAAACACGATCATATTTATGGAAATAATGCTCATTCCTTTGAGTTGGCAAAAGGTGCTGTCGCTTTTAACCTGTGATATTGCATTGAGAAAAGAAAATGAAATCCTCCAATGTTAAGAGCAAAATTTCCACTGTTGGTTCACTTTCAAAAGTATCCTGATTTTGTTAATGAATGCTTTTAAAGATTAGAGTACGTTACAGCAATGAAAAAAATTATGACCCCCCCCCCCTCCTGCCCTCCCGCCTTGTTGAGTGTATGTATGTTAGCCTAGACACTGGCAATTCAACTGTATTTCAGGGCAGGTGCTTGATAATCTTTCTATCTACTCAAATACAAAAGAGACATTCTTCACAGGAATTGAACAACATTTTGTTGTCCAGAAATTTTTAAGTTCACTATAGCCAAAAATGCTATGTACATTTATAACGTATATGAATCGGGACTAAGAAAATGCATTCACTGTAGCTGGAAGTTCACTATATCCAGAGTTAACTGTAAATACTGCTTAGAAAGTGTATCATAATCCATGAGTGTATCATATTTCTCTTCCTTGTTCCATAAAACACTTCTTTGGAATTAAAATCTAGAGATGTAATGAATAGTAATTTGGCTGAATAGCCGAATACCGAATATTCGGCCAATAGTTTGGCTGAATACCGAAATTCGGTGCACAGTCCTCCCCTCTGCACTGTCTGGCACTTTCAAGTATTTCTCTCGACAGGCCGTAATGTATGAAAAGTTTTTTTTTACAACCCTGTAAAAAAACTGTAATTCTTATACACACCAAAATCAATAATGGTTGTACAACAGTAATCTGTAATTTATATACTTAATTTGAGCTGAATCGAATGCACCATTTAGGAGCTAACGCACTTTTAAGTATTTCTCTCTGTAGGGCGTAATGTATAAGAAATGTTTTTTAGCCCTGTAAAAATATTAATAATAGATAAATTATTAAAAGCCCGTTACCAAATAGATAAATTATTAAAAGCTAATATTTCTGGAGTAACACCCCCCCAGAAAAGAAACCAGGAAAGAAAAAAAAACTTCACTTAGTAGAGCAAGTTCAGTTTTGAATGAAAATGATATTCAAAATAAAATTAAATTAAGGAACATTTTGACAAAATCTTGTTTTAAACTCAGTTTAGCAAGTAGTAACAAGAGCACTAGTTATTAACAAAAAATTAGAGTAACAATAATAAACATCAGTAATGCTAGTTTTACTGATGTGAGGTGGTGGAAATTTACTGAAATGAGCACATTTTATTGATGTTAATTTTCTCATGTTGGCAGTATGATATTGTTTTTACCTAATCATTGTTAAACTTTTACTATGTTTTTATTTCAGTTCAAGACTTTGGACCTAATATGATATATTCCCCTTCTGGATCCAGCTCAAGTGGTATCAATTCTCCTCATCAGTCACCTTATGCCTTGAGGCGGAAACTTTCACCGCAAGATGCACCGAATAGTCCTGGATCAAACAGCAATGGAGTTGGAAGTTCAGACTCTTCTAATATCTCTGCATTGTCACGTAAACGACAAAAACGAACTTACTCCTCTTCCCAGTCTGTATCAGATGGTATGTAGTATATGTATAATTAGAAAATGTATACATACAGGATGTCCCAAAAAGGTGGTAACAGGCTTTAATTAAAACAATTTCCAATTAGTAAAATGTGTTTTATGCACCAATGATGTGCTATATAACATTTGAAAACTATACCTAAAAAAGTATCAGAGATTTGAAGATAAATATCATCCAAACTTAAACCACTTTTCAATGGTTCTCAAAAGGGAAAGATTGCATTTCAGGGGTCGTACAGAAATTATGAAAGAAAATATTTTTCCCACTCTAGAAATAAAGGTTTATGTTCAAAATCTTGTATAGTCAAAATAATGATATTCAAAATAAAATTAAATTAAGGAACATTTTGACATTAAATTAAGGATCATCTTTCTTTAAAGAAATCTCTGCGACATTATACAATGAAAGACTCAAATTTAGTACATCACCTCATTAGTGTATTGGGCATATTTTACTAACTGGGAAGTTTTTGTACAGGGGTCGTATACAAATTAAAAAATCTGATGTGTCCAACACATGACTTCCTTGCACATCCATTAGATCAAAAATATTTTCGACGCACTTCCTCTAAATTTATTTGTTTGAAAGAGATAAAATATCAATAATAGTAAGGTTTAGCGATTTCTAGCCAAATATTTCGATATCGCCAAGCTGAGTTCAATTTGAAAGATTTCTTTCTGACACTTTATTTGGCGATATTTCACCAAAAGCCGACAAACTTGAGATAGTCAGCGAGATTTTGGGGATAGCCAAAGTAGTCATTGACCACAGACTTTCAATGAATTGAATGCATCTATACACCTCAATGTATTTAAAGTCATTTGGCTCACCATGTAAATAAATTCTCAGTCTATTGCTGTCAAAAAAGATATTGAAAACAGTTAGATATTACAATAGTTCTAAATACAAAGTTAAAAAATCTATGGGTTAAAGTTTTAGAGTTATACAAAATAGGAAATAATTTTTGGTGCCAAATTTGGCGATATTTCGGCAAAACTCGTCAATGTCGACGACATTTGGCGAGATTTTAAGCATAAACCAAACAATGACAGATTATCACCAAATTTGGCGATATTTTGCCAAAACTCGCCAAGAACGATGACAAATGGCGATACTTTGGGCATGGACCAAATGACTGACTATCGCCAAATTTGGCGATATTTCGCCAAAACTCGCAAAGGTCGAGGACAGACGGCGAGATTTTGGGTATGTACCAAACAATGACTGTCTACAGTTGTATTATAATGAAGATGTCCATAGACATTAAGGTACTGAAATTCTTTTCGGTGGTCCTGTAAATAAACTCTCCAGTAGATTGGAACCAAAAATCGAGATGCACAACTAGATGTTACAACATTCTTATATATGAAATTTCATAATAGTTTTTGAGATTTGAGAGTTAAATATGCACACACGTACACCAAAAGTCACCAAGCTTGGCGACTTTTGGCATAGTTCTTGAGGGAGGCACGTGACCGTGGTCGGACCATTACCTAACTTATGTGGTAGGACGGTATTATGCTTGAAATGGATGAATGCCCCTAAAATTGCTATTGACCGTAATGTATTGGAAATCTTTTGAGTGTTTCTGTAGCAGAACTATAAATGATAAAGACAGATTTTTTAATGGAAAAATTCATTTTCTAACTCTTTACAGCATATATCACTTCTGAGTCGTTTGAAATAGCCCAATACCTCTAAAAAACGCTTTGATGAATTTCGGCCCATAGAGCGTAATGTATTTCGAATCTTTTGGGCGGTCCTGTAGATAAACTATTCAGTCGAATGGAACCGAAAGGGGAGGTGCACAACTAGATGTTACAACAATCCTAAATATAAAGTTTCAACATTCAACGCCTAACAGTTTTTGAGATATGCGAGTTTAATGAATTTCGGCCCATTGAGTGTAATGTATTTTGAATGTTTTGGGCAGTCCTGTAGATAAACTATCCAGTCGAATGGAACCAAAAGGGGAGGTGCACAACTAGATGTTACAACTATCCAAAATATGAAGTTTCGACATTCTACGCCTAATAGTTTTTGAGTTAGGCGAGTTTAATGAATTTCGGCCCATAGAGCGTAATGTATTTCGAATCTTTTGGGCGGTCCTGTACATAAACTATCCATTCGATTGCCACCAAAAGGGGAGGTGCACAACTAGATCATAGAACAATCCTAAATATCAAATCTCAACATTCTACGACCAATAGTTTTTGAGATATGCGAGTTACATACATACGTACGTACAGACGGCATGGAAAAACTGGCCACAGTAGACTCGCCACTGGTCAAAATGAGTTGCAGATGCGTTAATATGATCGTGCATGCTAGCCTACGATGAGATGCATCGAAAAAAGTTTTTAAATTAAATTTAGAGGTAGTCAAAATCGGTTTTTATGTCGAAATTTGGCCCCCAAAATTTTTCGGGATCACATTACTTCCTTATACTACGTACAAGGAAGTAAAAAGTGTAACTTATTGAAAATTAGCGAAGTGAAATTCTTTCTCAAAGGAATCTTAGTTCCGACATTATTTTGAGCATTTTTTCATTTTACACTGCCCACTTATTTCTAATAGATAAATTATTAAAAGCTTGTTACCAAATTTTTGGGACACCCTGTACAGTACAGTGAAAATGTTTAACATGAAATTGAGCTGGCTGAAATTTGTTTTTTGTGTTACAAGAATTTCATCTTTAACAATGCATGTGAACATTTTCACTAATAGATTCCCTATCATTGAATTTTATGAATTTATTCTCCTGTTTTAATTACGAGATACTCTCATTTAATTGAATGTATCAACATTTCTCTGTTAGATTTGTATCATATCTGTGATAGTTCTTGAAAAATACTCAACTCAAAAGCCAAAAGAAAAATTAAAAGTTAATATATTACATAATTAACATTTTTATGAATAAATATAATTTATACATGAAATTGACTTATATACAAATATATTAATGTTTTAGAATGGTAATAGAAGCTTATGTAACAGAGTTTAATTATCTTGTAGAAGAAGTAATATCTTTTCATTTTAAAGAAAAAATAAAATAATAAATCAAAAACCTTTTATTTGATTTTTACTTTTTGGAGTCTTTTTTACTTCCTTGTACGTAGTATAAGGAAGTAATGTGATCCCGAAAAATTTTGGGGGCCAAATTTCGACAAAAAAACCGATTTTGACTACCTCTAAATTTAATTTTAAGAATTTTTTCGATACATCTCATCGTAGGCTAGCATGCACGATCCTATTAACACGTCTGCAACTCATTTTGACCAGCGGCGAGTTTATTGTGGTCAGTTTTTCCATGCCGTCTGTACGTACGTACGTACGTATGTATGTAACTCGCATATCTCAAAAACTATTGGTCGTAGAATGTTGAGATTTGATATTTAGGATTATTCTATGATCTAGTTGTGCACCTCCCCTTTTGGTCGCAATCGAATGAATAGCTTATGTACAGGACCGCCCAAAAGATTCGAAATACGTTACGCTCCATGGGCCGAAATTCATTAAACTCGCATATCTCAAAAACTATTAGGCGTAGAATGTTGAAACTTTATATTTAGGATTGTTGTAACATCTAGTTGTGCACCTCCCCATTCGGTTTTATTCGACTGGATAGTTTATTTACAGAACTACCTAAAAGATTAGAAATACATTACGCTCTATGGGCCGAAATTCATCAAAGCGTTTTTTAGAGGTAATGGGCTATTTCAAACGACTCGGAAGTGATAAATGCTGTAAAGAGTTAGAAAATGAATGTCACGTGCCTCCCTCAAGAACTATGCTAAAAGTCGCCAAGCTTGGCGACTTTTTTGTGTACGTGTGTGCATATTTAACTCTCAAATCTCAAAAACTATTATGAAATTTCATATATAAGATTGTTGTAACATCTAATTGTGCATCTCGATTTTTGGTTAAAATCTACTGGAGAGTTTATTTACAGGACCACCGAAAAGAATTTCAGCACTTTAATGTCTATGGACATCTTCAATATAATACAATTGTAGACAGTCATTGTTTGGTACATGCCCAAAATCTCGCCGTCTGTGCTCGACCTTGGCGAGTTTTGCAGAAATGTCGCCAAATTTGGCGATAGTCAGTCATTGGGTCCATGTCCAAAGTATCGCCATTTGTCATCGTTCTTGGCGAGTTTTGGCAAAATATCGTCAAATTTAGCGATAATCTGTCATTGTTGGTCCATGCTTAATATCTCGCCAAATGTCGTGGACATTGACGTGTTTCGCCAAAATATCGCCAAATTTGGTGCCAAAAATTATTTCGTATTTTGTATAACTCTAAAACTTTAAGCCGTAGAATTTTGAACTTTTGTATTTAGAACTATATTATAATATCTAATGGTTTTCAATATCTTTTTTGACAGCAATCGACTGGGAATTTATTTACAGGGTGAGCCAAATGACTTTAAATACATTAAGGTGTATGGATGCATTCAATTCATTGAAAGTCTGTGGTCAATGACTACTTTGGCTATCCCCAAAATCTCGCAAACTATCTCAAGTTTGTCGGCTTTTGGTGAAATATCGCCAAATAAAGTGTCAGAAGGAAATCTTTCAAATTGAACTCAGCTTGGCGATATCGAAATATTTGGCTAAAAATCGCTAAACCTTACTATTATTGATATTTTATATCTTTCAAACAAATAAGTTTAGAGGAAGTGCGTAAAAAACATTTTTGATTTAATAGACGTGCAAGGAAGTCATGTGTTGGACACATCAGATTTTTTCATTTTGTCTGAAATGTTGTTTCTTAAACTATAATTTGTGTTGTAAACAAACTTCTGCTGTTAGACTAGTCAGTTTCAATTTTGCATAAATATGTAGAAAGCATAGGAAAGAAAGTTTTAGCTTCTGTAGAAATCTGAAAATTCTTCCATCCTGCTTTGCAATTTTTACTTTCCGAACATGTACCATGTAAGGAAAGTATTGTAATCATGAAAAAATTCGACTTCGAGATTTTGGTGTTTTTACACGTTTTGAGGGTTTCTGAATCCATTTATGCTATTTTTATGAGATGTATGTATGTATGTGTGTGTGCGTGTGTTTTTGTGTGTATGTGAGTGAACACGATAGCTCCTGAACGGAGCATTCGATTGAGCTCAAATTGGATATATATGTCATAAACCACCGTCGCAAGACCGGTATTGATTTTGGTGTGTATAGGACTTATAGTTTTCCTACAGGGCTACGACAAAGATTTCTTTTACATTATGGCCTATGGGGGGAATTTCTTGAAAGTGCGCTAGCGTTTAAACGGTAGGTTTGATTGAACTCAAATTGGGTATATATGTTATAAACCACCGTCGCAAGACCGGTATTGATTTTGGTGTATATCGGACTTACAGTTCTCCTACAGGGCTACGACAAAGATTTCTTTTACATTCTGGCCTATTGGGGGGAAATTCTTGAAAGTGCACTAGCGTTTAAACGGTACCTTCGATTGAGCTGAAATTGGGTATATATGTTATAAATAACTATCTTAAGACCGGTATTGATTTTGGTGTGTATAAGACTTGTAGTTTTTCTACAGGGCTATGACAAAAATTTCTTTTATATTATGGCATATGGGGAGAAATTCTTGAGTTTAAACGGTGCATTCAATTGAGTTTCAATTTGGTATATATGTTTGAATTATTCATCGATTAAAATTTATTTAAATGCTTGGTAATGATCTTAATCGTAAGTGTTCGGAAAGTTGAGTGGAGTCACTCCAGATTTTTTGGTTTTTTGTTACTAAATTTTAAGCTTTGAAAGTGTTCACAAAAGTAAGAATTTAAGTGAAATGTGAATACTAACCTGGTGACCCTTGAGTGAAAGTTGCATTTTGGTCACAAGTAAAATAAAATTATCTCATGTGAAGTCGATATGCAGTCACTGTGAGGACAATATGTTCTACTCTGTGATCACATAAGGTGAACACAGCGTGACCCATTAGGAGAAAAAAAATATGAGTCTGACAGGAGGAAAAAAAGTCTCATGTGGACAATACATGACTTCCTTACATGTCTATTAAATCAAAAATATTTTTGGCGCACTTCATCTAAACTCATTTTGTTTGAAAGAGGTAAAATACTGCAGTAATAGTAAGGTTTAGCGATTTCTAGCCAAATATTTCCGATATCGCCAAGCTGGGTTCAATTAGAGAGATTTGTTTTTGACACTTAATTTGGCAATATTTCGCCAAAAGCCCACAAGCTTTAGATAGTTTGTGAGATTTTGGGATAACCAAAGTAGTAATTGACCACAGACTTTCAATGAACTGAATGTATCTATATACCTTATAATGTATTTAAACTTTAAAGTCATTAGGGTTACCCTGTAAAAAAATTACCCAGTCGATTGCAATCAAAAAAGAGATGCACAGTTAGCTGTTACAATAGTTCTAAATACAAAATTGCATCATTCTACGGTTAAAAGTTTAGAGTTATGTGAAATACAAAATTATTTTTGATGCCAAATTTGGCAATACTTTGGCAATACTTGCCACGGTCAATGACAAATGGCGAGATTTTGGGCATGGACCAAACAATGACTGACTACAGACGTAATATATTGAAGATGTCCATAGACATTAATGTTTTGAAATTCTTTTGGGTGGTCCTGTATATAAATTCTCTAGTAAATTGGAAACAAAAATCGAGATGCACTGCTAGATGTTATAACAATTTTATATATGACTAGGGGCCAAAGCCCCTACACTCGCTACGCTCGCTTTTCATATGAGGCATTCGGGCCCCTAATAAGGCTTATTCGTAAAAAAGGCATAATTTCAACAAACAAAACCCAAAGGTTGGATCAGATAGAATGTTACTGAGCTACACATTGCTTGGTTCTTGCATGTTGCGTGGAGCATAAAAATTTAAACTTCGCACTATTTTTAATTAAGTGAAACCCATGGAACACCTTGCGTAGGAGACAATTATGGCGAATTTTCATAATTTGGCGACTTGCGTGTATGTATAGTTAATAATTAGCTCTAAGAAAACAGTACTTCATATGTTTTCTTTGATAAAAACTACGGAACAGCTTGAATAGCGTTCCACCAATGGCAACTTTTCATTATTTGGTAATTTACACAGGCTCACAACCTATAATTACTGCTCATGTAAGGTTCCCTGAAAACCATTATCCATATTTTTATATACATAATCCTTTGCAGATTGGCATATTTAGCACCACGAATTATATCATCTCGCCGAGCAGGCAAGTATTCAAAGTGTACTATAATTGCTATAATGGCATAGTTAAGGCCACCAAATATTTCTACTGATAGAATACTCCAGCTGGACCGAACTGGCTCTGCATTTTAATTATTTTTCATTTTCAAGATATGTTCTAATATTTTTGAACTTGCGGTTTAGATTCATCCTTGCTTGAAAAGAAACCATTTTGCCAGATCGTACCTAATGCCAAGATGGCGCTTTTAAAATCAGTTACTACAAATAGTTATTCTGGTTTGGAAAAACAAATAATTGCTAATTCTAAACTCCTGTGGTCTAAGCAAACTTGCTGTTTGAAATTTGTCAACTTTGTGTAACACACTTTGAGTTATTTATTTCACATACTTTTTTATTTGGCGTAAAATGGGTGTAATTCTATTTCATGTTTGCCAATTTCACGCCATTCTACATACTTGGAATTGCTTTGTTGCAAAAGAATGAATGATTTTATGCCAAATCTGGCAACCGTTATGTTTTATTTTTTCAGTTTTTTATTAATGTCTCCTAAAATAATTCGATTTTCGAAATTTAAGTCAGCTTATCGGGTTCCTCGGAATTTTCCAAATCCGTGGACATGTTTCTCGAAATTCAAATCCCCACAGTTTAGGAGAAGATAGCTCAACAAGCTCGTGACAGTGGCGAACATGGCCGTTACTTTTTTTAGAATAGAGAGAAATTTCAACATTCTACGACTAATAGTTTTTAAGATATGAGTGTTAAATAGATACACACGTACATCAATAGTCGCCAAACTTGGTGACTTTTGGCATGAATTTTGAGGAAGGCACATGAACGTGGTCGGAGCATTACCTAACTATATGGTAGGACAGTATTGTGCATGAAATGGATGAATGTTTTTAAAATTGCTATTTACGGTAACGTGTTGAAATTTTTTAAGTGTTCCTGTTGCAGAACTATAAATAATACAGACATTATTTTCAATGGAGAGATTCATTTTGTAACCCTTAACAACATATATCACTTTTGAGTCTTTTGAAATAGCCTAATACCTCTAAAATTTGCTTTAATGAATTTCTTCCTATTGAACGGAATGTATTTAAAATCTTTTGGGCGACCCTGTACATGAACTATCCAGTTGATTGGTGTCAAAAGGGGAGGTGTATAACTAGTTGTTACAACAATCCTAAATATAAAGTTTCAACATTCTACGACCAATAATTTTTAGGATATGAGGGTTATATACGTACGTACAGACGTTAGGAGAAACCTGGTAAAAATGGACTTGTAGGTAAAAATGGGTTGTAGATGCATTCACATGAATGTACATGCATGTGTACGATGAGATGCATCGCAAAAATTTCTAAAAGTAAATTTAGAGGTAGTCAAAATCTAGCTAACGAATTTTTTCACGATCACATTACTTCCTTATACTTCGTACAAAGCAGTAAAAATGTGCGGGAGTTGCCATCCAAGAATATGCTAGTGTTACCTCTAGCAGACTTGGAGTAGTCTTTAAAAGGTGAACTGATTGAAAAATTAGATTTGAAAACTAAAACTTTAGTGACATACTTTATACATAGTGATAAAATATGTTATTAAATTGAAATATAAACTGAATATTTGGAAATCTGTTTTTTTCCCCTCTCTTTTTCAAATATTACTTTCTAAGATTGTGAATGTTTTTATTTATCTATTTATTACATATAAATGCTAATAATTTCTTGAACATTTGCTAGGTCCGATACATGGAGGCATATATATTTTTTAAATTCATAAATTTCAATAGTTTATTAATATGCTATGATTTAAATTAAAATTTTGAAAATCTTTTTCTCCTCTTTCCCCACCAAAACAAGAATTCCCCCTTTTTTATTTATTCAGAAATTATTTTTTAGGATTATTATTATTTTTTTCAAATCATTCATAAAAAAGGCTTATAATTTCTTGAACATTCTTGTCATTAAAAATAATCTTATGAAGTATGATACTTTTACAAGGTGTGGTACATTGCACTTACACGTGCATTTTAAAATTCATAATAATTCAGTAATTTATATTCTTCCAAATTATTTCAAGCAAGTCTCAAATTTTCCTAAAACAAGATTTCAGCATATTTTCTCATTACCGAAATTGCTTGTTAAGATGTGTAAAAAGTCACAGAAATGGTCACTGTGACATCACTTTAGAGTTACAAGAATCAGCAGTCACATGACTTTACAGTGACGGCACTTGGAGACTAGTCACAAAGAAATGTCTCCGTGATCACCCAGTAAGGTCATGTCATCTTCACAATGAGACTATTTTGTGACCCTCTTGACATCACAGTGACTGTTTGTGACCATCTGTGCTATTTGTGAATATTATGACAAATTATAACCCTAGAAAATTTCTATGTCCTTTTGCCACTAATATTTAAATTTTATTACCAGGAAAGCAATTTTCTTTTAAAGAAAGAGGCTATCTGAATTGCCCAAATCTGTCAATCTATCAATTCTTAAATATACATATTATTGTACCTAGAGATATTTTTAATATTGTACAAGCATATTTCATGCATTAAAAATCAAAAATACATAAAATTTTAATTATGTGTGTTTTCTGCACTGCATTTTAAAATGAGATTTAACTTTAATTAATTTTTTTAATTGCCGCTCATATATCGGATAAGATTAAGCCCCCACCCCCTCTTTTTTAACACTTGATAAAACCAAAACTTGTAAGCAATGTGCGTGGTTTGATATTTTTTCCTTCCTCCTAGTATTTCATAGTCATATTAAAATGGAACGGTTTTCTGCGCTTCTGCGGACTGTAGTCATAGCTGCATAGCCGAGGATTTTTCATGTGGTTCTTTCTTCTTTTTGCTAACATTAAAGTAAATGTTTTTAAAGAATTGATTTCATTTTAGTTTTTTTTCCCCTCTCATTGGTCAGTTTTATGCCTGTCTTTGTTTTTCATTCTTTAACTGTTTGAATGCTAATAAGGTTTACTAGCACTGCATGTTCCAATGTAATGCAATGCAATAAAAAAAAGTTCAGCTTTAAAGTAGTTAAAACCACCTGTTAAATTTACACCCGAAATTAAATTCAGACCTTCAAAATAAGTGAAAGAGTATTTTAATTCCTTGGAAAAATTTGTAGTAATATCTCTGATTGTCTACCCTCAGTGTATTTATTTTTTCCCGCAATTAAATTTTATCAAGGTTGTTTGCAGCTTATTTTAATTGGTAGTATTCAAAAAGTAAAACTTAAAAATCTTATTGGTAAGGACTGTCAAAACTATGTATTAGATTTAAAAAGTTTGTTGTATTAATGTGAGACGATTTGCTTTGGAATAACTTGTATATGCTTGATCTTTAGATGCGGGAGAAGCAGCACACTACCTTTTATATGAGCTTCCAGACGAAGTTCTTTTAACAATATTCTCTTTCTTATTGGAGCAAGATCTGTGCCGAGTGGCACAAGTTTGCAAGCGCTTCCATATCATTAGTAGTGATACAGAGTTGTGGTAAGTGTTTAAAATTGGTTTATTTTTAGTATTATTGGTTATTGGTTAGTATTTTTTGTGTGAGACTATTTATTTACCTACTTTTGTACTTCGAATGCAAAGTGTTTAAATCATGTAATATTATAATTTTCTGCAAATAAAATATTTATTCATTATTATTAATATATTTTGTGTTGATTAGGCAAAATGTTGTTAGAAATATTATTTGAGGCCAGCATCATGTCATAGACAGTTTTAGAAAGAATAATTACCTTTAAACAGTTAAAAATATTTTTGCTTGTTATTGTTATTAACTAATTTGTGGAAAATTTCTGGAATTTTATTTTACAGCTGCCTGAAATGAAAGAGCTTGAAAAAATTTGAACTAATTTTAAGCATTTTTGTAACTTTCAATACCTGTCTTAAAAATATAAGCATTCATTACATAACAAATTCTTTGTTTTCTCGCCTTTGCAATTTTTATTCTCAGTGAAATGTTTTAGTATCTAACATATTCATCCAAATAAAACTGATTGCTGATTTTGCGGATTGTTCAGCCACAATGGCCAATCTGGTTAATGAACAGGTTTGACAAATCCCCAAGTGGTTTGGGTTTAATATTTAAACACCTTTTTCAAATAACATTGCTTTGACCTTAAAATTGCAAATAAACCAAAAACATCTATTTTAAGCTAAGGTTATTTATTTTATTAAGTTTTACCAGCTTTTTAGTAAAAAATTATTTTTCTCTTTTTTATTCAGGAAAACCTTGTATCAGAATGTTTATGAGTATGATCTTCCACTCTTTAATCCTGCTCCTCTTAAGTTTGAGTTTGCACAGGCTGAAGACTGTAAATATGAGAATCCATGGAAAGAGAGTTTTAAACAATTGGTGAGTGAACATTATTGATTTCTAGTCCTTCTTCAGTAGACATAATTTCTCATTCCTTCAACCCTTTTTAGTTCTGTAAGTTCCCAAATTTTGGAAAATCATTATTAGCGATGTAATGAATATTCGGCCAGTATTCGAAATTTGGCTTACTTGCCTGTTTTGCTGAATATTCGGCACGGTAAGCTGAATGCTGAACAGGTATTCGGCCGAATTGCGGTAGCCTAATATTTCTACATATTCAGCTGAATAATTTCAGAACAAAGAAAAAAAATATATTTTGAACACATATTTTTACATGCATTTACAAATAATACACTGCGTAAAAAAAGTAGAAGGACATTTAGTTTTTTTTTAGAAAAATAAGGAACCTTTTATTTTTACTGAAATTTTTTTTTTGTAAGCAACATTTTACAGATCATTTAATAAGAAAATGTCAATATCATAACCATGATATTCAAAAATAAAACATTAATGACAGCAGAAATAATTTCTACCATTTGGAACTCTGTAAAAAAAGTATAAGGACAGTAACTCAATGAATAAAATACAAGCGATGTTAGTAAGGAATACTCTTCCCATTAGATTTTATAATTTTGAATATTCTATTTGGCAGTGAATCATAGAAAGATTGGATGTCTGTTTGGCAAAAATGATTCCATGAGCTATTCAATGCTTCTCGAAGCTCAGTGATGGATTCAAACTGTTTTCCACCAGCATATACACGGCGAACAAGCATTGCCCAGATGTTTTCTATTATGTTAAGATCAGGGCTTTCAGCTGGCCAGGGTAAAACCTGCACATTATTTGAAACGAACTAGTTTTTAACTCCATTAGCAGTGTGAATGGAGGCTCCGTCTTGTTGAAAGATCCACTCTTCTCCTCCTAATTTGGAGCCAGAATTTAGCGGCTCAGAAGCTCAGAATTTAGCAGCTGAATATAGTCTGTATGCTTCTGCCTACCACTCAGAAAGACCAGACTTGTTCTTCCTCCATATCCAACTGCTAACCAGAACATCAAACTTCCTCCCCCCCCATTTGTCGAGTTGAATAAAATTGTTCTTCGTTCTTCAGACAATGCCAGTAGTACTGGTAACTATCTGGACTGTCTAAATAGAATTTCTTCTCATCTGAAAATATCACAGAAGTCCATTCTGTAGTCCATGACATGTGTTCCTTAGCCCAAGATAAACAGTTATCAATATGTGTTTGTTTCCACTTTGGATGATGCTTCCGCTTTCTGAAAATGAATTTTTTGGATCTTTTAATGTAGTTGTAAATTGTTTGCCTTGACACATAAGAAAGTCCTGCTTGAATTCTAGCCTTTGCAATACTTCCATTGCACTTTTTAAGCTCGTGAGCAACTTTTCTTTCATCGTGAGGCTTTAACTTTTTAGGTCTGCCAGTCTTCTTTCTCTTTCCGTTTCTGTCTGAATTTCTGATAAAGTTAGAAACTGTATTGGGGCTGACGTGCAGTATTCGAGCAATTTCTCTAACACCTTTACCATAATTTTTATATGCAAAAATTTGGCTGTTTTGAAAATCATTTAACGGTATTCCTCTTGGCATTCTGGAGAGAAAACAAATAAGGAAAATCTTATCACGTGTAAAGCAAGAAAAAAACAGAGAAATTACACTAAACGGAGTTTATTGCTGGAAAACTAGAATAATCCTGTCTTCAAAACATCTTGGAATAATAACTAAAATTCTTAATGGTGCCATTCTATTAAAATAGAAAACAATAATGCAGTAATTAATAGAAAGTAAACGATTTCATTAAAATTCTTTTGTTAAATACTACACTTACTTGAATGGTAGTTTACCTTGGACCAGTCCGAGGTACGCCTGAAATAGATCATTTTTGCCAAAATGGGATCATTTTTGCCAAACAGACATCCAATCTTTATATGATTCACTGCCAAGTAGAATATTCAAAATTATAAAATCTAATGGGAAGTGTATTCCTCACTAACATTGATTGTATTTTATTCATTGGGTTACTGTCCTATTTTTTTTACAGAGTTTCAAATGGTAGAAATTATTTCTGTTGTCATTAATGTTTTATTTTTGAATATTATGATTATGATATTGATATTTTCTTATTAAATGATCTGTAAAATGTTGCTTAAAAAAAAAAAAATCAGTAAAAATTAAAGGTTCCTTATTTTTCTAAAAAAATCTAAATATCCTTCTACTTTTTTTACGTAGTGTATTACTTAGTTATACTTCAATATGTTAATCTCATATAATAAAATATCCTAAGTCGCTGAATTTTAAGCTGAATGAAACATAATCTAATGCAGAGGTTCCCAAACTGTGTACCGTGGTACCCTGGGGTGTCGCAGCGTATGCCAGGGGTGGAAATAATCAAGAAAATTCTTGATTATTTATTATTATTATTGCAAAGTTTAGGAGAGTATAATCAAAAAATTTTCTCTGAATTGGTATCCCCCCAAAAAGTTTGCGATGTTGATGACAGAGTGGGTGAAAACAAAATTTTTCAAGTTCGAGAGTTCAGTGTCCAGTTGCCTCTCTTTTACCAGAACTCCTTGAAAAGGGGAAAGCAAAATTCTATATTCGCTTCCCAAGGGAGCACTTTCTGGACAGTTAGCCATATAAACATAAAAGAAATAATCAAAAATGCATCCAAACTGCTTCATTCTTACCTTCATATTGATGTTGCTTTAAAGGTAACCTGCCTCGAAAGTTATTAGTTTGAGAATGGTGCCCCAAAATATTTTTAGCATGAGAAGGGTGTCCCGGAATGTTCTTAGCATGATAAGGGTGCCTTGGCAAAAAAATTTTGGGAACTCCTGATCTATTGTACTTAATAATATTAGAGAAATGCTGACTTTTCTACTTGGTGACACTACTTAATTTGATTTTCTAATTGCTTTATTGGGTGGGGATAGGAGCAATTTTTTGAGATCCTTAATTACAAACACAATTTCGAAAATCTGCTATATATGTTTTGCTCAGAGGCTGTAAAGCCCAAAACATGATGTGATTATGTATAGTTACCAGATTAATCACATTTACCATAGCATATTTATTAAATTATGAATATTTCAAAATATAATTATGCTGTTATTAATGTTTAACTTTGTAAAAGATATTTTTTCATGAGCAAGATTTTTTAGTTTTACAGATAATATACTGTTGTGTGTTTTTAAGTACCTACAAATAATGTAAAATGAATTTTAATTTCCGTTTATTTAGTATTTATTACAAAATTGAAAAGCGATATTTTTTTTACAATTAAAATGAAATTTAAAAAAATTTAATATTCGGCGTAAACTTTGTGCTGAATATTTAGTATTCGGCTGAGCTATTGACTGAATATTCGGTATTTGGCCAAATAACTGTTCGTTACATCTCTAATCATGATCAGGGTTGCTGATTTTTTCTGTCTGGAGGAAAAAAAAAAATATGAAATCGGTTCTTTAAATTTGAATCTGATTTAATTTTTTTTAAAATAACACTTGCACTCAAAACACACAGACATATACATAACAGCTTCACATTGAATCTCAATTTATTTAAGGAATATTCAATTGGAAGTGCTTTTAACTGCTATATATTAACTGTTTAAAAGGTATTTGCAAACTAAAGAATGCTATACTGATGGGATAGTAGACCCTTTTATATGAAAGGATACAAAATAAAAATACTTGAATTTCCTGAATGGATGTTATAATAATAAAAATCACCTATGATACACATCACATTGTTGCTTGTCAGTCACCGTTCGTGTGTTTCAAAGTTTTAAAGCTTTTTCAATTGCTAATTTGTTTCTTAAATTAGAATAAACTGCATAGTTGAAAAAATCCTTCAGGCACAAGCAATTGATTCTTTGGTTGATGTTAACATGGCCAGAAATTGCATTTAATTTTCTCCAATTATATCTTTACTTAAAAAAGGAAGGATATTTTGATGGTGATTATGAAATAGTTCAAGTTTCTCCAAAAATTTCAAAGTAGTTGCAAGGAAACTCAAACATTTTTTCATGAAAAAATCAAGTCCCCCATTTTTCTTTTTTGTTACATCTACTGAGTTAGATATTTATACTGATAGACAAAATAAATACAGAAAAGTGTACATTTGTTAATGTTTCAGTACATATGGCTTTGGATGCTGACAAAAATCCCACTTTTTTTTTTTTTTTAATTTGTTATTTTAGCTGCAATTCCAGCTTCTTCTAGACTGATAAACATTCAGCAACGAAGCAATTATTCTTTGTACCATATCTAGATAGCTTTGCTTTCATTGGTTTTAAAATTACAGTAGATCCCCCCCCCCCTCCTCAACCTACAGTAGCACACTTATTATTTTAGTTTAGGGGATTGGGCTACTAATACTGCTGAACTCGGTTATATTGACCTCAACTGTAGTTACAACTCTCTTATAATGTCAAAATATTCGGTACCAGTTGACTTGCTCATAAAACACAAGCCCACTATCAATGTAACTCGCTATAGAGCCATAAATAATTATCTCATCTATTCAGTGATGATGTAACCAAGTTTAACTATGTTTCATACACTAACTGTAAGTACTTATTTAAAAATTAAAGCCTTTATTTGGTAAAAAATGTTTTACAATATTTTATTAACACGATTTTATTAGCTTCACCTGTATGTATGTTTGTATGCTTGTATGTTTGTAACCGACTCCTTTGATCTCGATTTTGACCCACTTTAAATGGTCAGATTTTATTTATACTTTGTAGATATATCAAGGATCGATGACAATACAATAATTTGATAAGTTTATTCCATTATCCTGATTTTAACATGCTTTTATTAGCTTCACCTGTATGTATGCTTGTATGTTTGTAACAGACTCCTTTAGACTCTATTTTGGCCCACTTTAAACGGACAGATTTAATTCAAACTTTGTACATATATCAAGAACCAGTGACAATGCAATAATTTTATAAGTTTATCTCATTATCCTGATCAGGATCGCCAGGATTAAATAATTTCCTCATTTCTTATCCTGATTGTAAGTAGAGCACTTCCAAATATTACAATCTTAAGAAAACCCTTTCTTACTGTGGCCGTGATCGTATAGTGGTTAGTACATTACGTTGTGGCCGCAATAACCCAGGTTCGAATCCTGGTCACGGCAATATTTTTATTTTTACGAAACATCGCCATCCATCACATTATGGAAGAGTTGAGTACAAGAACATGTTAAGGCCATTCTTTATAACACGCTTTTATTTGTTGATTAGAGACCTATTTTTCCTTTTTAGTGAGGAAGGTAGCATTTAACTGCAGGTTGATTAATACTTTGGTGCACAGCAGGGACGTAGCCAGAGGGTGGGGGGCGCTCAGGGGGTTAAATGGGACCCTTTACTTAGCTTATAATTTGATATTTAGCTTACAATTGAACTTTAGCTTTAAATTTAATACCCAGCCCACCTGAAATAAAATCCTGGCTAAGCCACTAGTGCACAGTGAAAATAAATTATCTCTTTGTAGTACTTTCCAACTTAGTGCTCCTTAGTGTCTTATGAGAGATATCGAAAATTAAAAATAAATTTTAAATACATACAGTTTAAAAAAAAACTAAAAAACACGCTTTTATAGGAAATCAAACTAAAAAGTGAAAAATAAATATATAGTTTAAAAAACCAAAAAATACGCTTTAGTGATAAATTGAACTAACTAAAAAGCGAAAAATAATTCTTAATATAGAAATAAATTAATGAACGAAAAATAGTATTATTGTGAAAAAAGCATGGGGTGCTCCATATATGAGTTCTTGAGAATATTCGTTCAGTACGATTAGTACAAAAATGATACAAAAAATATAGCACAAAGCACCCCACGCTTTTTTCACAATAATTCTATTTTTCATTCATTAATTTATTTCTATATTAAGAATTATTTTTTGCTTTTTAGTTAGTTCAATTTATCACTAAAGCATGTTTTTGGCTTTTTAAACTAAATATTTTTAAAAAAAAGTCTTCAAATTATTTCTAATTAAATGCCAATTTTCAATTTTTAAAGCTTTTCACTTCTAACTCTCCACCTTTAGGGGGTCTTTAGCCCGATAGACCCCTCTGTGAGTGCGCCTATGCTCCCCTCTAACACTTGTCCATACCACATCGATTCCTAGAACCTGGCATAAAAATTACGATCGTTTTCATATAACACTCTAAAAAAGACTCGTACAGCAATGTAAAATGAGACAGATGTTCTGATTTTATGACGCTTTAGCTCCTGTAATTAATATAACTTTTGAATGGCAACACAAAACATAATTCTATTTCTAAGGAGTGCAAAGAAGTTTTGCTGAGATTATACCGTGCAGTCCGCATTTCAGGTGGAGTATAACGCGGATTCCTGTAACACATAATGTTATCAACTGTGTTATGGGGGGGGGGTCTATTGTACTATATCTTCAACATATCTTTTCAAACTAATATTTGAAATTTTGTTTGATATGTCACTGTCATTCTAAATCTGTGATCTTCATAAACTTTAATGAAAATTAACCAGTTCCTGATTTCAGAGTCAAGAGAATTACAGAAAAATATCCCTTTTCTTTCTACTTTTAATCATGCCCAAACCAGATATAGAAGTTTGTCATCTGAATTCTCAGTTGCACCTTCTCTCAAGACTTGTGACAATCCTACGTTATAGACTAATTGGCACTAAGACAGAAAGGAACTGTGGCACCGTTTATAAAACATCATCTAAAAATCATGCCAGCACTATATTCTTTTTTTTGAGAACATGTTTTTATATGAGCCATTCCAAAAAGCGGAGTTTCTTACAAAAAAGCTTGATTATTAACACCCAAATAACAAAAATCCGAAATTCCGGAGGGGCCCAAGGCCCTTTGTGTGGCTGTTTTATATTGTCATATTTAATTCACTGATCTCCCTATAAAATGTTTCAGATAACATCAAAAGTGTAAGTAAAGATTATATCCATTACATTACTTATTTACCCATCATTAAAGAACTTTAAACTGCAACACCAGTTGCCTTCAGTTATCCTCTGTTCCGAATTATTACTTTTATTCTCTTTGAATAACATTTTTAAAATTTTGTTTAAAGACAACTTTTAAAGCATACAGACAGTTTTATTGATTAAAATAGATATTTTTTGACATTTGATATAAATTAATTAAACCAGAAATATTTTTAAAAAATCGGATGATTTAAGATTTGAATTACTGATTTAAATCATGATTTAAACCACTACAAATCTTGATTTTTAAGGCCAATTTGTAACTATTATTGTTATTTTTTCCAGGTTTAGCCATTTTATGCTGCAGATGTTTATCAAATATTCATCTCTTCCCATGTTTCATTATTTTCTTAGGCAACTTTGGCCCAATATTTTCTCACTTTACTGTTATTTTAAATTAAATATTAAAATTCTGCATGCTCTGTTACATAAAATCTTTTCCATTTTGGCTCTGTTTGCCATGACACCTAGTGATAATAGTTTTATAGCTTCTCAGACAGGCCCAAACTTTTTTATCTTCTAAAATACATTAAACATTGAAAGGGGGAATGAAAAAGAAAAAAGAAACAACTTTTTATTACGTTTGAAGAAATACCTGAATAAATGTGTATTTTGTGTCCAAGTTATTTTATCATTTTTGTATCCCATACAATCTTTTAAAGATCAATGTATTTAACTTCCACAGATCATTCTTTATAATTTTTAAGTATGTAATATTTTAAACATGTATTATCATTTTGGAAAGAGTAAAGAAAATGAAGAACTTAATTCTCTTGTTATTTTATAAAACAGCTTTCCACCTTCCCTCTGTATCTTATTGGTGTAAGAAAAGGCACAAATCCCAGATTATGCATTTCTTCATTGTCTTAATAATTTTTTTGATGTCTTCTACTTTCAGCTGCTATTCCCTAAGTCCACAACTGTATTTTATATCTTTTTTAAAATCTCTTTTTTTGAAACATTGATTTAAACATTTACAGTATTAATTGTTTTTTACTTTTTTCAGTATCGCGGTGTTCATGTTCGTCCAGGATATCAGGATCAATATGAGAACAATCCGGAGCATTTCAAAGGCAGGAATATAAATGTAAGCTGACTGTTTTTTACTGATATTTATTTTCATTTGTACAATGTGTTGTTTTAGTATGCTTCTGAGCTTACGTATTGAATCCAAAGTCACGCTTCTCTTGGTAGTAACTTGGCAGAAGATTCCTTACCCAAAGTGGTGTAGTTGTTGTTGATAAAATACACATTGATTCTAAGCCCCCAAAAAGTGTGATGTTGATTGTATGCTGATGTACAATACATTGGAAGCATAGGGCTGTACTCTTGGGTCTGGAAATGACATGCAAATTCAATACAATTGCAGCACTTTGCTCACTTGGCCACGAGTTAAGTTATTGAAAATTTTTACCCATCTTAAGAAATTGTTACCTAAGTTTTTTTACACATTCCATTTGTTTAAAGTGCACTGAAAATACATTACATATCAGCAACAAAAGAAAACCAAACTTACCATACCATACATAATAGGTATAAAATTATCAATATTAATCTACGGAATTTTAATAAAAATTCCTTACTTTACATTTGTTACATTATTTTTTTGTTTCATGACTATGAATGTGCTGAATGCCAGGTCCTGTGCTAAACCAAAGTTCAATTGTCGCATGAAATGAATTTACATTGTTCCCATTAACAGTGATCTGCATTATTGCATTTTAAACATCCTGTTTAATTTTCAAATGTAAAGTGTTCTTTAAGTTATTCATGGATAAAAATCTCCTTTGTACTACTGAAGTTTTAGAGCAACAAACTTGTACTAACTAGGCAAGGGAATAAACTTTGGCGAGCAAAGTTACAAAAATTTGTGTTTGATACATTTTCCAATGATGACCTTTCAGTGTGCAAAATTACAATATTATTAAGATTGCTGATTTCAATCATAAACAAATGATCGCTAGTCCAAGAGGACAAGAACTTCAGAAATTTTACTATCCGTGGGTTGTGGAAGCAACGACCAGGATGGGACTACAAAAGATTCTGCAAAGCCTGCTATATACTATTTTACAGTTTGGCGATATATGATTATATAGTTTGTAAAAAAAAAAAAAAAATATCAATAATTAGTAAAAGTGACAAACAATGTCATTCTAACGAATGCATAAATCATCAATTGAAATTATTTAAACTTATTAAAATAATTTTTTTTTGTGCTTTTCAAATGATACTTTATATTTAATACTGTAATAGCTTTATCATCAGTTACCACTAATGAATATACAATATATCTTTTTGAACATAGAATATGTATAAATATCCAATAAAAATTTAAACTTTTCTCAAGTATGAACTATGTACAAAAGTTATTTAATTTATTTTTATCAAGTTAAACTAAAAATTATTTAGGTGCATTTATGCTTTTATCCACTTGGATTTTAATTTATTGTGCAAAAGTTTTTGTTTCATTTTTGAAAATTTTAAGTGTTTTTTAATAATGAATATGGGTTCTTTTTTTCTCCAAGTTTATTTACAATTATTTAAAAACTTAACCCGCAACATGGAAATTGGTACACGCAAAGCATTTAGTCTTTATTAGTAGTATATCATGAGCTGTGTATTTTAATCTCATGTATCAAAATATAAATAATGTTTTATGTTTTTAGTATTTTGATACAGTTGAAACTGCATTTAACTTCTCAGAAGAGATGGAAACTCCTTTGATATTTATTCATGCTGGTGTGTACAAAGGGGAATTCATTATTGTTGACACAAATGTTTCCATTATTGGAGCTGGTATGATTATCTTTTGTTACTTAGTTGCAAATTATTTATTTATGTTTTTCAGTGAAGGTATTTTCTATTGAGAGTTTTTGTTGTACAGTGAAATACATTTAACACGAAAATGCTTAACATGAAAAATCAGTAAATACAAAATGACGCAACAGTCCGGAACGCAAAATATGCAATTTAATGCATTTTTGTTCTTTTAACACGAAACAAAAATCGTTTAACACACAAAAAAAAAAAGCTTGTTTTTAATCTTCAGTGGCATGTTTGCGACAAGTCACTAGAACATTTTTATGGAAAGTAAATTTTATTTAAATTCTGGGAAATAGTTTTTCTACCTTTTGTCATCTTAGAAGTATTAATAGCATCATCCATTAGGTCTCTCCCCCTCCCCCCTCCCCTTAATGAATAGAATTCTTATCTGTATCAAAGAATCGGCGATTGGTGGGAATGCACTTTAGTTGTTAAAAGATAACTGACTCTTTTTTCCCCCCAAATAATATTTTTTGTAATTGCTTTCGTCCCAATGAATGCAACCTACTTGCTGTTTAACAGGAAATCGATATAAAATATAAGAACATGGAAAATATAGTGAGTTTTGTTCTTTTTTTTTACGAATCTTTTAACACGAAAAAATAATTTGGTCCCTTCGGTTTCGTGTTAAACGTTTTTCACTGTATTTGGTCTCGCAGGAAGTCACTTTTTAAGGTTAAAAGTAGGCCTTAACACTTACTTAAAAAGCGATTATCTTTCTTTTTTAGAAATTTTTTTAGATACATAATATTACAACGTATTTTGAGTGTCAATTGAAAGTTTTAAGAGTGCAGTCTAGATTCCAATCTACATTTTTCATTATTAAAGTTCTCGCCAATCTTCCTTCTCTCCTTCCCTATTGTAATTGATTATAACTCTAAGTAAAAGTTTTAATATTAATATATTTGCATTATTAAAATTCTTTCTTCATGTTTTTGGGTCTCATGAAGTATAAAGCAACTGAATTTTCTACATTTAGCTGGTACCATTATTGATCTCTAATTTAAAATGCTATAGTGTTAATTTTTTCTTTTTAAATGGAAGTTCCAATAAATTAATCTGATTTGCAAGCTGAAGAAAAGTGTACAAAGTAACTAATTTAGTAAGAGAAATTTTTACATCCTTTATATTTTTGAAGTAAAATATTTGCTGAAAGATAAAAGATTTATGGAGAAGCGTAGGACTTGCACAACTCCACAACTGTCTTGTCCGTGATCTCTCTTTTCATGTCACACCGTATTTAAGTCACACTATTTGTACACTGTATGCCCTAGTCAAATTTTGTGATTGACTGCCATAAATATATTAACACACATGCCACATCTTTTCTATCTGGTCTAAGCATAAAGTCTAAAAATAACACTACCTTTTCTCAGAAATTTAATGGAAAGTACCCGTTCTAAGATAGTTGAAAGTGTATATGTTACCTGCAGTATGAAATCCGGCATTCTATAGAATGCCTAGGAATTGTATAGAATGCCTGAAACTAGCCGGCAATGTATGAAATGATTAGTATTTCACACATTTCCTAGGCATTCTATAGAATGCCAAATGAGAAACTGGCAAAATATGAAATACATATCCGACTGTATGTAAAATGTAATGAAATATAATTTAACATGTCATTCAAGCCTTCCATGTTGCATATGTACGTTAATTTTAATTTATTTTTTATATGAAAAGTATGTCTACCTTAATAAGGAAGGCATAGGTTTAATTTTCTTCAACTTTTATTTTTCTTTACATATTATGAATAATTTTTTATGGCACTCTCATAACTTTTTTCCAGAATAACATTTGTAATTTTGAGGAATGCGCATACTTTATATGGAAATGAATTAATTGCACCGGGCGAAGGAAGAAAAATGCGATTTGCACTGTGGATGAATTTAATCCACAGTCAAGTTGCATCCGCCAAATGGAGGGAAGAGGGTCAATCATAGGGGAACCCTGTGGTCTCGAAAAGGCCAGCGATAGCATCTTTTCGAAGAGCCCACTACAGATATGGCCAAATCCAGTGATGCTTTTTGGGGTCTCGCAAAGAGCCAATGGTAGCATATTTTCGAGAGGATCTCTTACGGCGATGGCTGGACCCAGTGATGTTTTTTTGGTCTAGCAAAGAACAGCAATAGCACATTTTCTTGGGGACCCTTACAGCAATGGCCAGACCTATGATATTTTTTTGGGTCTCCCATAGGGCCAGCGGTAGCATATTTTTGAGGGGCTCCTTACAGTGATGGTTGGACCTAGTGATGATTTTTTTTTTTGGAAGGGGTGGGTCATAAAGGGACATTCTATAAAATGGCAGCGTTTCATGTTTTGCCGATAACATGCATTTTTCTCTGCATCCTATGCATATTTTTTTTGTGTTTTTTTTAAATGCATATTTAAAAGTTATTTTGTAATGTATTACATTTCTTCAGCTCCAGGAAATGTTGCTGAAAATGTTGTTTTGGAACGAGAATCTGAATCAACAATAACCTTTGTTGAAGGTGCAAGAGAGGCATATTTAGGCTATCTGACACTTAAAGTAAGTTCTGGTGAAAAACAGCTGCTTTTTAGTACGGTCAACCCATGATAATTTTGTCTGGAATCTTTTTGCAGTTGTAAAATTTTTTTTGTAAAAGTAATTTTTGATTCTATGTTTGAAAATAGTTTCAAATAATTTAATCTTTTTTATGTATTTATATTTTATACTTAATAACGTTTATACTAAACGTTATTAAGTATAAAATATATAATACTAAACGTTATAATACTATAACGTTATAATACTATAACGTTAACGTATTAAGTATATAATACAAAACGTTATTAAGTATAAGTATAACGTTTATACTTAATATACGTTTTCATTAAATTCATCCATTTAATATATGTAAAATTCTATTTGTCTGTTAAACATATATTTTGGCCTCGTGACACATAGCTTGAGCTACAAAGCTGTGGTCTTTTCAATTCTATGTATCAGTTTAAGATCAGTCTCAAATTTACTTTTACCCCAGTATAATGTAATTTTGAGGCAAAATATATCCAAGTCACACGATAAGACTGTAAAGCTGAGAATTGTTTGTCTACAGGATTGCTATGGGGGAAAAGCACTAAAACTTCAGAAAAGGAACAGCAGTAAAATGAGTTAGCAGCTCAGAGGGAAGAACCTCTACAAATCATACTGAAAAGATTTCATCTATGTGGAGGATACACTGTAATTCAAATAATTGGTATCATGGAAAACATATACAATACAAAAAACAAGACACTCCGAAGGATGTAAACAATATGAAATTAATTAACTACGCTGGGATAATCATCATCCGAGAGATGAACATAATTACATGGGAAAATACAGCACTGTTGTTGACACAGAGATGCATCTCTTTGTATTAATAAGCAATCCTGATTAAAAAAAAAAAAAAATGAAAAAAGAAAAACTCTTAAATTATTATCTAGGAATTTGTGAGCCTATCAAGTGCTCTCTGCATTCAAATGATAGAAGGACACAACCAGTAAAAGGTAAAATGTATCAAGCAAAAGGTAAAATGTATTGGACTTTATTCTATTTAAAAAAATCCTGAAAAATGTTCTATAAATTTCATTTCATATTAATAAGAAAAATAAGGAGATCAAAATTAAAGAAAAAAAATGTTTTTCTCATTTCTTCTCTACTTCTGCCTAATAACATGTACAAAGGAATGTGAAAAAAGGCATGTGCTCAAAATTAAAAGTTTTGAGTGTAAAGTGTACCAGTTGCTGGAATAGAGAGAACTTACCAGCTAATACAGTGCAGAGAAAAATTAAAAATTGAATTTTTATAAAAATCTTGGAGTGTTTAAAAGTTTTAATTCACAATTTCAATCTTTTTCTATCATTCTTAAAAA
Source organism: Cheiracanthium punctorium (assembly GCA_038373885.1). Classification (NCBI taxonomy): domain Eukaryota; kingdom Metazoa; phylum Arthropoda; class Arachnida; order Araneae; family Cheiracanthiidae; genus Cheiracanthium; species Cheiracanthium punctorium. The sequence continues at coordinate 186,416 of JAWZYV010015925.1, forward strand.
TGAATATTTTTCCTTTGACATTCCTTTGTTTAAACCTCCAGTGCCTTCAAGACTAAAAATATACCCCTATTTCAAATTTAATAATTTTATTATTGCTACTTTTATTTTTTATCTGTTACCAAATTTTTCTACACTAATAAGCTACCGACAGTAGTTAATAGATATTACATCCTAGTTTTACGATTCAAAATAGATATTTTGAATAACAGTGTATAGAACTCCATAATTTCTTATTATACTTATTATTTCATAAACTTCTGATTGACTACCCCTCCTATCCGAATAAATAAATAAAAAATAAAAGTGATAATAGGATTTTCATTACGGTTAAAAAAATGGGTCAGAATTTCTTACTCTTTCTCCAAAACTGAGTGAGATTAAAAAAAAAAAAAAAAAATAGATGAAATTTCTCACTATAGATGTAGGTTGGATAAATACCCAGTGAGTAAGGTATTTATAAATTGGTATTTACCCATTAAAATAAAAACACCTCGGCTAAACACTCAAAGCAATAGTACTTATGATGTTTAGTTATTTTTATTGCTTGTAACTGGGCCTCCAAGTTTGTAAGTCAGGCCCAGTTACATGCAATCAAAATAACCCAGTGGAGAAGCAATTGTATCCTCAAGACCCCTCTTTTTTTTTTTCTTCTATAGACTTTATGAGTTCTTAAAAATCCATTTTTACACTTTGTTAAACTTACAACTGTTTTTATTATTTGATAATTTAAAAAAAAAAAAAAGAAGAAGAAAAGAAACCCAAAATAATCAGCAAGGGACACCATGTAATTAATTTAATGAATTTGCAGGGCCCACAAATTAAAGATACCAGTGCATCCCATGGACAGACATAAAAAGAACTCATTAACATAAATCAGTTCAATAACATGGAGAAATTATATATTTATTTCATGAAGGAATGTTTAAACATTGAAGTTAAAATAAAATTACTCCATTATTGTGCTTATTTTTTTATGCCTATTAAAATTATACATACGCATAGCACTATTTTATATTAATTAGTTATTAATATCGATGTTGAAATTTATGAAAAAATATCAAAGCAAATTGTTAACTTTCTGTGTATTACTTGCGCATTAATTGTGCAGAACACAGAATAGTATCACAACTAGATCAGAGAAAAAATTATTTATTATTCACACAAAAAAATAATAACAGAAAGAGTTTTGTGTGATAAAGATTCTAAAATAAATTACTTAAAAACGGATTGAAATTTTGAATTTAAAAAAAAAAGTATTTCTGACAAGTTTTCGGTATTTAATTCTGTAATTTTGTTATCTAATAGTTAGTGAGTATGGAAGGTGTAGGTAAATAATTTTTCTTCTTCTAGGGTGCCCGAAATTTCTTTCGGTAATAATTTTTTAATGTGAGAAGAAGAAAAAAATGCAAGATTCTCGCTTTCTCACGCTCTATTTGAAAACACTGGATAATAAATAAATAACAATAATCAACATATATATATAAAAGTGCTTGTTTTGTTGAAATTACATTAAGCAATATTAAAGTGGAATAAGTATTAAAAAGTTTTAACCATACTTTAGATGACAGATCTTTTGTCTATGGGCAAAGAGATTTTTGATTTGTCACAAAAATAAAGCTAGCCAAAACTTGACCTTTTTTTGCATTAATGAATAAAATGAAAGTGATAAAAATGTGAACATAATTTTTTAAAATATGAATATTATACACTATAGAGATTTTAGGCATAAATTGTGTGTGAATATGTTTTTGTTGATAGCAAAGGGTTTTTAGAATCCACCTAAATTTTTATGAAATCTCTCTAATTTTCATCCTCTGAAGTTTGCAGCTATTTGTATGTACTAACATTAAAAAAAAAAAAAAAAAAAAAAAACTTGTTAAAATTGATATTTTTTTCGAAAAATGAGTACCAAATTTTTTTTAAATTACGACTTCTTCCTGTATTTCATACAAAAAGGTAAAAATGAAGCAAAGATTGTGGATCAATCCTTCAAAATGAAAGGAGTGCTATGAAGTATTAGATAAAGTTAATAAAAATATAATGTATACATATGCAGTTATATTTAATTAAAGTTAATTTTTGTAGAATCATTTGTGTGAACAGAAAGCAATGAAAACTGATTACTCTCGTATTCTAAAGATGCTACTGAAGTCAGTTGTAATGTTGTAAATAATAAAAAGTCTAAATTTCTGCAATTTAATCCATTTATTTTTTGTAAAAGTATGTAAATTTTGAAGACTTTGTAATTTCAAATTAAAAAGTATACTTAACTTAATAACTCAAATTCCTCTCTTTTTCTTTCCTTTTTTTTGTGATTTTATAAAGAAAAACTGACAAAGTATTTAATTGAAATCTTTTCTGAAGGATATTGCAAAATTAAAATGTTAACATTCTAAAAGATCAATTTAGAAACATATATTTTTAATGTTATTTTGAACCCTGGGATATCCAGGATGTACAATGCCTGCACCCTTATTTTATCATAAATGACTACCAGATGTTTAGTATGTACATATAGTAGTTACAGAATGTGTGTACATCCTGCTTCATTTCTTTGAGAGCTGTTTTTCAATTTTTAACAAGGTTCTAGCTATTTTTAGCAAGGCAGAGGCATCTGGTTATTCTAGACCTATCACCAATTTTTGATTTGATGACAGGCAATCAGTAATTTGAAACAAATTAACCAATAATTTATAAGTTCCCCCCCCCCCCTTGCTTGGTATGAATAAACAGCAAGTAACAACAATATTCTCCATTTCTTTTCATGTTAATATGAAACACAAATATGTACTGGTATATACATGCATACTTGAAAAAAGCGGTTTGGGTTCCAAGGGGTTAATAAAACTTTTATTTATGTTTTTGTTTTTTTAATTTTAATTTTGTTTACTATTTTTGATGTTGAAATTTCATTAATAGTTCATTTAATGCTCATCTTTTCTTGTAGTTTACACCTGATATAACATCTTCCGTTCCGCATCATAAACACTTTTGTTTAGAAGTTAATGAAAATTGTTCACCTACTATTGAACACTGTATTATAAGAAGTAGCTCTGTTGGTATGTATATATTTATTTTCAGTTGAATTGAATGAATGTGAAATTGATTGTTATCATTCAAATCAGGATTCCTTATTAGCTTTCCTCATTAAGTAATAAACACCATGAAGCTTACTGCAACAGAGGTAACACTTTAAAATTTTGTAACTTTCTGTCAGGTATTCGTGTGCTTTTTGTGATGTGAGCATTATGATTCAGCATATTTTCAACTCAGTTGTTTTTTAGTGAAGTTTACTCTTTTTGAATAGATGTAATCTATATTAGTGTGACCTTTGTTATCATTCTTATTTTTAGATGTTACATATTATTTATAATTATATTAAATTCATATTTTTACTAACTTGTAGTTGGAGCTGCTGTCTGTGTCACAGGAAAAGGTGCAGAGCCAATTATAAGGCATTGTGATATCAGTGACTGTGAAAATGTTGGTTTATACATAACTGATAATGCCCAGGTACTTAGATATACTTTTTAGAACATTCATGGTGCACCCACCATGATTGTATATGAATGTGTGATTTAGTTTTGAGATATGGAATGAAAAAATCATCTTGTATTTTATTATTATTGTAATATCATTCCTGTATTTTATTATCTTATATAATAAAATCCGAGAGTAAACAAAGTATGTAGCTGGCTGGCTATGTGTGTAGGAACTTCCAATCTTCTTATGCATGTACCTTTCCATCTCATAGTGCCACGGCAGGTGGTTGCAGACCTACCAAATTTTGTATACGGCTTCATTAGGACATGTCCTATTACACCTCGGAGCGATTTTTTTCAAAATTCGAATCAGAAAATGTTTTATTTTATGTTTTATGTGATTTTTGGCATGTTTTCTCGTACAGTACACCATAACACCGGTAATTACACTCACAGTAAAACGATATTTGCATCATCGGATAGAAGAGAAAATTTCCTTTTAAAAGCAGTTTGTTCTGACTGAGTAACATAATTTTCAGATTTTTGGTAATTAAAAAAAAGAAAAAAAAAATACGATGATTTTTGTAAAGTAATTTTAAAACTGTTGCATCTTGAATTCTATCCGTCATAACTTTTTGATATCTTGTCAAATGATGGAGAGTGCATTTCGCCCTCTTTTAGAAGAAAAACTAAAGGAAAATATAAATTAGTAGATTTTTAAAGAATTTTTAAATAAAGAAGTATTTTGAATTCAATAGCAGCTGCTTAAAAATTCGGTTGATATCTTGCGGTTTGGTTGTCTTGGAAACAGTTACAATGAATGAAATTGCCAATTGAAAAAAATAAATAAAATTACTTTAAAATAACTCAGTTTCCACATGTGAAATCTACGCTATTTTGATGTAACAAGTTTAAAACCCCTATTGAAACTCAATCAGAATAACACTCACAAGCAAAACATTCGCCACGCACGAAATAATTCCATATTTCATATTACGTTGCCAGAAAAAGAATTGAATGCTGTTTTTTCAACAATGAATTATCCTGCATTATTTTCGATTAAATTTTTAAACGGGACATGTTTTTGAATCGCAGGAAATATTTTGTGGTGCTAAATGTGCCAACCTGACAAGAATTATGCATAAAAATGTATGGAGAGCTGTTTCAGTGGCAGCCATAAAGTGAAATGATTATCGTTTATGCTAATGCACAAATTGCAAAGAATAAAAGACTACATTAGTGCTAAATATCTAAACCGTTTCTTTAAATTAAGCATTAAAGATGGAAAAACGAAAATATATTGGTATCAGTAAAAGATAGTATAAGTAGTTTTTTTGTTTTGTTTTGTTTTGTTTGCCGTGTCTATCCTGGCCGTATTAAATAAATCCGTGTACCTTGATCACGGCCATTCAAGAACATTCCTAGTATAAAGCTCCACCGAAGATGGCCAAACTCCAATTTTTCTTAGGTCAGGACCCATAGCTGGGCAGTCGAAAACATGGCTCGGTGTCAGCTGAATATCTAGACAGTTATCACAATTTCTGTAGACCCTCCTGCCTTCCCCATCAATCTTCATGCCTCTATGATGATTGGTTCTAAGCCTGACAATGGTTTTTGTGGTTAATCTATCAGCATTAATATTACAGAGCTGGTATTTAATTGGAAATGATTTTTCTCTTAATTTAAACTTAGCTATTGCATTAGTATCATGGAAAGTAATGTTATTATTGTCGAGGTTTAGATTTCTGGCTTCTTTTGCTAGTTTATCTGCATTTTCATTGCCTCAATATTAGCATGTGCGGGTGTCCACTGAAGAGTACAGGTTTTGTTTAAGACTTGAATATCATGAAGATTTGAATAGATCTCTTGGGTTACAGAAGAGTCACAGAAGATAACAAGGCCTTTTACTTGCTCAGAAGGGAGAAGGGTTTTATACATAATGAGTGTCTGTATAAATGCCCGGAGTTCACAAGTGAAGTTAGAGGCTATGGTTCCAGCACCGATTTTGCCTTGGTGAGGTGTATCGCTTAAAGTAGTTAGAAACACTCCGGACCCACCATTTGTGATAGTTTCATCAGAGGAACCATCAGTGTAAAAATGTACAAAGTCTTCTTTTGGAAACTTTTCAATTGTCATGAGTCCCGTTTCGCTAATGATATTAGTCATCTCATTTTTATTGCATGGCTCCAAGAGGTCGATGTGAATATTGGTGTTCGATGGAAGTTTTTGGAAGATATTTGTTCTTGGAGGATGACTATTTTGTTGTACTCAAGGCAAATACTTGCGCTAATATATCTGTCATATTGCATGGGTGAGGATCTTTTCAGTCTTGTTTTAGCATTCCACCCTTCAAAGGTATGTTGAGCAGTATGCTCTGGTACACGACTGCGTGCCTTGTTGGTGAACTTTATCACATATACTTTCCTTTTTCTTTTTTTTAGAAGGCTATCAAGACCACACTCTCTGATTATCTTGACATTATTGGTGGATGACATTGTGCCGGTTACGATCTTTGCAGCTCTTTCCTGCGCACTTTCTAATTTATTTAGGGCTGTATTAGAGGCATGAGCCCAAATCAACAAAGCATACTCCCTAATCGGCCTAATCAGTGAAGTATAAGTGGTTCTTAGTGTTGCGGGAGAAGCTCCCCAATCAGTGCTGCTTCTAATAATTTTCAGTTTTTTGAGGATTCTTTCGGAGCATTTCTTCACATGCTCAGTAAATCTATATTCGGTGTCTAAGGTTATTCCTAGATATTTAGGGCTAGATGATTTCGTAATAGGTTGACCCTCAATATATAATTTTGGATTGATTAAACTTCTGTGCTTTCTATCAGTTGAGAAGACACAAAGTGTGGTTTTTTCAGCATTAATACTTAGCTTTAGGCGTTGCGTTCATTTGATGATACCATTGAGGGATTCCTGTAGAGCCAGCCATTTCAGAATAATTGATATCTCTATCTGTATGCCAAATCACAATATCGTCAGTGTAACAGGCTACTTTAGTGCTACTTTCATGGTTAGGGTAAATGTTGTTTACATAAAGTAGAAAGAGCAGGGTACTCAGAACAGAACCCTGCGGAACACCAGCAAAGCGATTCCTACATCTGGACAAACAGCCATTATATCGGGAATTCCATATATTCTCAGGAAGTCATTTATCCAGAAGTAATAGTTAGTAGGTCTGCTTGGGCAAGCTTGATGAAAGCACAGTATACCGCATTAATAAATATTTCGTGAAACTATTCGTTTTTCAACAGCCATCTTACATCACAGCTAACTAAACATTAAATAATTCTACCTCGCATTAATATGTCCTGTGGTAGTTTCAACAGAAAAGACTGTACCTGAAATTTTTTTTCTTGGAGATTCTGTTTTGTCACAAGTACTTATGATCACATTTTAGGAAAACGTTTTCTTCTTGCATTGAAAAGAGCAAGTACACAGCTATTTAATCATAATATAAAACGGTTCTCCACATCTTGTGGTATCTAAAGTATTAATGGTATAACTTAAATCTAAAAAAGTGTATGATGTAGAAATGAGACATTTTGAAAGTTAGAAATTTTCACTGCAAACCATCAAGCTTTTCTTTCCTGATCGTGAATGACAGGGACTAGTTTTTTTGTCTAATAATATCACAATGGTCTCAGGTGAGTACTTATGCAACTTTATGAATAACTAATGAGCAACTTTATACCAGGATTCAAATCATTTTGCTTATTTTTAGATTCCACATTACTGGAATCAATTCGAATTTTACATGTTAGATAAAGTTTCGTTCCCTACCGTGCGGAGAATAGGTACGCAGTTAGTATATAATAAAACCCGAGAGTAAACAAAGTTTGTAGCTGGCTGGCTATGTATGTGGGTAGGTATGTTATCTCCGATCTTCTTACACATGCGCCTTTCGATCGCATAGTGCAGGTCGCAATATTTTGATTGCATAGACGGGTGGTCGCAGACCTTCCAAAATTTGTATATGGCTTCAGTAGGACATGTCCTAACACACCTTGGAGTGATTTTTTGAAATTTAAATCAGAAAATGTTTTATTTCATGTTTTATGTGATTTTTGGCATGCTTTCTCGCATAATACATAATAACGCCGGTAATTACACTCGCAGTAAAAATGATATTTTTATCATCGGATAGAGAAAATTTTCTTTTATAAACAGTTTGATCTGACTGTGCAAAACAATTTGCAGATTCATGGGAATTAAAAAAAAAATTACTTTTGACGATAATTATCGTAAAATAATTTTAAACCTGTTGCATCTTGAATTCTATCCTCCATAACTTATTGATATTTTGTCAAATGATGAAGCATTTATTTTGCCCTCTTTTAAAAGAATTTGTCAGTAAAGAAGAATTTTGAATTCAATAGCAGCTGCCTAAAAATTTTGGTATGATTTCTTGATTTGGTTTGATTGTCTTGGAAACAGTAACAATGCATAGAATTGCCTGTTGAAAAAATAAATAAAACTATATTTAAACTAAGCTCCCGAGTTTTTTCGTAAGTGAGATAGATCTACGTCATTTTGATGCAACAAGTTTCAAACTCCTTTCGGAACTCAATCAAAATAACAGACTATCCCTATCAATTGTAAAGTATAGCCATTTATTAAAATTTAACATTACGAATCATTTTCGGATTTTCATTCTTGCATCCTGAAATCTATTAATCAGGATCTTTTTTTATATTTTGTCAAGTAATAAATTGCACATTAAAGCCTTCATTCAAAGATAAACAACTTAAAAATATAAATTAGGAGACTTTCTACAAATTTAAAAAATACATTTTGAATTTAACGCTTCCCCATTTCCATAGCAACGACAGGAGTGAAATATTTTGCTGTAATAGAAAGCATGAATCTATTATAATAGAATCCAGAGGTAAACAAATGCATGTATGTATCTGTATCTATGTGGGCCTATCTCCTCTGGGGGTAGGGGTCACTAGGGGGCACCCCGCTAGTGAAAAGCTATAAATGATGTGCAACTTTTAGAAATATTTTTGTTGATAGCAAAGCTGTATACATTTTTGTAGAGACAATGTGTATTCAAATTATAAATATATGTTTAACAACAGTTGAAATGAAAATAATATATATATATATATATATATATATTCCATGATTTAGTTTTCAACAAAATTGTATGAAACTCAAAAAAGAATGATGAGAAAGAACATAATTTAAAAACCCCATACTCCAGTGGATTAATGAATTATTTAACATTTCAATAATTTATAAGATTTATAAATTATTGATTATTTTAATTTATAAATGCACGGGAGTTATCAAAGTTTGGCTTTTGCAACTTTTAAAGATAATTGTACAAAAATTCTAGGTTGAAGATTATGAAAATTTTGGAAGATTTCAACTGCACCAGTGTTTCTGATTTCTCTGACAAGAGCATTGTGGATAAAGCTTTCTCAAATTTTTATATTTCTTAATTTAATGACTTGCTCCAAGAGTGAAAAGTAATAAATACATAAATAATTAAAAATTATTTAATTTAAATGGTTATATAATATCAAATTATTTTTTTTGTCATGGTAAATTAAGTATAATATTTGGCTGTTTCGTGAAATTTTCTATAAGTGCTTTTGAAATTTGATTGGAATTATACTCAGTGCAAAAAATCTATTTATGATTTTATTATTTTAAACAAATGCTTATTATTTTTACAAATATATGCTCTATTTTTATAAATGTACACTTTAGATTGTTTGTAATAGGCATAATATTATAATAGGCATAAGAATTACTGAATATTTGTAATAGGCATAAGAATTACTGAATATTTTCACCCTTTACTGGTCAAAGGTAATCCAAAAGGTTTTTTTTTCCTTACTCTATTTGTTATTCATTACAAAAATTGATCCATGGAATATTTAATTGAAAAACATGCATTCAAATATGCATTTTATATGTTTAAGGATACAGAACAGTTTATCAAGTATTTCTGTTAAAGAAATTATGTTTAAAATTGTATTGTTTAATTGCTGCGTATAGTGATGTAGTATAAAGTATGCATAATTAATTGTGCTTTTTGTTTTGCAGTCACCGTAATTATTTTCATTAATTTTTCCAGGGCATATATGAAGAAAATGAAATTAGCCGAAATGCTTTAGCAGGCGTTTGGGTTAAAAACCATGCAAATCCAATTATGAGAAGAAATCATATTCATCATGGACGAGATGTTGGAGTTTTCACTTTTGACAGTGGCTTAGTAAGTCATATTTAATTTAGTACTCATATGAATATGAATTGCTGGAATTTTGAGGGTGAATGAATGAAGAATGTAGGCCAAAAGTACCGAGTAGTACTACTAATTAAAAACATTATTTGCTACTTTTTTAATTGGTAAGGAATTAGTATATCTTTTTTCTGCTTATGTAAAGCATATTATAGTTATTGTGTTTCCTGTTTTGCATTCATAATTTTTCTTCTCTGAAGATTGGTTAAGAAATGTTTTGAGACACATTAGAATCTTATTAACATGTGAGTATGCTTCGGATGAAATTAATCCAAGTGTATGATAAAGATGCATTAATGAATTAACACAAATTACTTTAAACACAATTTCTTTTTCAATATTAATGCTCATGCTAATAAAATTCAACTCAATATCATATTGTAAAGTTTCATATTGATTAATTTTATTAAATTTTCATAATGTTAGGAATGTCATTAACATTTTATGCAAGTATATTAATGGTATATATTAATCAGTTATTTAGATTTAGTGTATTATAAACTCTCTGGAACATTGTAATATTTTAAGTACAAGAGTATTTTGCACTGTAAGGATTTGTGTGTCTAGCTAAATAAGTTTAAACATTTATTAATTGTTGTACGTTACATTGATAGTTTTCTTCAAAATTACTATAAAAAACCACAAAAGTTATTTTTGCTATAAATATCAAGGACTGTGGAAGTTTCATTGTGGTGAATTATTATCCTAAACTACTAAAAAATTAAAAATTTCTTACAAGGTATGATTACATACTATTTTGTTATAAATTTCATAATTACATGTTGTGCCATGGAGAACAATGAAGATAAGTGAATGTTAAACATGGTTATGATAGTCAGAGTTAAACTAATTGTAATATTTACTTACTTTTGGTTGTAAACAGATTCAAAACATTCATTTCCTCTTCTTTATTTCTAGGGTTATTTTGAAACAAACGACATTCATAATAATAGAATAGCTGGTTTTGAAGTTAAGGCTGGTGCAAATCCTACAGTAGTCCGTTGTGAAATTCACAATGGTCAAACAGGAGGTATTTATGTACATGAAAATGGAAGAGGCCAATTCATTGAAAATAAAATTCATTCAAATAATTTTGCTGGAGTGTGGATAACCTCTCATAGTAATCCAACTATCAGGTATATAAATATATCAGGTATATTAATACTTTATTATGTTCTCTGCCAGCTCAAACAGTATTAGAGTACAACCCAAATTTCCTATGTCAATTTCATATTTAAACATACTTTTTAATAATAGATGATTCATGTGAATAATAAAAATTTCCCATTTATTTCAAATTGTGTGTTTTTTGAAAAATGCAGGGATGTTAATTCTGCGCCGATTGCGCGAGCTGCGCCGAAACACAAATTCTTGCGCCGAACTGCACTTTTAGCCGATTTTTGCGCCGGTCTGCGCAGAATACGTCATTTTGACTCTTTCAGGGTGCGCCGAAACACAAATATTGCGCCGAACTGCGCTTTTAGCTGGTCTGCGCCGAATACGTCATTTTGACTCTTTCTTAAATTTTTGCCACGCTCATTTATCTTTTAAAGCTCGTATGGAAAGCTAGTTAGCAGTAAAGCAAGATTCAAACTGCGTACGAAAGCTGCATTCCGAAGCCATTCTACCCGCCCCGGATCGGACCAGTCGGGATTTGTTAGTCACCTCAATCAGGGCCGGCCAGATAGGCAAACAAGTAATCATCGCAAAGGGCACCGTTTTTTGTTTATGAAGGGGCACGATTTCCAACTTAAAATCATAAAAGCAATTTTGAAAAAAGTAAAAGGGACGTCTTTTTCTACGTTTGCAGGGTGGAGTGGGTGTCATGTACCGCAGGGCCGCCCCTGATCTAAACCAGACCGGTCTGTAAAGAAAACAGTATATTACGGTGACGTCCCAGCCCCTAAAAAATCACGGTTTATGACCCGGCCCGTAGCAAGAATGAAAATTGGAAGCATGACCGGTTTAGAAATCAGAATCTAGGCTGTCTGAATTAATAGAATATTTCATTTCAAAATAATCCGGAAATGCGCTGCCAGTGGTGTAGTCGTGCGGGGTAGAGATCTGTGCGGGCCCAGGCTTTTGCAGCACGATTCATTCAAGGCACGGGCTGACTTCAGCATTTTCTAGAATGGACCGGAACAAGCGTATACTCTTAAAGACGGTCCTCTGCGCTTGCAAAATCGAGCCTTTCCGGAAATTTTTGCTCTCCTAAAATTTGGACAAGACCAAACGATTGGCTTGTGATTCCTCCCCCCCTCCCCTCCTTAAATCATGATTAATATACGAGCTGGACCGGGTCTGAATTTTTTATTTTGATTAAATGCCGGGCCGGGCTAGACATTTTCGGCCGGTGAAGATCACAATGAGCGGGGAGATGCTGTCTCACTACTTTTTCATTCGAGCTTATGTCAGCAAAAGTAAGCGTTCTTCACTTTTCATCATGGACGCATGATTTTTGAGTCTTCAGTTGCGAGTGTTCCTAAACCTTTTTTCTTAAAACTACACCACTGTTTTTCTTTTTGTGTGTGTGCAGGCTCTACGAGAGGGGGCAGACGGGGCGACGCCCCTAGGCCCGTGTTCAGCCAAAGTGCGTCCGCAAATTTTTCAGAGTGTGTTACAAATTTCATTTATAGATCCGTAATTAAAATCTTTATTTTAAAATAGACTAAATTTTGAATACATAATTCTAGAATGATATAAACGGCAGAAATGTTAATTCTACCATTTAAATATTAGTATTTTTACAACCTTCGAACATGCATTAAAAGTACCATTGCATATAAGAAATACTTCCCTCCCACTCTCTTTCCATTTAGCATTTATATGAAAACCATTAAAAAGAGCAGTTTCACACACACACACACACAAAAATTCCATCCGTCGATGTAAATCCATGTATTGTTTTTACCAAGTTGCTGATAGCATAGCCTGTATACACCCTTTTTTTTCCAGAGCTTTCCTAAAGTGCTTTCAAATAGTGTTTTGCTTTTAGCAAATGGTGTTTGCTTGCAAACTTTGCTTTTCTTGTATGCATTTATTGTGTTCCTAAATCTTCAATTTTATGCTCCAAAATCATGTTAATTCTGATCTCGAATCTTAGTTTTCCTCTCGGAAACTATTTTTTTGTGCTCCCGAGGTGCTCCCAAATGGAATTTTTCTGCTCCCGAGGTGCTCCCAAACGAAATTTTTTCTGCTCCCGGGGTGCTCCCATATCGAGTGTTGGAGTTAACATCCCTGAAAATGATTTAGTTATTTTCAAAACTAAGTTAATTAACTAAAATTTAGTTTACACTCCTAACTTTCATGTGCTAGTGTGAGATCAGCAAGCAGTAAAGGTATTAATCTAATCTGAATTTATTAAACTCTGCAATGCGTCTAGCGCGTTCAAGTGAAACTTCTGCAGGTCAGCCGTAACGCACTTCAAGTGTTCTACAACATTTTACAACTTTTAAAAGTCTAAATGCTTTGTTAATCTTTATTACTGATTTGAGTTTGTAAATTCTACTACCGTATATAATAATATTTACATTCATCCACTGCGAATGAATATAAAGTGAAACCTGTACAGAGAAAACAACTCTACTTGCGGCAAAACACAAAGCTGTATTTTTATTTTATGTTATAGGATACACATAGCTAAACGTTAATCTTTTTTATTGGAATCTACAATTTTAAAATAGTTGATGAAATTCCTAATAAATAATACAAGGCTCAAAACCATGTACATCAATTTTTTTCAAATTCTTTTTGTGTACAATCCCTATTTCGCATCTTGAAAAGATTCTACCTTTAAGCAGCTGTAACTAGGTGAATTTTGGTTGTAGAAGGACGGATATTTTTTTATTGTGTGTGAAATTGTGCAGTAGACACCGTTTATAACATACTCTCACGGGACCTAAAAAAGTAATACGTTATAGCCGAAGTACGTTATAAGCAATACCGCTGATATGATTCAATATTACACAAAAAAGGAAAGTGGGCTCATAATTTCACTGTAATATGCATTTTAAAAAAGTCTGATTTTTTAAAATTTAAGTTAAATAAAAGACAGAGAAAATTCTTTATTACAATTTTATTGAGATAAATAATCTGTAATTTTCTTTTGTTTTAAATGAGCAGATTCTACTTTTAAAATGCCGTTTTGGATATTCATAATAGACTTTTTTAGAGTCTCCGTATCATCATTGCGGCATTCAAAAAATCGTAATAATGTTTTTGCATCATTTAATGCGTCGGGTATGCTTGGTATAGGCTCCTCTGTTTCCTCTACACTATCATCAGAATCATTATAGATAGGGCTTTTCAGAAGGGATTTGCATTGATGAATGACAAAGAAAATCCATGGTCTTGTTCTTAGCCCTACCTAGCAGGAGAAAAAAATAAAAGATCGCTCCCTTCATTCATACAGAATTCATCTCACTAGAGAATCTGAAAACTTGACAATGAGTGTTCTTGAAAGAACTGAAATTTCTGAAAAAAGGAAATAAAATGCTTTAAGCAAAATTTTATTTTTTGGCTGTGGTATAAAAAGTACGTTATAGCCAAAGTACACACTTTTGTTAAGTACGTTTTAACCGAAGTTAAATAACATTATAAATATAGGACTTCAATAGGGACCTAGCTTTTAGGTACGTTATAACCGATAGTAGTTATATCCCGGGTCCGTTATAGTCGGTGCACACTGTATAAGGAAAAATTTTCTAAATATAACTTATAGGACCACGGGACCGTATAAAAATTAAAATTTCATAACTTTTATAGGAATTGATTTATTGGTTTCGATTGTTTCTGATATAATAGATTATGCAATTTAAAGCATTTTTGCACTTAGAACTATGTGTTTCTGGCTAACATTTTAGGAAATAGCCATTGGCCACCATTAGCACTGAACACCTTGTGTGTGTGTGTGTGTGCATATATATATATATATATATATATATTTTTTTTAATAGGCGAAATGAAATTTATAATGGTCATCAAGGAGGTGTGTACATATTTGGAGAAGGAAGAGGATTGATTGAACATAACAATATTTATGGTATGTGGAATTGTTGTTATAGTTTTTTATATGCATATTTTAAAATTTTATTTAAAAAAATGAAAAAAACTAGTTCTGTTTCTCTAGATAATTACACTGCTCTGCAAAAAAAAAAAAAAAAAAAAAAAAAAAACAACAACAAAAAAAAAAACATTTAAAAAAAATTAACTGATACCATTTTAGCTGAGTTTTATATAAAATGCCCTCTCGAATCCAAATATGATCCACATTTTGACATTACTGACAATTTTTTCAGAAGTGCATCCCTATTCACTAATTTTATGGCCATAACTTTGATTTAGAGGGAAGGGCCAGGGAGGGGGGATATTTTAGTTGTTAAATGTCTTCTGAGGGTCTGCAGAGGGGAAAAGTGAAAAGTTCTAAAACAGGAACATTTTTATCAAGGGAGGAGTTTTGAGGCGGATTTGACTAGAATCTATAATCATGGTGTCTACCAGTCAAGAAAGTCTTGAAAATGTCAGGAGGATGGGAAATAAATCAGGGAAGCCTAGAATTGCAAAATGGGTCTGGAAAATTCTTCTAAAGAGTAAATTTTCCTCTGTATAAAAATTTATTGACAGATTTCTCTCTCTCTCTCTCTCCGGACTCCAGAGAGTGAAAAATGCTGATTAAGATTATTTATGTTTACATAGGATGAGTGATTCTTAATGTGCGTTGGGTAGACCATGCTCACACCTGTTTACATTTGGAGGTGGAGCATTTCTTATGACGAAAGGATCAGAAAGCTATCTGTCTATCACCAGTGATAAAATATAGAAAATTTCATTCTATCACTCTCTGTTCTTCTAGATTCTCTCTGAAGTGTAGTAGACCAAAAGATAAAAATTAGTGTTAGAAATTTGGTGGCTACATTTAGTATTGTCATCTAGAAGTATCACATATATGTATCTCAGTACCAGAAGTATTATTTAATCAATATTGATTGAATGCATCAATGATTATATAACAGTTGAAAATTTATTTCAAATAAGTTGTAGCAAAGTATTTAAATATCAGAAGGGGCTGGTGCTATTTAGGGATTTCCCAAAATAAAATGTATCTTAAGTCAGGAAATTTTTCTCCAGAAACTGCCAAAAGTGTGGAAAAAGTTCATATAGTAGCAACCCTGATAATAGACAGGTCAACTCATCTGACAGGCTGGTTTATTGTTTGTATGAATGTAAAATGTTTTGAAAAATATAAAGTGAAAATAAATACTTAGATCACAGAATTATACTCATAAACAGGGTGTCTACCGCTCCGGAAAATCCGGAAAGTCTGGAAAAAGCCGGGAAATTGGAAAATGGGTCCGGAAAAAACCGGGAAATTGGTTAATTTGTCCGGAAAATTCACCAAAAGAATCATTTTTTTTTTTTCGGTATCCCTTTTTTTAAACCCTTCCTATTTGTCAGTCTCGAAACCGAAAGCAACTGCAACGTATTTTCCGGACTGCGAAAGCATCAAGCCATGTGTTTGCATAAGGAGGGAAAAATGGGGGCTCATCCATCGTGACTGGAGGGTAAAAAAGCTGTCGTCAGCGCGTGATAATCCGTCTGGTTTGCAATAGAATTTCATTCATTGATTATTTATTTTAACTCAGTGTTTTGGATTTGACGTGTAAAAAGACGAAAGTGGCTAAAATTTGTGCTAGAAGTAAGTATCGTGGACGGAATTAGTAGATGATCGTACGTGATTTATTCAACCATTTTATTTTCCACGTACGTATTTATTTTTATTGCTTAATATTTCTCAATATTTATGTACGCATGCTCGCATATAACACAAGCAATTGGCCCCTTTTTTTCTTAGAAAGTGTGCGCTCTTTGTTTGAGTTTTGTTTTATTTTTTGAATTTAAAGTATTGGATAGTGTTCAATTTGGAGGACTTATCTCTTCATTAGAATGGTTGCTGAAAGTCCGTCGAAGTCCTGTGGGGCGCCCAGGCCTCCCAGCAGATATTTTAAAACATTAATATTAACTCTAATAACAATAAGATTTAAAATCACCCCCCCTCCCCCCCCCCGGGTATGGAAACTTATATATGCTTCTGGTCCTTCTACCTCCCAAAAGTCAGGAAATTGACTTTCAGAAATTTGGTAGACACCCTGATAAATGAAAAGTAAAACTATACTAACTATTTTAGCACTTACTTGCATTGGCATACATAATATTACATTGGCACTGATATTCCAACAGCAGGGTGTCTACTGGCAACTAAATACATATGCTGATCCCTGACGCGTCTATTCTATATTCAAATTTCCTTTCAAGTAATATATTATCACTTTCATAGAATCACTGGGCTTCGTCAATCCACTGCACGGGCCCCATCTCAAATCATTAAAAATAACTTTAATACTAAAGGCAGAATGTAAGGTTGGGCCACCATACTCGGCCCATAACCCTTCTTGACCTTTGCAAGTGGATGCAATAAAATAAGACCATACTCTCATATGCCAGTAATTATACATTTATTAATATATTTATACATTCTGCTGGTTTACAACTCCAGATCATCCAGACTGGCAAGGTACATAATATTCGATTCTAGTGAATTTGTATGGACATTTATACAGCTGAAAAGAACAGACTGGCATCATTTCGCGGGCGGAGCAATGATGCTGCTGCGTGAACAGCCAGAAAAATTTGCAAACACTTGTCATTTTGTCGGGAAGCTGGTTTTCGTAAACGAAAACACCGCAGGAGAAGAGAATTTACCTATAAATGCCAACACATATTAAAAGGTTAAAAACACATTAAAATCCGACAGGTAGCACTTTCAGTGGCGGCCACCACCTTCTTCAGTCTTAGCTCCGAACTGCTCTGCTCTCTTCCTCAGAACTTCGCTCTATCCCGGATTGATTTGCACATGCGTCATGTTGTTTACAGTGCCATCTGTGGTTATAATCTGTAATGCTTTCATGTTGAGTGCATAATAGTTATTAGAATAGTTATTAGAAGATCGATAGATGGGTAGATCTTCAAGAAATGAATTCAATAATCAATAAGCAAATCACCTCCAACATTGGCAATAATTCTACCTCTTCTACTGTAAATAGCACCCTTAACCTTATTCTTAATAATTCATATTTTCAGTTTAATCAAAAATTTTACACACAAAAGAAAGGTGTACCTATGGGTCGCCGATCTCTGGTGTCATTGCCGATTGGAAAATGCGGAAAGGGTCATCTTTGATAAACTATCTAACTACATAAACACATGGTTTTGCTATGTCGACGATGTTTTTGCAATAATTAATAAAAATGAAACTGAAAATATACTCAAAGAAATCAATGCAATAGACCAAAACATCCAATTCACCATGGAAATACAAGAAAATGGCACCATAAATTTCCTTGATGTTAAAATCAATAGACATTTGAAGAACAATATCTATACCACTTAAAGTTTTTTATTTGGGAATACCTTATTCCCCCGTAGACGATATATATTTCGGTTACACATAAACACATAACCATCATCAGTCGTTTCTGGATCTCTGATGATGGTGACTGATGATGGTTATGTGTTTATGTGTAACCGAAATATATATCGTCTACGGGGGAATAAGGTATTCCCAAATAAAAAACTTTAACTGTTTAACCCGCCGTATTAAATAATGTTTTATAAGTTTTTATTATCTATACCACCGTCTTCAGAAAGGCCACCAACAATAATGAAATAGTAAATTTTAATTCAAAAACTCCTTACAAATTTTAAATTTCTGCCATCTGCTCTTATGTCCATCGCGCCATTACGGTATGCTCCGACGAAAACTTCCCCAGTAATGACTTACAATTTATTAAAACTGAATGTAGGTTACCCAAAATCCCTCGTCAAAAACCTTTTTAAAAATCGAATAAAAAAACTGGAACAAATTGACAACCATCAAAAAGCGAAACAGAAATTTACCAGCGCCATTCCTTACTGCAGGGGAGCCGCATTAAAAATAACAAACGAAGCCGCTAAGAAAAGTATCAAAATACCAATAAAACCTAACTAAACTATTTTCAAACGTATTCGCAGCAATAAAGACCCTATTGACCCTAATGAAACTGCCGGCATTTATAAAATAAACTTTTCATATAATAATTCAAGTAAATCAGGATGCTGCATTGGTATGACTAAAAGAAAAATTAAAGACAGAAAAAAGGAACACCACAATGATATTAAATTCAATAAACCCAATACTGCACTTTCTAAAATAGCCCAAGAACATCCCATAGAAATCAATTTTAATAATAGCCAAAAACTCGCCAATTACAAAAATAACTATTATGCACTCAACATGGAAGCATTACAGATTATAACCACAAATGGCACTGTAAACGACATGACGCATGCGCAAATCGATCCGGGATGGGACGAAGTTCTGAGGAAGAGAGCAGAGCAGTTTGAAGCTAAGGCTGAAGAAGGTGGTGGCCGCCACTGAAAGTGCTACCTGTCGGATTTTAATGTGTTTTTAACCTTTTAATATTTTAATACAGTCCGTCCTTTTCTTTTAAATTGCCAACACATATTTTAATAAACAACTTAATATCTTATTTTACATAATTTCAAACCAAAACTGCTGTTCTGATTGATTATGATTTAAAATTCCAAAAGGAATCGCATTAGAATATTTTAAACAATATTTAACTGTGTGTAGTAATAAAAGGGTAAAATATTAATGTCTTAATTTTTTTATTTAAAAAATTCAGATTTTGTAAAGTCAGATATTTAGTGATTGTAATTTGGATATTAAACGGGTATTTTAGGTATTGAAAATCAGGTGGCTATGCCAGATATTATATATCATCTGAATATGTGGTGCATCCCTAGTCATATTCAGATTCAAGCGACCACTTTACATAAGGATCAACTGGAATTTTTTTTTT
Source organism: Cheiracanthium punctorium (assembly GCA_038373885.1). Taxonomy (NCBI): domain Eukaryota; kingdom Metazoa; phylum Arthropoda; class Arachnida; order Araneae; family Cheiracanthiidae; genus Cheiracanthium; species Cheiracanthium punctorium. The sequence continues at coordinate 206,076 of JAWZYV010015925.1, forward strand.
TTTTTTTTCAGAGCAGCATAATAAATAAATGGTAACTTTGTTGCCAGAGAAAGAAAAATTTTCTAGTATTCAGATAAATGTGGCTACTAAACTTTTTCTTAACTTTTCTGCTGTAAAAAATGCATTTAAGACTTAAAATTCACCATAAAAGTATTTAATTGGGTGATTTTCAGATTTTCAGTCTTATTAAGATTATTCCTGTATGGTGCTTTGTAATTTTGAACTTTCAAGCCAATGAATTGAAAAATTTTAATATTATAATTAAAAAAAAAAAGCTAGATAATCTCACCCTCCTGATTAAGTTATATTGTTTTTTTGCCAGCCATAGTATTTTGGTAGGTGATCTAATTTGTATCATAATTTAGTGTATCCATATATTCATCCATTTTTGTTCATTTTATTCTAGGCAATGCATTAGCAGGTATACAAATTAGAACAAACAGTGATCCTATAGTAAGATATAACAAAATACACCATGGCCAACATGGAGGTATATATGTGGTAAGTAATGCTCACTATCAAAACATGGTAAACTATATTACTGTTTTAGTTAAATAACTATTTATAATTTCATATCAATGGTTCTCGATCCATTTCATTGCTGGGTGTGAATCCAAAAAATAATGTGAGTTCAGATCAGCAGAAAATGATATCAAATTTATTTTTCAATTTTTGCTGATGTTTATCAAATTATGTTAATATTAAGAAACTTGTTCTATATTATTAAAAAGCTATTTTCCATAGCATGTTTAATTTTTCTTTAATACAGTATAGGACCGATTATCTGGAATGGTCGGGACTGAAGGTTTTCTGGATTTTGGGTCCTTTTTCCTGTTAATTTTTCCGTTTTACAAAATGCAGTACAAAGTCTCAAATCGGAATAATCGGGACCGTGGCAATTCCGGATTTCGGACATTCCGGGGATTTTCCTCGATTTTCAGTGAGAAAACCAGACTTTTCACCCTCTGCGCCAGCTTTAAAGTTTTTTTTCGATTTCCTTTTACACAAGAAACAAACAATCTCATAATTCGCACAATATTTATTTCGCAACATTATTTTTTACAAAATTTCTTGGTAATTTTTGTTTGCCGCACTGATTTAGCATTTTCTTTTAATGCCTTTACTTTAATTAAAGTTACTGTCATTATTTCTTGCACCGTAGCAATACCTTGCTGCTGACATCGTTCAATGAACTAATCAGTCTATCAACTGAATTTTTTTTGTCATGTACTTCACTTTCACTGATTTTATATGTAAAAGCTCATAATAAAAGGATCATTTCCTACAGTGGAAGAAAAAAAAAGAAAAAACCCTAGATATGCTCTCAAATTATGCCTGATACATAACAAAAACACAATATTTTACAGCTGCGGTAGCTAGTATAGAAGAGAAGATGGGGAGAAAAAAAAAGAACTTTTTCAGCTGGCTCTATTTATTTAAATCTTACTGCTTCCAAAGCGGCAGCGAGAAACAAAAACAAATATCCAAATACGAGCAGAAAAGCTGATAACGGATTATTTAAATCTAGTGAATTCTGACCTACTTTCCGGCCCGACATTCCAAAGATTCAACTAGGTTATCTCATAAACAAAAACGCAAAAGGTGGGAAGCAGAGAACAACACTCGATTTTCGTATTTTTAAAAATCATTCTCTTGTATTATTTTTTGTTTTTATTATTCTTCCAAAGGATGCAAACACATAAATTAAAAACTCTGTTTAAAAAATACGTAAATAAAAATAGATTTGTATGCACGTGCATAACCTTCCCCCCTCAGTTTTGACGGTCAATATTTCTTAACTTGTTATTTCTTAACTGTTGATTTATAACTTGTAACCTTTTTTACTGTGTGCTCCCTGATACTATTAAACACCACAAAAAGTTAAAACTTGAAAAAACATTTATTTAAACAAAAACATTAATAGATACAAATACCTTGCACTGGACTTCAGTGCTTTCAAAAACTGAATACTGATGCATTAGCACAGTTTCTTATATATGTGCATTAACCAATAATAGATTGCCATGTCATCATCCAATCACAGGTTGCCATGTCATCCAATCACAACAAGCCTAATGATATTTGCATAAACACTGATCAGAGGGCTTAGTGGAACAATTAAATATAAAATTTAATTATTGACAAATGGTTGTTTATAAATAATAGGGGGTTATAAAATTACAATTAAAAAGTTATGATTTGATATGACATTTAGAACTAGAAGGTTCGGTTGCAGTGAAGCAACAAAATTACTAACTTTAACTGAACTGTAACTTTAACTTGAAGTGGAACTTTAATGTGCGCTTCAATAAGAGTTTGTTAACATCTTTGAGGAAGGCTTACTTATGCATTTTAAGTTGCGAATTAAGTTTTAAGGAATATAATTATACTTTACTAGATTGATATTTGCTTTTAAGATGTTATTTGAAAGTTAAATGAAATAAAGGTTTGGGAAACATAAAAGAAATGTGTTAACCAACATTTACAAACTCAACTATCCGGAATATTCACTTTAACGGCATTCGATCTTTCGGACGGGACCGCGAAAGAATTTGCGCTTTCACCCAAGGCGAGAGGAGATGAGAGCTCTTTCACCGCGCGACAAAAGCATGTTCCTCAATCTGCTTTGCTCCAGACTGCTTTAAAGAAAATAATGAAGTACTAGCGTTAATTACATTACTCCTACAAAATTTAATAATGTGTTTTTCCCTCTTTTTTTTAAAAAAATTCAAGCAAAATGTGGAAACGGTCCCAAATTATTGAAAGACACCCCCCCCCCTCATTTCATTATGACGATCGAAAAAAAAAGACTGGAAGCCATTCCGGAGTTTGGGTCCTTCCAGATTTCGGAATTCTGGATAATCGGTCCTATACTGTATTTATGTTCTTTACAGATGTTTATTCACAATTTTTAATTACTTTTTTTAATAAATATTACATCAATATTAACATGTAAAAAAATACATTACACGCCACATTTTATAAATCAAGAAAAGAAAACAGTAAAATAACTGACTACAAAGTATTTAAGATTGTGCGAATAAGAAATGATTTCTTACTGAGGAAAAAAAATTTACCAATAGCCAAGAAAGTGGCGAAATTCTTTATACAGTAGTGAAGAAAACCATGATCAGGTATTGACAAAAGTTGTAAGAGTTTTAAGGAGCCTTGCATATATTAAGTTACATTAATAATCTATTATATAAATGTGAAAGTTTGTCTGTTTGTTCGTCCGGGAACTCTTCCCACTTCGTTGAACCGATCGGCTTGAAATTTTGCACATACACGTAAAATGACATAGAATAGTCCGTAGGCTGCTTTAAAATTACGCAATTTTTAACGATTTTTTGCAATTTTCAGGGTAGAAAGCTACTCAAATGTCCGATTTCAGCACATTCGTGAGCATAGTTAACAAAGTTAGATTTATTTATTTAACACTTTCAATAATTCAAGTGAGACTGACGTCATTTTGATGTCACGCATGTAAAAATGCATTAAAAACCCTAATGAAGTTCACAAGTTTTGACAAAAAACTACACCACGAGCGAAATAATAAACTTCTATCGGGATTATCAGATGCTGTAGAAAATAAAATAACGTGTTTTTTTTCTTTCTTTTTCTTCTTTCACTAATTCATGTTAGATATCACAACAGAGAATGATGTCATTTTGACGTCATGAGTTTAAAAATGATTTAGAAATCTAATTACATTAAAAGGCTTTGACGCAAAAATTTACTATTATAAAAATTCAAAGTATTTTGTTTAATGCGCGTGTTACCCTTAGCGATTATTGAGCTCTGTGATTTTTCAGCAACCATAATTACGAAAGGAAACTTTTTTAAAACGTGGGAAATTCAAATGTCGCCACAAGATGCAAAATACTAATTAACATAATACATAGTATTCGCTATCGGTTTGATGACGGTCGTTGTATGTATTCCCAAAAATTGTGCAAAATGTCGCCAAGTTTGGACGACTTTTAACAGTATATTATCTATATCAGATATACTTTTTTTTGGGTTAAATTTAAGCAACTTAACAAGCTCTTGCAGGAAAGTTACATCATTAGCAAAATAGCTCCGGAGAATATTTGAAGTACCGATTAGTTAGAATAACCCCAATAATAACTCTCTAATTAACTTTAATAAAGTTCTGTTGCAAGCGAGTTTTTCAATATCGTATGTTTCAATGTTACTCCGTTAACAATCTACTGCGCAAAATAACTAAATTCGACTACCCTGGTTAGAACGTGACGCCATAGATTAAAAGTTGTCTGAAATTCGTAAACTCTGCAATACAATTTAACTCCCTATTCGCAATTTGAGCTATTCCAAATAGTTCCTCGAGATTGCACAGTTTGATGTTTTGACAAGCCTGAACCATGGTGGATTTAAATACTATTTAAATTGGTACAGCTTGGATGTTTTCCACCACCACAAGATGAAATATTTTGCTGTTCTAAATATGCCAATCAGACAAGAATTATGCTTAAAAATATATGGAGATCTGTTTTAATGGAAATGCATAAATTCCACAAAATCACCAAAAAGCAGAAAACGCATCATTGGTTTAAAATATCTAATCTCTTTCTTTAAATTGAGCATTAAAGACGGAGAAACGAAGATACATAATATAAATATAAGTAACAGATAGTATTCTCATTTCTTTCTCTGTTAGTAATAGTAGATTTGTTTGGATAATATGGATTAAAGCACAGTATACCGCGTTAATAACTATTTCGTGAAATTAAACGTGTTATATTCATTATTTTTCAACGATCGTCTTACAACTAACTAAACCGTAATCCTACGTTGCATAATATATCCCGCGGTAGTTTCAACAAAAAGACTACTTGAACTTTTTGACATTTTGTTTTCGCATAGATAGTTACGATTATATTTTAGTAAAATAGTATTCGTTTCCTACCGTGCGAAGAACGGCCACGCATCTAGTAATAATAATAAAAGGCTAGTCACCAAGGAATACTTTTAAGTCACCTGGGTGCCTGGGTTTTGTCATATTATGATCATGATCAGGTCAGATTACTTTTGCACCAAAGACTGCGCCAAATAAACTGTTTTGATGCTATATCAACATGTGTTTTGTGCTAAATAGCCAGAATAGCTGATTATGGTGAAATGTACTAATTCGATAGAGAAAGATACCAAGTTAGGGTCACTCATGAAGTGGCTGTGCATGCATTAGATAGGAAAAAATGTTACTGAATGGAGCTTTTTTTAATGGAGAGTATTAAAATAGAATAAAATATGCACGTTTTTTAGTAAAAGTTAATTGTACTTGGAAGAAAAATCCCTCCCTTATGTTGTTTGTATTAATGTTAATTTCTATTTTCACCTGTATGTGCATGCATTGAATGTGAGGGAATGTGTCTTTATCTTTTCTTCATATATTAAAATTAGAGTTTTAACTTCCAGATTCACAAGTTTTGTTGATAATGTTTATTTGTTGGACACATTTCTAATGCTAGTATTCTAACTTGTATTTTCTAGTCATTATTGCTGTCATTTCACTGAACACTCATAAAACTTTTTAGAAATAATTAAAATAATTTACTGCTAATTATTTCTTCAAATCTCTGACCTCTGTTCACATCTGGCTGTGTGAATTGTAGGCTCTGGTCTTTTTTCTGTATATTAACTTCATTTCTAAATTATAAAAAATGTAAAGTATGTCATATTTTAGAATAAAAATTTGTAAAAACCAATTGCAGAGTGATACTACTGATGGTATTTAGTATATGACCCTATTCGATATTGTAATGCCATTTAAAATGACTGTGAATTTATTGATTATGTTGGATTTATTTTCATGCAAGGAAGAAGTAGTAGTATAAATATTGTGGTGATTTGAAACCACATTGTTTTCTAAAATTTTACTTTCCAAAGTGTTCTTATCCATCCTAAAAAACATTATTTATTTTTTAATTTATTTTTCTGAACTTTTTATGCGAACTAAGTTTGCTTTTATTCAGGGTGTCTACCGCTCCGGAAAATCCGGAAAGTCTGGAAAAAGCTGGGAAATTGGAAAATGGGTCCGGAAAGTCTGGAAAAAACCGGGAAATTGGATAATGGGTCCGTAAAATTCACCAAAATAATCATTTTTTTTCGGTATTCCCTTTTTTTAACCCTTCCTATTTGTCAGTCTCGAAACCGAAAGCTACTGCAACGCATTTTTCGGACCGCGAAAGCATCAAGCCATGTGTTTGCATAAGGAGGGAAAAATGGGGGCTCATCCATCGTGACGGAAGGGTAAAAAAGCTGTCGTCAGCGCGTGATCATCCGTCTGGTTTGCAATAGAATTTCATTCACTGATTATTTATTTTAACTCAGTGTTCTTGATTTGAAGTGTAGAAGGACGAATGTGGCTAAAATTTGTGTTAGAAGTATCGTGGACGGGATTAGTAGATGATCATACGTGATTTATTCAATCATTTTATTTTCCATGTACGTATTTATTTTTATTGCTTAAATAATATTTCTCAATATTTATGTATGCATGCTCGCATATAACACAAGCTATTGGCCCCTTTTTTTCTTAGAAAGTGTGCGCTCTTTGAGTTTTGTTTTATCTTTTGAATTTAAAGTATTGGATAGTGTTCAATTTGGAGGACTTATCTCTTCATTAGAATGGTTGCTGAAAGTCTGTCGACCGGGCCTCCCAGCAGATATTTTAAAACATTAATATTAACTCTAATAACAATAACATTTAAAATACCCCCCCCCCGGAAATGGAAAAATGGAAACTTATATACGCTTCTGTCCTTCTACCTCCAAAAAGTCGGGAAAATATCAGGAAATTGACTTTCAGAAATTTGGTAGACACCCTGGATGTTTTTGAAAAAAAAAAAAAATAAATAAATAAATAACTCTCTAAAACACCCCTAACTAAAACATTATAATTATTTGAGATTAAACTTTTGTAAAGGCAGTGTTTCATATTTAGTTCATTAAATCAATCAAATTACATTTTTTCCTACTGAATTTTATATTATAAAACTTGGTTTCTTAAAAATGAAAATAATTCTTTAAATAAATCAAATTTTTGTGTCTTAACTCTTTGCAATATGATTTAAGGGACTGAATATTGCTCCATTTAAGCTATTGACCAGATTTTAATGCCAGAATAAAATATTCATATGTGTGGCATATATGTTAGACTTTCTGAGCAAAGTAAGTCTGCATTATTTCAATGATCCATTCTCCATATTATGTAACATTTGTAAGTTGAACCAAGCTGAAATTGAATGTGTAAGCAAACAATGAATAAAATAATAAGCTTAGCAATTTAAAATTTTGTCAAGTTACAATGGAGGTCTTTTTTATGTTTTATGTTATTTTCTTTCTTTAGAAGCTTGATTAGAAATATACAAATTATTTTGCTGTTAAAAGAAGTAGTATAATTGATTTATTTGAATTAAAAAATGTTAGAGATGCACTGTATTTGTCATTGCTTATTTTTGACTATCTGTTTTTTGCTTTCTTAGCATGAAAAGGGTCAAGGTTTAATTGAAGAAAATGAAGTTTATGCAAATACTTTAGCTGGTGTGTGGATTACTACTGGAAGCATTCCTGTTTTAAGGCGGAATAGAATACATAGTGGGAAGCAGGTTAGTGTTTCGTTGCTAGCAGTATTATTTGGTATTATCCAAATGAGGAAGGATTCACTTAGAAAACTAAGTGATTATATATTCAATATATTTTAACAATATATTTTTTTTAAAATTATAATTTACATATAAAACATAGCTGTCAATCATTCCAATTTAATTGAATTGCTTTTGAATTCTGCTTTTCAATGAAATTATGATTTACAGCTGAATTGTTCCAGTTTTCTTTTTCCAGCATTAGTTTTCTGAAAGAAAAGGCTGCCCAAAATAATGCTTGAGAGAGATTTTGACTTGTATGCCACAGCTTAGTACGTGAATAGACATTCAGTTTAGTTTGTCTTAAAAAGTCAGATTTTAAAAGCTGTTTGAACCCATGCAGACTGAATTATGCTATTTTCTAATAACCAGGTTAACCAATAATATTTGAATTCCAGACTTTTGAATAATGGAGAAAAAACTTCCCTTAATCTGCCTTATATGATACATTTAATAAGAAATTAAATTATTCAACTGTTAATTTATAAACCAGTTTTCATTGCTTATTAATTTTTTTCTTTCCAAGTTAGTTAAATACAATCACCATCCGACTCCAAGCATTTAATGCTAAAAAACGAACGGCAAGATGAAAACCTTGACTGTTTTGATTATAGTTAGGGCAAAATGATCATGAAATTTTTCATGCACTTTTGTGTTCTTATTTTATTTTCTAACACGTTGACAATTATGATGAAATGTCATGCAAAAATTGCTTTTAAAACAATTTTTATTATTATTTATTTTGCCTAAATTTGCCTTTATTTGTTAAGTTCTAGGACCTAATCACCTGTTGCACATGTTCTTGGACAATAAAGCTCTTTCATGTTTTGGAATATCTGTTATTCTACCAGGATCATACAATATTCTATTTGTGCCCTGAAAATTACATTCAACTTAAATATATTGTCAAATTATTCTTTGTAGGTTGGTGTATATTTTTATGACAATGGCCATGGTCGGCTTGAAGACAACGATATTTTTAACCACTTGTATTCAGGTGTACAAATCAGGTAATATTTCTTTCTTTTTTTTTTTTAAGTTTGTTTGATATTTATTTTATTTAATTTTAATGAAAAAGAAAAAAAAAATTGTGCATGTATAAGGTAGTTTTTGGAATTCTGTTTTGAACAAAACTACTATCAGTAAAACCTACCATAATTTGTGCATTAGTGATTGAATATTTTTGTGTAAATGTTAAAAATATATCATACCACCTCTCCTTTGCACATCAAAAACTACAGCACAAAGACTGGCTGCCTTTATTGCTTAATAATTCAAATAGATATTAAGTATTTACAAAATTAAAAAAGTATCAAAATTTACAGAATTTAGATGTACTTGTTTAATTTTAATACCTTGACATGAAAATGAAAAGACACAACAACATATAATAATCTAGACCAGAGATATTTTAAACGGCTCTACAAGCATGTTTCATGCATGAAAAATTTAAGATTTCAGTTATGTATTTTTACGCTCTGTACATTTAATAAAATTTAACATATATTTATTGTTCAAATTCAACTGCATATCTAAACAATTGGAAACATTAGATGTCTCACTGCATATCAGAGGAAAGTCTAAAATACTGTTTCCTCTTTTAATTCCAATTATATTATCCAATTGTGGAAAATGCATGAAAGGAGATGGGCAAAGAATTTTAATATGTAACATACATTGCATAAATAGGATTTTTTAACATTATATATTTTTTTACCAATTAACTTGTTAATTTTTCTCAACTGGTAACATTTAAACCTGTTTTTTGTTTTCTATCCCTTGAACCTTCAATTTCGCTTCTCTAACATTGAATTCACTTCTCTAAATTACATCAAATAAATCAAGGAGTATTTTCATTCCTTGAAAAAATTTCTAGCAATATCTCTGATCCAGACAGTATGTCTTTGGTCTTAGACAAGCCTTATCTGTGACAAATGCAGTCTAATAATTACGAATCTATCAAAAATTTTTACTACATGTTCTTTTTTTTTTTTTATGTGGTTAATGTAACAAGTGCAATAATTTTATTTTCTGTTCCTTATTGATAATGTTACTTTCAGTTGCCATTATCGGTGTATAATGCTTAGTAAATATCTTTTTTTCTCCCCTCTTTTGTAGAACTGGCAGCAATCCTATTATTTGTAGAAATAAAATATGGGGTGGTCAGAATGGAGGTGTTTTAGTCTACAACGGAGGGCTAGGTATATTGGAACAAAATGAAATTTTTGACAATGCTATGGCAGGTGTATGGATTAAAACAGACAGTAATCCAACACTAAGGAGGAATAAAATATATGATGGACGAGATGGAGGTGTATGCATTTTCAATGGTGGCAAAGGTGAATTGATATTTTTAAAATCAAGTGATGTAAAAAGTAAATAAAACGAAACGTGCATGTTATGTATTTCACTCTTTCAAACTTTTATTTTTAACCAAAAGTGCTTTTGAACAAATATTTTGCATGTTTAATTGCCTTATATATCTGTGAGAATATTATAGAAGCTTAAATTTGGATATTCTTAACTAGGTATTTTGGAAGAAAATGATATCTTCAGAAATGCTCAAGCTGGTGTTTTGATCAGTACTCAAAGCCATCCTGTCCTTCGAAGAAACAGAATATTTGATGGACTAGCAGCTGGTGTAGAAATTACAAACAATGCCACAGCTACTTTAGAATACAATCAGATTTTTAACAATAGGTTTGGTGGTTTATGCCTAGCAAGTGGTGTCAATCCAATCTTGAAAGGTAATTATGCTTCAGTTTTTTTTTTTCTTTGTGCATATTGTAGATGCATTGAATTTGATTTCCTAAATTTAATTCTAAATCAAATTTGTGTGTGTTTATCTATAAATGTATATATATTCTTGCTGCGTGCTCGTTCTTTGCACAAAATAAAAGTTACGATCCAATAACTTTGAAATCAAAATGCATCTGTATGGTGGTTCTTTGTTATGTGGTGATTCTTTGCTATTTATGCATTAGCATTTTGGTCGTTATTATGTAATGCGAGAATAAAGATTCGCTCAGTTTTAAACGATTTTCGCAAAATCTCAAAATTTGATTGATTTTTAAAAAAATTAGATGCTTATAGTTTAAGGTGAGTGACCACATCATTTCACCAAATATCATTTTTTCACCTTTGCAGTTATTACGTGATGGGCGAGCACAAATTGGCGCAGTTTGAAAAGATTTTTGCAAAATCTCAATCTAATCAAGATTTTTTAAAAATTCGATGCCTATGTTTTAAGTTGAGTGAGCACCTATCATGACACCAAATTTCATATCATTCACTTCAGTCGTTTTCACTTGATGCTCAAACATGAATTTATGCAGTTTAAAACAATTTTCTCAAAATCAAATTAAGATTTAAAAAAAAAATCGTTGCCTATATTTTAAGTTGAGTGACCACCAATCATGATACCAAATTTTATTTCCATTGCTTCAGTCATTTATACGTGATGCTCGAACACAAATTTATGCAGTTTGAAAGGATTTTTGCAAAATCTCAAAATCCATTCAAGATTTTTTAAAAATTCAATGCCTATGTTTTAAGTTGAGTGACTACCTATCATGACACCAAATTTCATATCATTCGCTTCAGTCGTTTTTACGTGATGCTTGAACAAAAAAAAAAGCATCATAGACGGAACGACAGAGAGACAAACTTTTTTTTGAGGGTCGCACCAGATATCCAGGTGCTTGAAACGGATAGAAATCGAAAAAATTTTGAATTCCAAGAAATGTACAGACAAAAGTCTAATTTTATTTATATACATTTTGGTTTTGTTACAAAAATCCTGTTTTTAAAACAAGCATTTGTGTAATAAGAAAATACTGACTCGGTTTCATATTGAAGCTCTCTCTTCCTGTTTCACTTTTAAACTAAACTAGAGGTGTGGTCCAACCATTTCTGTGAGCATCTCTTCTCTTATTAAAGCTGTGCAACCCTACATGAGTGTACCTGTAATGAGCTATTGGTAAATCAAAAGTGGGCCATGTGGCTGACTACTGGAGCACATGAGGAAAAGCATGTGCTCCAGTACTGGGCACCTTGGCCCACTTCTGGAGCATTTAGTAAACCATTGATCTAAAAGTGGGCCACCCATCACTATCAATAAATTACACTTATTATTTCATTCAGTGATAGTTTATAATACATTCAGTATATAATCAAGTAATATCAGTATCTATTCACTTCAAAAACAAATAGAATGTGTGCTAAAAAATGGTCTGAATGAAGACTTGCCTCTTAAGAAAATCACTAAAACTAGACTTAGAATGCTTCTGTAAGAGATCAATTTTCATCATGTAACCTCACATATGGGCAACCTACGGCCTGCGGTTTGGATGTGGCCCGCCAAGGCTTTTGATGCGGCCCGCAGAACATATCAAAACCCTTTATAAAACTCACTCATAGACCATTCGAAATCTCATATAAATACCAATTTTATGGCCCGCGACTTCGCTAACATCCTAAAGTTTGGCCTGCAACCTTTCAAAGGTTGGCCATACCTGTTATACCTGAATAAACAGGAAGTTTAGCCACTACACCTTAGGTTAGTTGATGAGGGTTTCAGGTAGTCAGAGGTTGATCTCATCTCAATGGATAGTTCGAATTACTTGTTTTTTAACTTAAAATTTCAAATGGCCCACTACTGGATCATTTACCTTAAGGAAAGTCTTGTAATCATAAAACAATGTGACTTTGAAATTTTTATGTATTAATACTTTTGAGGTCTTCTGATTTCATTTATGTTATTTTTACAAGATGTATGTATGTATGTATGCTTCTGTATGTGAGTGAAAACAGTAGCTGTTAAACGGTGCATTCAATAAAGCTAAATTTGGTATATATATATTATAGACAACCTTTGCACGATCAGAGTTTGTTCTCAGGGTTGCAAAAAATAATTTTTATACATTGCTGTCTTGGGACGCAAATAATTTAAAGTATGCTAGTGTCTAAATGGTGCATTCGAATAAGTTCAAATTGAGTATGCATATTATAGGTCACCGTGACACAACCTGTGTAAATTTTGGTGTGTGTAGGACTTAGTTTTTGCACAGGACTTTTGTAGAGGGCTGAGATGTCACCTCAGTTATGAATTGCCCCTAAAAACAAAACTTCTGAGCTCCCTCAATTTAGCTCAATCAATTTATTCTCTTAATTTTCCTATGGGTCAAAGGAGCGTGTTTTGTAAAATGTGCTATTACTTAATTTTGCCTTAACATAGTACAGTTCTTAAAAACTGTAATTAGTATAATTATTTTTCAGTTACTACACCGATTTTTCAATTAATTCTTTATGCAAATTTTTAAAATTGATATTAGCATTCTTCAATATTTCTTTTGTGCCATTTTAGGTAACAGAATTTTCGAGAATCATAATGCAGTTGAAAAAGCTGTCAATAGTGGTCAGTGTTTGTATAAAATATCTAGTTACACAAGCTTTCCAATGCATGATTTCTACAGGTATGTATTAGTTATTGAGTGTTTTGACATAATGTTATACATGAACATAAATTTGTGTAGTTAAATTATCACCATTTTACTAAATAGTGTGATTTATTTTAGTCCATAGTTTTGATTTGTATTTTTACATCATTATTCAAAGAATGAAATTCAGTGTTGCTGTGTTACGCAGCTATGTATTTCAATATTTCTTCTAAAATATTACAAAATCCAATGGCTAAAGTCAACTGAATAATGCACAGCTATAAAGTGCAAAAGACGGGAATAAATCTAATTTCTCTTCTTTTTAGAGGTAAGCTATGTCAAAAGATACATTATTTTAAGCATTAGTGTCCTGTCATCTAAGCTAGCTTTAAAGTTGAAAAAAATATCAGTTTCCATAAAAGTATTAGTTTAAAATTGACATAACTTAAACTGTACTTTTATTTTTGAAGGTATGTACTGAATAGCAATTGATTGAAGTTCATTTTTGAAAGGCCAAACCATTACTTGTCATTTTGTCAATCTTATCTTCTCATTTCAAAGTTTATTGTCTGTTGTACAGGGCAAGTTAATTACATTAGTGATTGTGGATACTAAACTATACCATTTTAAAAATGTAATGCAGTGCTAAACTATGTACAATTTTATAGTACAAAAAGAAAGTTAAAAGGGTATTGATTGAAAAGATAAAATAAATAAGTATGTTGTTTTATTTATTTTATTTTGTATATTCTGGATTTAGTTTATCTTTTATGCTTTTTTTAATTGAATTTCTGTAACATGCTGTTGAAATTAAAATATGAATTACAGGTGTAGAACATGCAATACTACAGACAGAAATGCTATTTGTGTAAATTGTATAAAAACTTGCCATGCTGGCCATGATGTGGAGTTCATCAGGCATGATAGGTAAGTTATAATTTTCTTATAAGACTTGGTAGGTTATTTACAAGTGGTATAGTAAATGCTTGAAAGAGCATCTGAAAATTCATCCAAATGGTTCAAAACATAATTTTTACTCTTATTTATTCTTATGTCGGATAAAAACAAAATTTTTTTAAAGAGCAAGAACTTACATAATTGCCAGTTTAATAATCCTACTATATAATGACGCCGCCCTAACTCACTGACTCTCTAACAATTCCAGTTGAACCACTTGAAGATAAAATTTTACTGTCATTAATCCAAACAGATTAAACAGTTATTGTCTAAAAACGTAATGAAATCTACACCATTTGTACGATCCGCTAGAAATGTTTCATAATCATGCATAATAATATAGAAAACAATCTGTGCCACTTCAAAAATTTGAAACTCTGCCCATCTTAATTTTTAACTGAATTTTCGCTATTTTCAGTTTAATTTTATTTGCAAGAGTAAAAAAAGTTAATCCTTTGTGTGACAAAATTACCTGTTACAATTGACATTGATATCATATTGAACTCATGGTCATCAGGCTTTGAAGGGAAAATTGCGATTCTAATTCTTTTAAAATAGTTAGAATCAAGATTACATAGTTTAATTTTTTTTCACAAATAAAATGATTTTCTCTGCATGGAACATTGGTATAAGAAAGCTGTTGCCACAAAACAAAATTGTTAGAATGCAAAGGGTTTCCACACATTTCTAGAAGAGGATGAAATTTGATTTCAGTATAACATAGAATGTGATGTTATTTATTTTAAGTGGACAGAGATTTATATATATTAAATGTACACATATTTTCGTCAAATGTTTTTTCAAGTGCCCGTTGTAATTACCTTTACAACGGGCTTTATTTTCTTTTATGTGTGTGTGTGTGTATATATATATATAGAGAGAGAGACTAGAATATATATATATATCGATATAGAAAGAGATTATACAAAAATAATTGGATATTTGCAATATCAAGTAATTAATGTTTAAACAATATTTACTAAGTGAGTCTTTGACTATATGCATGATAATTTTTTTTTGAGTCTTTTAACTTACAAAAAAAAAAAAAAAAAAATTAATAAAAGAAATTGTTCTTAAAAATATCCCGGAAATTTCTAATTAAAACACTAAACAAGGTATGAATTTAGTTTACTCTTTACATATTTTCCTTTTTATGCTGCAAAATGAAATCAGATTAAAAAGCATTTAAAAATTTATTAATGTCGTAATAACTGATTGAAAAATGTTGGACTTAGTAAAAAATAGAACTTGGTAGTAACTGTACAAACAAAAATTAATCTTATTTATCATTGTTCATTAAGCCTGTTAGAAACTATGAGTATCATGTGAAAATTATTGAAATTGATTTTATTGTTCCTATCATTCAAGGTTAATTCTGAAAACTTTCTGCAGTTAATTGTTCATTCTAATTTTGTAGTAGTTTTCAAGTTGAATAAAGTTTAAAATCTTTTAAAAGCACCAATTTGGTTAACTAATAATAGCTATTTTGCAAAATAATAATCCAGCTTGAAATCAAGATAGAGACTTACAACACTAAGGTTTTTGTAGCTGTGGTCTTTCACATGCTATACAACATGAAGATATGTTGACCTTAAAATTTCTGAAAAATATACATCTTACTAACTTATAAACTGGAAATTTTTCTTTTGGAAACGTACATGCTGAATTTGTGGGAAGTTTCATAATTATATAGCTAAAAACATAGTGTTTTAATGTCTTTTTAAAAAATGAAGCGCTATTAAAAATTAATTCAAATTACATTAGTCTTAAAAAAAGAAGAAAAAGTGAAGTGAATCAGAATCTCAAATCATTTTACATTAATTAACCCAAATGGGTAAACTTACATGTAGCACTTTTGGGTTTAACCCCTTAATGTTTCGTATTATTTAAAAAAAAAAAAAAAATCATAAAATTGCATATTTCATTTATTCCAGAAAATTGTAGAAAAATAAGTGCATGTACAATATATGCATTACTTTTAGGGTTTGGATGTAGTCTAGCACGTAAGAAAAAAAATTCCAGGAAAAGCCAACATTTAGGGTTATTGTGGCTGAATGTGTGTTTTGTAGTAAGCATGGAATCATTAAAAATATATGTTTTAAACACTAAAGGAGAATTTTATTAAACTTACTTGTAAAATAAATAAATATTTTTAAAGTTTCCTTTGAACATAAGTGAAAAAAGTGAGCTAAGTGTGATGGAGATCACATATCTAATTTAATAATCATTTACTTTGGCTTTCTTTAATGTAATCTATCCAAAATCAAGAATTCTAAATCTTTTGTTTTCTCATTTTTCGGTCACTTCGGCTTTTAAAGCTGTATATTCGCTTTTCCCGTATGCATTTTCTTTAATTGTTTATTTCTCTAAATCAGACACGGTGGCGTTGTTCTGAGCTAAAAATAGATTACATTATGTCCGTTCGCAATAGAAACGACTTTTTGCATCCCTTCCTTTGGCATAAGTTATTATTTGTTGCCCTGCGACATCTTTAAAATTATTTGCTCGCGATTGCGTCATTTTAATTTTATTGGATTAAGTTTTAGGGTTGCTTTGGAATTGGCGTTATTTATCTTAGCCAAGTGTTTGTTCTCGCCAATGTGTAATTCTCTGCTGGCGTAATTTTTTATTTATTCCATCTTAATTTTGCAGTCCATATAGGACGTAATTTTATTTCGCTGAGCCACCACCGCCCGTTGTAATAATGTTCAATAGTATAAATAGTTTTAAGCATTCAGTGTCTTCTTTTTATTGCAA
Organism: Cheiracanthium punctorium; assembly: GCA_038373885.1. Classification (NCBI taxonomy): domain Eukaryota; kingdom Metazoa; phylum Arthropoda; class Arachnida; order Araneae; family Cheiracanthiidae; genus Cheiracanthium; species Cheiracanthium punctorium. The sequence continues at coordinate 222,892 of JAWZYV010015925.1, forward strand.
ATAAGTGTATTCGAACCTGCATGGTCACACAACGCCTTTTAATCTTAAATTTAACTCTGCACTCAATCTCCTCATCATACTAAGATTGCTTAATGCATATCTCAAATACATATATTTGAGTATTGCTACCATCTATTTAAAAATAAACTATCTCTGAATTAAGTTAAAAATAGTCTAGTATTGTCATCTGTTGTGTAAAATGAGATATAAAACAGAAACTGTGCATAAGAATTAAAATGCTGTTATCTTTCTGGCGCATAACACTTGAACACTATTGCCCAGAAATGTGATAGGCATGAGAAATGGAGGGAGAAAACTTAGCCCATAATTTTGATGGGAGTGAGTCTTAAAGGTTAACTGGGGAAAAAACGTTTTTGAATCCTTGTTCAACTCTTTCTGGATGGTCGCTGAATTTTGCAGAAGTTACCACAGATACAAAAACTGCCACTGTTCAAGTCATCTTGAGGATAACAGATTTTCAATTCTAAGCTTAGTCTCGAAAACCATACCACATTCCATATTGTTTTCTGCATCATGGCACCACATATGTGTGTTTACTGTCCTTTGTGGTAATTTTTACACTGCTGCATATAAGTGGAGCCCATCTGGAAAGGGTTAATATATCTGTAAGTGTGTAAACATGCTTTTTCGAAGACTTTTTTTTGTAAGAACTTAAAATCAACTTGATGTCATTAGTTATTTTGTTTGATGTCTTATACGTATTTTTTTTGTTAGTTAATTCTTTACCTATTATTTGCAATATATATATATATATTAAATCTGCTTTTTCTAATCATCCATTTGTATGTAGGTTTTTTTGTGACTGTGGAGCTGGTACCTTAAGTAATCAGTGCCAACTTCAGGGTGAGCCTACACAGGACACTGACACTTTATATGATTCGGCTGCACCTATGGAATCTCACACACTTATGGTGAACTAACAATCACTATGCACATTAAAAGAAAAAATAATGTAGCCAATGTCTTGTGGCATTAGCTATATGGGGCCGGTAAGTCCTGCCTTGAGCATTAATATTGGTCTCTAGTCACTTTTGACCATAACGGTCATCACTGCTTGGAATCACTGACACATGTGAAACCTGACTTTAGTAGTGCAAATGTTGTTTTGCCAAGTTGACTGCCAAGAAATATGAGTGTAAAAAAAAAAAAAAGAAAAATGAACTCCTTGCTGCATTTCCTCGATCGTCCTTTTTTTATACATCTTTATATTGTTGCTGTTTTTGTTGTTGTAGTAGGCGATTCGAGCGATACAGAAGAGTTGGTCCTGTCATGTGGATTTCAGGTATCTTGTATAATGTAGAGTTTTTCACAGCATTGTATATAGTCACATATCATGTCTATAAATTGTATTTAAAGGAAAATGATTGTAATTACAAAAAATTTCCGAGTGAAAATTATACGTGTGTTTGTGTGATTTGTTTTTCTTTTATATTATAAAGGGTATATACATTTGTATACTTATTTTTTATGAGAGAAAACATGTTTTCTAATGCTTGTTTATTATCCTATGATCTAGCATGGGGAGCTTTTATTGGATGTAACTTATTTTTTGTTTATTGTATAAGTATATTTTTCCCCCATCTTGTCTGATGTTTATATCTGTGTGGCCCAATTTTAGATGCACCTAGAATTGCATCTTTTATCTTCACTTGAAATTGATGTATTTTGATTAACCACAATTGTCTTGTTGTATCTAGTAAAATAAAATGTCAGATAATTGAAGTTCCTTAAACTATCCTAAGTTTTGAGTTTTCACACGTACCTGCCATAATATGTTCTTCAAACTTATAATTTTTGCTTGTCTTTTTGTTTTCCCCCCTTAGGATGATAAGGCAAAGCAAGTGAAATAGGGAGCTAAATTTTGGTAGGGAATAAGACTATTTGTTTTATAATTGCCTTTTTATTTCTCAATAGTGATTAATAAGGATAATAAATATTATAATCATTAATAGAATAAGAACATAGTTGCGTTTTCTCATACAGTACTGGTACATTAACAAAATTAATAATATTATTGTTGCATATTTTAAGCACAAGTATATGCTAGTTAAGCAAACTCATCATAGGTTTAGGGGAGGAGGGGGATAGTAACAATGTGAAGCATCTCTTTCAGTGAAATATTTTCATAAATATATAAACCTTTTCATATGCATAATTCATACATGTGACAGAAAAAAAAAGAAGCAGCATTATAAGAATTTTTTTTATCTAACTATCACCAGAAAAACATTTGAATAATAAATTTTCATTTGTGCCAGACCATGTATACATAGTAATTGTTTGTATGTGCATTTCTTTTTTCTGTCTCTTTAAAGCTCACAATTGTTTTGTATAATTTTGTTATTATTACTTTTATTTATTTATTTATTATTATTTTTAGTTATAAATTTCCTATTAATCTGTCTGCATGTCAGGCAGTATTGTAGGTATTTTTAAATGTCAATACTTAGCATAATTATTCATTAATTTTTTTGTTGATATTTTGTTATACTTGTTTTCAGACCATAATTGTTCTAAATGAAATAATATATGCCTTTGTTAAGCTATTTAATATTCGTTTTTATAAATAAGTGCCCAAAGAATGAACTTGATTAAGAAATGAATTTGATTTCTTAAAATGCTCCTTTTCCTCCTTCATAAAGTGTTAAATGTAAGCTAAAATTTTATTTTTTGTTGCAAATATCCTTTTGTTTATGAAATAAAAAAACGTAGTCCACTTTAGAATACTGTTAATTATGATAAATTTAGACAAACATCATGTCTGTATAGAAAACATTGACTTCTTCACATGAAAACTTGAAATTAATGTTTTCATTGCCTTTTGCATTCTTCTTGCCAACAAAAGAAGCTATATATTCATTTCTAAGAATCTGTTATAACAATCTGTTATACCATTAACATATATTCCATGCTTTCTGAGCATTTCACTTTTTGATAGCAAAGAATTTTGAACTATGGAACTTGTTTGAAAAATGCAATTATCAATTTTGAATCATTTATTAAATTAATAATTTTTTTAGTATTGTTTTTAAATTAGGTTCTTAAATTTTAATTTTTGGGTAGATTACAAAATCAAATCTACATTACTTCCTTTACCTTGTTATTATTTACAATAATTCCTGATGTAAAACTGTATGCATGTATATTCCTTGTAATATCTCGTGTTTTTCATCTAGCAGGTATTCCATTTATTTATGAAACTATTTAATCCTACTTTGTTTAAAAATTGGAGATTTTTTTTAGCTTATTCCCAGTAAATATTCTTAATAGGGAACAAATTTTAAATGAATGTATTTCTGGTTATTTCTAATTTCTATAATGATACTTGTTTTACATTTGTTCTTTCTTAGTGTTTAGTAAAACATACCTTTGCTTGATATATATTTTTTTTTTTCTCTCAAAAAAGAAGTTTTGCGAATCTAATAATGCATAATATTTTTTGTTTTTGGATGTGTGCTTGTGAGAGTTACTGAATTACATTTTGTAAGTTTATTTGTTTTATTTAAACAAAGAGTAATAGGTGTAAATTTTGTACAGAAACTGTACATCTATGCAGAATTAGTAATTTCACACTTATTTTGAAATATCAGACACAAATCTTATCATTATGTCTATTGGATATTGTTTTGGATTTTATTGAAAATTTTGACTTATCCTATACATATTCAGATAATATTGATGCACAGTGTGCAAGGATATATTTGAAGGTCTTGCAGATGGTTTTGTGATTGTTCCAAGGTTTTGTAGAGTTTTTTTTTTTTTTTGAAGATGGGTACTTACCTAGAATAAATATTTTAAAAGTCCCTATAGTGCAAGCAAGTTCCATATACATTTGTACGTATACGTATATACATGTTCATATTTGCACTGTGCTTTCTGTTATCAGGGCTATTCTGAGTTTGCATATAGTTTGGGATTATGTGTGCAGATAGTTCATTTTTTGTATCTGACTATAATCTTATATAGAAATATATATAGTCCCAAGATTGCTTTGATTTTTTCCTTCTGTTACTTCATCAACTGTTGAATATTATTATTTTTCAAATCAAGAAGTATCTGTTATTGAATACTTCGTGAATTTTATATTTTAGTAAATTCTTGTCAGATTCTGCTTTTAACTTAATCCATAAGCCAGAACTCTGTATATTATAAGTTTGTGCAGAAAATAAGTCCAGTTTTAATATTGGACTAATTACCTGTTTGTTGTCATCATTACAGAATGTCATCACTTTATTTTGCATAATCATCCTTAGTTTGTGAGATATTTCTTTTAAATTGACATTTTTATTTTCTGTAATAGATAATTTAAGTGTTTTAAAAATAATTCAATGGGGGCAATCTCTTGATTTTAAAGTATTTTATATCATTAAGTTTTGACACATTCTATTAATTATTAATAAGTGTTTTATTAATAACTATAGAAAACATAAGACCTGGATAATGTAATTTAAGTCTTTTTTATAATTTACTGATTTAGTAATTTAACTGTATGTGTGAGATAATCTTGATAGCTTTTAAATAATCCATGCACTTTTAGACCTGAATTTTTAAACTATGCATTCATAGTCAACTTCAATTAGTGCCTTTGCCTGCAATAATGAAGGGAGCATACAGTTTGCTGACCCACTACATGCTATCCTAGTTATTTTAGACCCATAACATGTGATAACTGTGAGAATTATTGATAGGAAAAAAATTGTGAAACTTTTTCAAATAGAAAATTTAACAATTTACTGGTGATCATGGAAGTGATCATTTAAACCAGATTGGGTAAGAAGAGTAAAGTTTTTACCTGTATAAAGTACAAACTTTGATAAACTTGCTTTATTGCCATCAATTCACCATTTGACTTATTATTAGTACAGTATTCTTTTGGCTTGAGAAAAGGAGGACATGAAGGGAAGCCGGTTCCTTATACTTTTTCATTTCAGCCTATATGTTCCCCCACTTTTTATTCTCAGGGGAACGCTCATTTTCTAGGTTTTTTAAAAACTTCAAAGAAATTTAAAATTTTTGCTTTGTTTGCAAGAGCAAGTACATGAACATACTTTTAGACTGCTTGAATAGAATTTAAGAATCACTTACAATCCCATTTGTGAACACTTCAATAGTGAAAACCTATCCTTAATAATAGAATAGATTATTAACAACTCGAATGCACACTTGGTCAAAAATGCCTTCCCGATTCACCAAAAAAAAAAGTGACAAAAATCGGGATATCGAATAGTCATTTACAAATCCAAAAGAAAATTTGTCTGACATTGGATTGTTGACAAATGTAGATGGAAAAATTAAGTAAGTAGCTTACACTATTGATCAAAATGACTTTGTTTTTACTGTTAACAAATAATTAATGATTTATCAACTTTGTCAAAAATGAGCATCCATCCTACTTTTTTTCTTAGGACTACATCGCTGTTTATTGCATGTGCAATTTTTTTATATATCTTTTTTCCCCATTCTACTTGGCTCTCAATTCTGTTCCCGTAGATTATATAGTCTTGCTTAGTCTTCAGGTACTATTTAACTCATTTTTTTCTATTTAAAAATTGGAGATTTTTTAGCTTATTTCGAGTAAATATTCTTAATAGGGAACAAATTTTAAATGAATGTATTTCTGGTTATTTCTAATTTCTATAATGATTATTGTTTCACATTTGTTCTTTCTTAATGTTTAGTAAAACATACCTTTGCTTAGTACTTTTTTTTTCTCTTAAAAAAGAAGTGTTGCGAATCTAATAATGTGTAATATTTTTTGTCATGTTCATGGTAAGCTTATTGTCACTGTGCGACAGTTACCTCTCCTTATAACATTCTGTCAAAAACATATTAGGTCCAAAAATTTGCCCTTTTACCCTCATAGAAAAATTAGGGGTTCTTTATACGATATAATAAAGCTTAAAGTACATTATAGACAGGTAAATTTTTTTAATAGGGAACAAATTTTAAATGAATTTATTTTATCCTGCCAAAATGCTCCCTTCCCCTCAACATTACTGTGAGTTGTTTTAATCAGCTCCAACTAATCAAATCTGTCTAATTTGCATTTACTGATTAGGCAAGCCTGAGTAATTTTGCTTCAGTTCAAAAAATGTCTATTTATTTCTATTTTTTATTCATTGTTTGAAGCAAGTGAAAATATGACTGTTTTCTGTGTTGATATGGATCCCCCCCCCCTTTTAAACATTTTAAAAATTCCCAGAGAACTTTTGAGTATTTCTTCACATTTCTCAAATTTATTGATGCTGTTTCCCTTTCATTTATCTACAACAGCAATCTGTTCAAGTAGAATTGATTAATTAATTTTAGTAGTTTTATTATTTGCTTTAGTAGTAGTTTTTAAAAATTGAGTAACAATTCTTGATTTTTGTTACACATTATAAAATAAATTTCTTTGCTTCTTCGTGTTAGCCAAAAGAATTCTTTTGCAATCTTATGAATAAATTATTCACTATATATTGGTTGAAGTGATAATTTCATTTTTAATGAACAGCATTATCCTCTCCCCATTTTAAAGTTGATGTCACCAAGAGGAAAGAATTTTTACATGCATTTAATTACTTTCTGTAAAAAAGCTATTGTAAGTAGATACTCTAGTTTTGAAAATGTTCATTCATTTCCCATTCTGTTAGTATGTTTTTCATTTGCTAACAAAATATTACTGATGGAGGGAGAAAATGTATATATAAATTGTATTTATTTGATTTTATTTAGTCAGTTTGGAATTATCAAAATGTCTATAAATGAAGCCTATAAATGTCTCGATATTTATTTTAGAAGATTTTGATTTCTCCTCATTTAAATAATTATTTATTGTTCAAAAAATAAACATTAGTTTGAGATTTTGTGAATTTGTTTGAGAAATACACAATTTCTTCTTCAAAATAGTAATGCAAAGATAATCCTTTGCTGAATGAAGCAAGTTCAGAAATGCCAACTACTACGGATTCTCTGTAGTTTCTCCGAAATTTTCTTTTAAAAATTTGGTTTGCTACAGAAAAAGCACATTGTCTTATGAAAGTTTAAATATAAATTGATTTATTCTATAATGTTTTTAAGCTATCTTTTAATGATAAAAGAAGCAATAAAAGTTATTGCACAACATCCAAAGCCCAAAACAAACAATTATCCAACTCTAAATTTGTAATTGTAATCAACACCAGCGGAAGAGAAAAAGTATCTCAAAACATTAGGGTATGGAGTTTATTTTTTAAAAATATTTTTTAATAATAATTTTTTAAAAATAAAGCACAAATTTTGTCCTTTAAAATTTTGTGCTTTAAAAAAGTATTTAAATTTAAACTGACACACAATGAATTACTTTGATTTTGTAAAATATCTCAAAAAGTTGTACACAAAACTTATTTACTTATTTATTTTTGTAATCAAATAAATGTCTATATAGCAAAAAATTTCCAGAGGTCATTGGTGTAATATAGTAATTTCTTTTGTTATATTGACTATATCTTTTTTTTTTTTTTTTTTATATGTGACTTGGTTGACTGGTCAATTTTTCTTGTATATACAAATTTTAATTTATATGTATTTATGAAACTGAAACAAATGTACAACATGACTCAACTAAGCAAAATAATATACATATTTGTTAATAGTGAATTTATTTATATCTTTGTTGCATGATTCAAATATTTATAGTTTGTTTTACAATTTTTTTTTCTTTGTTGCATTTCAAATCAGCCTAGCCTATATCCAGTACATAAAATAATGAATTGTATGTCCTGCATATTAACTTCATTAATGCAGTACTAATCTTACTAAGATTGTCATTATCAAGTACATTAGATCACGTAGTTCGTCATTCATCTGGCAGCTAACTCTAATAATCATCATAGTAATGGCTTTGGTGGAACAATGAAATTTGTTCTAATAACATGTACAAAATTTGATTATTCCAGAGATTTTTATTTTGTTTTGTAAGTCTTGTTTTATTTTAATCCAATACATGGCAGCTTGTATGGATTTTTATTTTTCAATGACAGTTCTTGATTTTATTGAGCAGACATTTTCCTTTAGGCTGCTCAGTTGAAGTTTGAATAAATTTCAGTATATGCAAAATGCTCAGTTTAAAAACAATAAAGGCATTTTAAAAATGCCTTCTATCCAAAGGGGACCTTATTGTCTTTGGTTTATTTATATACCCTGTCATCTTAAAAAATTAAAATATTGAAAACATGCAGAATACGTAGCAGATTTTATTTAATCTAGTTTCGTGTGGCAGTTGTTGAATTGATGTAAAACTCATTTCAGCATAATTTCTGAAATAAAGCATTTTTACAGCTTGTAAAAAATGTCATAAGAACTCCATATTGGAGAATATTCATGATGTAACTTGATTAAGTGCTTCACCAATCCTGTCCAATTTACAGGCTTTTTTCATCCCCCATATTAAAAAAATTGTGTTTTTTTCCAATGAGTCATACTGCTTTTAGTAGATTTAAATAAATAATTTCTCCAAACTGTTTATTAGTTACTTATTTTTTGTATTGTGTTTTAGATGTAGGTGCCTGCCTACATTTAATATTTGTTGTGCTAGTATTTTAAGTCCTAAAGGAAAATGTGCCTGCATTTTAACTGTGGCTGCAGGTATTGTAGATGTTACTTTTTAATCACTGAATATAATTTAGCATTGTGTGTAAAGGTCCTGTGCCTTATTTGCTTTTTTTAAGCAATTTTTGTTTAAGCGTGTGTGTCCCATGGAGCTCCTCATGCTAGTTGACGTAAATATGCCAATGTGTAAGTGCATTCATAAAAATGTATGTAGCTTGTAAATGTGTTTTGTCTTGTCCTTATTGGTGCCTCGAATGAAGTGCTCATGTATAAAACAACAAGAAAAATAAGTTCCCTTACATTTTATTCAAAATGTATACTTCAGTCTACCAGTATCATGCAAAAGAATACTCATAGTCACTTATATGCAATACAAAAAACTAAAAATATGCAAATGCAGGTATTTCACCTAAACGTACTTTGTATGCAATACTGTGTGCACCTGAAAACTTTTTCTTTCCAGAACAGGGATGTTTGTTTATTATACTGACAAAACTATTCCAGAAGTACTTCAGTAGTGTTATATTTAAACATTTTGTTGTAATTTATTTTATCTCATGAATTGTTTTAAGAGGGGAAAAAAACAACCACAGGTCATACACCCAATCTAAGTATCACATGTCTACCACATCTCATTTCTATTATAATTTTTTAATAAAGACTAAAAAAAAAATGTTGTGTCCTTTTTGCTTCACATTTTGTTTGCTTTACATTATTATTAAATATTAAGCATCAACTCACTACGAACCCTTCATGTATTTCGGATTAGTGCTTGGCCCGTAGACCGCTTATAAATCCAAGTCTGAAGGAAAATCTTATTCAGGTGATTTTGTTTATTAAAAACTGTGCATTCTATAAGTTTGCACCATCTATCGACAGCTTTGTAAAAAAAAAAAAAAATTTTTTTTTGGATATAGTTTTTTTAATATTATAGGAACAGTATTGTTTTCGCTCGATAAATTATAGCCTGTTTGTTAATCCAGGACTTTAACCCATTCCCTGCTGCTCTAACTTTTTATTAATTTTTTTGCTCTACAATGATAAATTACGATAATTTGGTCCTATTATTGACAGAATTGTAAAGAAAGAAAATTGGCTTTATTAGTTCAATAATTATTAAACGGTGTGAAAACGCACCATCAGCAGAAATCATTCAAAAAGTAAACACAAACAGATATTGATAATAGAGCAAAACCAAAGTATCAGTTACATGAATTTATTCCAATATCAGTAAAAAATAATGAAAATTCAGATTTAAATTATTTATGAAATGTTTCAAAGCATTTAGCATGTACAGGCACATTGCATTTTTTGCAGAGTGTCACAGTATGGCTATGGCATAGTTTGCATCTTCGGCGAGAATTTGAAGGATTTCGTACTTATTTGGTGTCAAAGGATAGCGCAGGATTTCCTGCACACCAAATATTAAGCTGAATACGTAAGCAGAACAAAGCTTTATTAATTATTTAACATTCTTGTTAGTAGAACAAAACGTAACACCACGATCTTGAAAAAGTTCTTATTCAGTAGATTTTTGCTGGGGAGGCGTTCGCTTTTTTTTTATGATCTAGCAGCGCACTGTTTAACGGGGGACGCTTGAAGTCAACTGCGTACACGCTGGAGTAGGGCCGATGAGGACGGAACCACTTGTATATTCACCAGGGACGGAGTTACACACGGACTTCTAAATGCAGGACGGGAGACGATGGAGCGGAGCCGCACCGGTCACATTCGTCCTGTAGTGCTGCCGGACATCTGAAGGCGGAACGGGCGAAGCCGACGTTATCTCCACCAGATCAGGGCTGCCCGTGAAGAAGACTGCAGTGCAGGGAGCGACTCGCTTTTATAGTGAGCCATCTTTTTATAGATTTGCATACCACCACTTTTCTCTTAGAGATATTTGCATGTGGACTTTTCTTGGCCGCCGGTAGGTATGCAGTGCCAGCCCGCGATCACGAACACCTGGCTAGAGCAGCCGTCACGTGTCGTGGGCAAAAAGGAGAGAGAGATGGCGAGGGCGCCACACTTATGTGTCCATTTTTTATCCTTAGTAACACTTTTCAAAATCGGTTCTTGAAATGTTGATGGGCGCCTAGTGTGGCTGGTTGAAGGTTGAGAATTTTGTTTAGTATTTGTATGTATAGGCGTTCGTAGAATATATGTTGCTAGAATTCTTTGGAACTCTAATAAACTCATGTACATCTGGTTCGTTTTTTAGTATAATTTCCAAGCATTCACTTTGGCCACTTCCAGAAAATTCACAAATAGGGGCCACCACCATTTCCATTTTTTCCCTTTTACTTGTGTTCTGTACATGGATATAAAATTATCGAATAAATCAACACCCTCCATGTATTTGTTATAATTTGATATTAGCTTGGGTGTAACAATGTCAATTCTTTTGTGTTCCTTTCTGCTGAAACGCTTTGCAATTACAGTTGGCTCCACTTGATTGCAGTTACAGTTCGGCTCCACTTGAACCCAATTTGTTGCTGCTAAACTCACCACTGAATTCTCATTCCACTTTACAATTGTTACTTTATTCTGGCTATCAAACATATAGTCATATGAACCTCTGATCTTCCTTTTCATATCATTTGGATTTATTGAAGGTGACACAAAATTTTCTTTTCTTTACCTTTTGCATTTTTAAAAAAAAATCCTGTTGAGTAATTACTGCACTCTCAGATGATCGCTGAATTTCTATGTCAGCAGTTATATCCTGAAAAGCATGCAATTCATTTTCATTTATGTCTTCATTGTCTGTTAGCACATTGACTTTAGGGGGAATTATAACCATATCTACTTCTGCTTTGTTCAGATTATTGGATAATGTATCTTCATCATCACTCAAAAGTTCATCTAACATTGCTATTGCTTCAGCAATAGTGAGAACACGTTTCCTATTGCGATTTTTGTAATCTAGATAAAAAATAACCGAAATGTAAATAATAATGCTTTTATGCTGCGTTTTCGCACCATTAATTTCAAATATCAAAATATGTAGCAAAAGTTTAGAATAAAACTTACCGCTTGCAGCCATTTTGTTGTTCTGTTATTTTTATCAAAATTAACTGTAACAATTATTCTATTGCTAACAGCGCCATCTGTTGGACTGCACACAAACTAACATAAGTCTCAAGCAAGAAAAAAACTATTATTTCACGATTTTTTTTAAACAATTAAATATTGTGACTGGTGATGGAAAAAAATCAGTTAGTTAAAACAAACGTTACTTTTTTAAGCAAAAATATTTGAGTTGATCAAAATATTTATTTTCCTTACAGAAATTTTTTTTTAAGATAATGGTGCGTTTTCGCACCATCAGCAGGGAATGGTTTAACTGTCTTTATTCCAAATTTCATCCAAATCCGTCAACTGGTTCAGCGTGAAAGAGTAACAAACATACATACAAATATTGACATTTATAATATTAGTAGGATTAATTCTTTACAGATTTAGGTATGACGATTAAATAACATGAATTTTTGTGAAGTTCGAATTGATTTTAGATAAAGTTTTCTAAAAGATCTGCATATGTTTGTGAAACATTTATTGGCAATAGTTAATGAAGATCATAATGTGCTATTAGATTTAAAATAGGAGAAATAGTTATAATTTTTAATGTTGATTAAAATTAATAAAAAGTACATATTATTTAGCTGCCATAAAATAAATCTGTACAGAATAAAATATAAAAATAAAGGTCAACTTTTAATTCTAAGGCATTGGAAATTAAGGCAAGAATCTGTCCAATGTAGTCCCTAAATGAATCTTTTTAAATTAGTCAAAAATAATAGATCGGGGCCCCAAATTCATCAATGCCCGGGGCTCCTGTTGGTCACAATCAGGCCCTGGCCTTATGGGATCAGGTTGCCAAGAATGAAATCAAATCAGTATAAATGTATACTAAAACCACCACATAATAAAATTATCATCTCGACTTAATAAAATCAAAAACTGATGCCTGTAAACTTGTGAAAATAAAAATAAGAAAGATGGAGTAGAAGGAAGGAAGGGTGGATGGATGGGTGGGGGAATATACACAGCAACACATTTTTTTTGCATTGCTAAAACTTTCACATCTGAAATGTTCCAACAATCACACACCTTCCTATTATTTGTCCTAGCAACTTGTTTAGAGAGAGACCATGGACTGTGACCCTGCCACCAAAAGGAAAATATCTGATGTGGACACCACATGACTTCCTTGTACATCTGTTAAATCGTAAATATTGTCGGTGCGCTTCACCTAAACTTGCTTCATTTGAAAGAGATAATACTGCAATAATGCCAAGGTTTAGCGATTTCTAGTCAAGTATTTGAGATATCGCCAAGCTGGGTTCAGTTTGAAACAGTGGTGGAATTAGCTCTTGAGAAGTCTGAGGTGCAACCAATTTTAATTTTGAGGCTTCCTATACAATACTTTCACTACCTCTTACACCAGGGTTGAACAACCTTTTTCAGCCAACAGTCCAAAAAAAAAAAAAAAAAAAAAAAAACCCATAAAGGCACCTTACTTGTGGCCAATAATGCAATGCTTTTTTTCTTTTTTTGAGGGGGGAATTGCATGTCATAAGTTAAAAAAAACAAAACTTAACTACTTCGAAGAAAACACACAATTCCGCATATACATATTTTTATAAACAAAGTAAGAAACCAAATAAACATTTGCAGTTATTTTACAGATTGCCTAATTAATCTGCAGAGTAATTATACTAAATAATCTGAAAAGTGAAGCATCAACAATTAATATAATGGTTATGACTGTATTTTTGAAGTTCCTTTTTTCACCCTTTATAAGGCGAGTTTATGTGCAGAGAGTCGAAAGTATTTGAGATTTTTCTGGCCCATTTTATTAGGATTAATTCATATATTTTCCCTCTACTGTAATATCTCACGTGAAAATTGGAGAAACAAGTATTAAACTAACATGGAAATTTTGCAGGCGAATACATTAATTATTCACAAAATCAAATCAGAAAACCACCTGCTGCTTGTACACGGAATTAAACGCAAAAATATATAATTAAAAGCGATGATTCTTATGCTCAATTTTCGAGTCATTATTCGAGCTTTCTTTAAAATTACGTATGAAAGAAAAGTTCATAAGCCAAATATAATATAGAATCCAGATGTATGGAAAAAATATACATCCAATATAACAACAAAAATCAGAAAATTTACTAATGATAGTTGATTTCTGTATTTAATAGACCGTAGGTGGTAAGTATTCTTACCACAGCCTTATAAAGGGTTAACACTTTCCAACAAGGTTGAAAAGCGTTTATGATTTCAGTTAGTCTGTTCCATGCTCGAAGTTCCGTAAATATGCATCGATTTCTACGAAATTTAAATGTTATTCTTATCTACTGTACCATGTACCTCATTGAAAATGGTCTGTGTAGCATTTATAGTTTTTCTACAGGAGCACTCAAAATATTCCCAATACCTTGCACTCTATGGGAAGTTACTTAAAGTGTATCATCCTACGATCCGTTTGAATTTTTTCATAATTATGTATAAAAATATAGAAAAAAATCTGCGGTACTTTAAAAATCTGAAAATCCACCCCTTCCCTCACTTTTAAGCAATTTTTCGCTATTTTCAGCGCTATTTTATTTCCGAGAGTCAAAAAAGTGAATCATTTGCGTGGCATTATAAAAGGCAGTCATTTGCTAGCGGCATGGCCAGTAGACGAGGAGTCAAAAAATAACGCTTGGAAACAATGCAAGGTAAAAGCGGGCGCAAAGATTGGATCCACATGCGTTAATTATGCATGCACATTTGTGGTATCAACGCGGGCCATAGTGCCTGCCGTCGTAGGGATCCTAGATTTGCTAGAATTCCGAACTTTTGGATAGTTGTCCTAAAATGTCCTACTTTTTCGAGATATGGCTCATCTTCGAAATTGGATGCCATTTGGAAATTTAAGAAGCAAAAATACAATTTCAAGAAACAAGTAGTTTTTTACCATAATATAAAACACATCTTGTTTCTGAACATTTTTTGAGTATTATTCATGCATTTTTTTAGATTTTTCTTCTGTCAGACTTGAAATTCGTCATGTCTATTACCGGACATTTTCTTTGAAATTTGTACTCCTATGTTCAACACAAAATAATGCAAAGTGATGTATTACGTAGGTATAGGGTCCTTTGATTCATATAATGTTATATTTTCAGTTTACAAATATTTTTTATAGTTTTGCAAATTTTTGTTTGTCATGTCTGTTATTTATATAGTAACAGACATGACATTTCAATGAAAAAAAATCATGAGTCATTATTATAATGATAGTTAGAAATAATAATTTACTATTATAAGAATTCAAAGTATTTTGTTTAATGCGCGTGTTACCCTTTGCGATGTTTGAGCTCTGTGATTTTTCAGCAACCATAATAACGAAAGGAAACTTGCATTTTTTTAAATAATTCAAGAATATGAAACGAAACATTAATTTAGACTAAAAAACTAATTATCTAAATTAAAAAATTGAATTAGCAAATAAATAAATATATTCAGGGATGTTAATTCTGCGCCGAGCTGCTCCGAAACGCAAATCTTGCGCCGAACTGCGCTTTTAGCCGATTTTTGCGCCGAATACGTCATTTTGACTCTTTGTTAATTTTTTGCCACGCTTGCAAACTTTGCTTTTCTTATCTGCATTTATTGTAAGTGTTGACTCTAGATTGATTGTACAGGGCGCAGCGCCCGGCGGCCCTATTTCTCATCTTTATACATCCTCCTGCTTGCGGCGCTTTCACGAAAACCGTTTATAAAATCGGATCTTTCCCACAAATGCCTTTTTCAAATACTCTATTCTTTCAGATCGAAATACTGTTACTGCCTTTTTCATTGTCTTTGCATTTGCGCGAGCCGAGTAACCCGAAAAGGGGCCTCTCTAGTATGTTTTGTTTTTTCTGACTCAATGAGAAGCCCGATCGGCCCGGCAGAACTACCTGGGCATTTCACTTAGGAGTTGGGGGAAGAAAATACGATTGGGAAAATCAAAATTTTCTTAAGTTATATAAAAATTTGCGATTCCATCTGTCAATCCTCAAATATCGGTAGGTACGTTTGATAAATAAGTAGTTGCTAATTATCAAACAATCATTATTCTAGAGTTCGTCTTTAAAAATCTTTACTTGGTAATCATTCAATAATTATTGCGAACAAAAGAATTTAAATAAAATTCTGATTTATATTATTAAATTTTATACATCCTGCACTGCAGAAATTTTATTATTTTTATTACATGCTAAACACATCTATCCTAATCCACTTACACTGACAGTCCTTTTCTGTTTAAAAGTTTGTACCAATATAGGTGAAATATCATATATGAATGTGATCCAGTAATTGTGGTCCAGTAGTGATAGTGTGATAAAATGGAGGAACAAAAATTAACAGTCCCTCTGCCTTCCCCTACTGCCTAACAAATCATGTCTGGCTAAAAATTTCTGAAACCTTCTTCAATAAATATACTATTCTTATAAATAATAAACATCTACATCACGTAATTTTGAGGAAAAAAAAATTAAGCAGAAAATTCAAAATTACTTAGATTAAAACTTCTTCTTTTTTTTTTTTTTTTTTTAATCAAAAACATCTAGTTATGTACAGATTTAATTCACATATTTATGTCATGTTTAGAGCAAAATATTATCAACAAATCATTTTTCCTATTTCACTTACACTTACTTCTACAGGATATTTTCCAAAAGAAGGGGGAGGGGGGAAACTAAAGACAAACTGGAAAAAATCTAACTATGCATTGTAAGTCAGAACACATATTACAACTCTACATGTTAAATTTTCGGGGATCAGATAGTTTCAAACCAGTTTCTAGATATGTTATCTACCTGTACATTCTCGTGGAACTCCAAAGTGCCCTTTTTGAGAACAGGGTGCCCTTTTTGAAATTTCCCCCCAGGCGGGCCTTTTTTCTAGAGTCAACACAGTGAGAAATCTTCAATTTTATGCTCCAAAATCATGTTAATTTTGATCCCAAATCTTAGTTTTCCTCGCGGAAGCAAAGTTTTTTGTGCTTCCAAATGGAATTTTTCTGCTCCCAAATAGAATTTTTCTGCTCCCAAATGGAATTTTTCTGCTCCCGAGGTGCTCCCAAATGAAATTTTTTCTGCTCCCGGGGTGCTCCCAAATCGAATGTTGGAGTTAACATCCCTGTATATTTTATACAACTAACTACGGTAACAGACATGACATGCAATAGGCTTTTGCTTTTTCAGTCAAACACCAAGAGCTCAAGATGTCTGTTTATATTTCTTTTTTGACCACATTCTAATGGTAAACAAGTGTTACTATTCTCAAATTTTATTATTATTATTTTTTTTTGATCAAAAAGTTGAAAATAATGTATGGTAACAGAAAGTGGCGCACCGAGGATTTTACTTTAGGGAGGGGAGGGGGGCTGGGCTACATACAAATACTACTGAACTCGGCTATAGTGACCTCGATTAGTCTCAATTTTCTTATAAAGCCAAAGTATTCGGAACCCCTTGACTGTCCCATAGAACACAAGCCCACAAACAATGTAATTCGTTATCTTCTATTATATAAATGTGAAAGTCTTTGTTTGTTTGTTCGTCCGGGAACTCCTCCCACACCGTTCGACGATCCGCTTGAAATTTTGCACGTGCGACATAGAACAGTCCGTAGGCTGCTTTAAAATTCTGAAAATCCACCCATTCCCTAATTTTTTTACCATTTTTCGCAATTTTCAGAGTAGAAAGCTACTCAAATGTCCGATTTCAGCACATTCATGAAAATAGTTAGCAAAGTTAAATTTATTTATTTACTAGCTGAAGTACCCGTTCTTCGCCCGGGAATGAATGGACTTTTTGATATTACGATTTGTGGTGATTACTATTCATTGTAATAAACAGATATAGCAAAATTGATATCGCGTTATATTGTGTTCAATAATCATGCATACTGAATTTCAAGGCAATCGTTTTTACGGTGCAGAAGGCGATGCGGCGTAGCACAATCTAGTGGCGAGTTTTAGCAAAACGGATACGACGAAAATATTCTTCGCATTCAGATATCGATGTATACGAATTTTCATGACGATCGGCTGAATAGTCCTGAAGTTCATGTGTGGACACAACATCGAGTGGCAAGTTATAGGAAAATGGATAGCGCCAAACTCATCCCCGTGTTCAAATATCTATGTATACCTATTTTCATAGCAATCAGTTACCATCTAGTGGTCAGTTAACCATCTAGAGATTAATTAAAGTAATGATTTGCTACAGCGCCGTCAAGTGGCGAGTTGTAGCAAAATAGATAACGCCAAAATATTCTCATTGTTGAAATAGCTATGCATACTGATTTTCATAGCGACCGTTTGAATGGTCAGGAATTTGGCCTGCTGCAGGGTCATCTAGTGCCGAGTTAAAACAATAATGCATTGCAGTGCCATCTAATGGTGAGTAACATCAAAAGGAACACAGTTAGAATATATTTTTTGTGCTCTAATGTGTAAGTATAAAAAATTTTATGCCGATCAGTCGAACGGTATAGAGGTTGATGCGTTGCAGTGCCATTTAACGGCAAGTTACAGCAAAATGGATAGTGAAAAATATTCTCCGTGTTCTAATATCCGCGTGTACCAAATTTCATCGAAATCGGTTGGACGATATTCGCATAGCAAACGGCTAAACGGAATAGAATTCGACGTTCTGCTGCGCCACCTAGTGGCAAGTTAGAGGAAAACGTATAGCATAAAAACCTTCTCCATGATAAAAGACTTAGGTGAATCAAATTTCATGGTAATCGGTGAAACGGTGCTGAGATTTTCAACCTCCTACACACATACCAACATTCATTTTTATCTATCACCAGTCTTATTATATATACCAGTCTCAAGTAAAATCCAGTTTCAAATCTAAGCCTCGCCAAAGTGCCAGCATACGCCATTTTGCAAGAGTTTTTTCAGGGAATCATTCGAAGCATTGACTTAGCAGCAATCAAAATGGGAAATGGTTCGATTGCCAGACATTTTTTTTGAAAAGTGGAATCCCTTAATACAGCCTCATTTTTTAAATTATCAACTATAACATGTTTTATTCATCGTTACCTCGATGTACTAAATGCGAAGATTTCAATTTTCTGAAATTTGACGGATTTCCCCCAAGTTAAATCAATGTACTCAATTGGCGAGAATTCTGAAGCTACATCGCTTGAAATGCCCTAATAACTGCATTATTTCTGCACGGATAGTTAAAATTTAATGCTGTATTCTAAGAAAACCTATACACTTGTTTTCAAAAATGCTATTCCCTTAAGCTCTCAGTAAATTGCGCCAAAACGCCTAAAACTGTGCAAACCGCTAGAACTCACTTTCTAAAAATCGGCCTATCAGCCATTTTATTTTTCGCCAAACTAAAAAAAATTACATATTAGTCTCGGAAATCTTCGATCCTCATTGTTTTGCGTATAAAACATTTCATTCCTGCTCTCATTTCTTATGCGCACACGATATTATAATTAAAAAAATAACCTTACAAATATAAACTAAAAAAATCATTATTATTCTTTTATTTTCACTTTAAGAATTTAAAACATTTTATTCGGCAAAATCGCCACACATGGCAACCAAGATGCTTATTTCACACTTTCACTACAGGGGTTACAATTACATAAAGCTTTCTGCGTGGAGAACATAAAAAATCTCTTAAATTCCGGGAACGGGTGGACTTTCAAAGTTTTAAAGTGGACTATCATTTATTCTATATTATTTTACATATATCTGTGTAAAATTTCAGGCTGACAGGTCCATTTTTGTGGAATTGTATACTACCCAAATCAACAAATTGACAAACAGAATTTCATTTTTATTTATAAGATAACCTACGCTTGTTTTTAAAAATACCCTCTCATTAAATTGCGCCAAGCGCTAGAATCATAGAAAATCTGACACACTTTCAGATTTTAAATACGCACTAAAGTGCTATATATAAAAAGAGTTATAATCCATAGGTCTTCCCTATTTTCGTTCCTTATTTTATTAAGTTGGAAAGTGTATCATTATTCATGAGTGTGATTAAACAAAATTAAAATTGATATTTCTAACATCCTATTTTCTGGATGTAATATATTAGAAATAGATGCAATAAAGCTGCTCAGAAAAATGCACAATTCCAACTGAATGAAAATTTCAACAACTTATACGCAGGTGTATTCATAACCCAAATAGCAGACTATTAAATTACGATAAATAGCGCCAAGCGTTAGAATCCTCCTCAAAATCGCACATCAACCCCTTTTATTTTTCGCCCAATTAAAAAGTTGCACATTTATTTTCGGAAAATTTCCAAATTCTATTTTTCTTTTGAGTATAAATCATTTCATTCCCGCTCTGATTTCACATGCACACGATATTTTAATTTAAAAACAACCTTACAAATAATCTAGTCAAAATAAAAAAAAAATCGTTATTCTTTTATTTTTACTTCAAGAGTCTGAATCATTTAATGAACTGCCGAATGTGGCAACCTAGATAAGCTTAATTGTCGCTTAATGCACTGTGGGGTTACAATTACGAAATGGCGGAAAGCAAAAATTAGCCTTTTGCGATACGTTTTTATCGATATTTCCTAAAATAGTTCGAATTTTGAAAAAATCGCTTCGAGGTGTGTCGAGACCTGTCATGGAGAATTTCCGTTCAAAAATTGGTAGGTCTACGATCACCCGTTTGCGAGCTACGCGAGACACAGACAAACAAACAGTTTACACACATTGTTTTATTAATATAAGATACCAGTCTCAAATAAAATCCAGTTTCAAATCTAAGCCTCGCCAAAGTGCCAATATACGCCATTTTGCAAGAGTTTTTTCAGGGAATCATTCGAAGCATTGACTTAGCAGCAATCAAAATGGGAAATGGTGGGACCGCCAGGTATTTTTTTGAAAAGTGGAATCCCTTAATACAGCCTCATTTTTTAAATTATCAACTATAACATGTTTTATTCATCGTTACTACGATGTACTATATGCGAAGATTTCAATTATCTGAAATTTGGCGGAATTCCCCCAACTAAAATCAATGCACTCAATTGGCGAGAATGCTGAAGATAGATCGCTTGAAATCCCTTAATAACTGCATTATTTCCGCACGGATCATTAAAATTTAATGCTGTATTCTAATAAAACCTTTGAACTTGTTTTCAAAAATCCGTTTCCTTAAGCTCTCAGTAAATTCCAAGCCGGAAACAGTGCAAACCGCTAGAACTCACTTTCTCGGCATTTGAGCCATTTTATTTTTTCGCCAAACTAAAAAATTTTAACATATTAGCCTCGGAAATCTTCAATTCTTATTGTTTTGCGTATAAAACATTTCATTCCTGCTCCGATTTCCCATGCACACGATATTATAATTTAAAAAAAATAACCTTACGAATATAAACTAACAAAAAAAAATCATTATTATTCTTTTATTTTTACTTTGAGAATTTAAAACATTTTATTCGGCAAAATCGCCACACATGGCAACCACGATCCTTATTTCACACTTTTTTCACTACAGGGGTTACAATTACGGAAAGCTTTTTGCGTGGAGAACATAAAAAATCTCTTAAATTCCGGGAACGGGTGGACTTTCAAAGTTTTAAAGTGGACTATCATTTATTCTATATTATTTTACATATCTGTGCAAAATTTCAGGCTGATAAGTCCATTTTTGTGGATTTGTATACGAATCAAATCCACAAACAAACAAACAAACAAATAAACAAACAAACAAACAAACAAACAGAATTTCATTTTTATTTATAAGGATTACCTTCAATAATTCAAGTGAGACTGATGTCATTTTGATGTCACGAGTGTAAAAATGCGTTAAAATTCCTAATGAGGTTAACAAGTTTTGACAAAAAATTACACCACGAGCGAAATAATAAACTTCCATCCAGATTATCAGATGCTGTAGAAAATAAAATACCATGTTTTTTTTTTTTTTTCTTTTTCTTCTTTCACTAATTCATGTTAGATATCGCAACTGAGAATGATATCATTTTGATGTCACGAGTTTAAAAATGAGCTAGAAATTATAATTTTTAGGAGTTAGAAATTATAATTATAGTTAGAAATAATAATTTACTATTATAAAAATTCAAAGTATTTTGTTTAATGCGCGTGTTACCCATAGCGATTTTTGAGCTCTGTGATTTTTCAGCAACCATAATAACGAAAGGAAACTTGCATTTTTTAAAATCGTGGGAAATTCAAATGTCGCTAACAAGATGCAAAATACTAATTAACATAATTCATAGTATTCGCTGTCGGTTTAACGACGGTCGATGTATGTATTCCCCAAAATCGTGCAAAATGTCGAAATGTTTGGACGACTTTTGGTGGTACATTATATGCATTAGATATTAGGGATCGACCGATAGTATCGGCAACCGTTAGTATCGGCGCCGATAGCTCCAATTTTTTAGGTATCGGTATCGGCTCTTTCGATTCTAAAAGTATCGGGAAAGTATCGGTTTCTGTTGCTTTCACCCATTTTCACCGATACTTTTCAACCGATACTTCGCTTTTCAGAAGAAACCACGCAGGCGCAACATTATTCTAGAATCTTTATTTTGGTAATGAGATGAGAAGCATCGTTTCATTGGCACATGTGTTTGTGCGAGTGTTTTCGAACTGTTTTTTTTTTTTTTTTTTTTTTTTTTTTTTTTTTAATTCTAACCATCACTAAATGGGCGTCGTATCACCAAGTGTGGTCGAAATAATGGACGAAGAATCGTTAGATGACAGTTTAACAGGACAATCGCCTATTCTTCTAAATTATTTAGAATTGGTGCCCAACACTAAATACGCTATCTGCAAGGATTGCAAAAAACAAATGTCGAGAGGTAGGATATAATTTTACTTCAGTTTTATAAACGTTTATTTTCTCACCGTGTTGACTCGAAAAAGAGTTAATTTATATATATATATATATATATATATATATATATATATATATATATATATATATATATATATATATATATATACTAGCTGACCCGGCAAACGTTGTTTTGCCATATAAATTATTCCTAGGATTATTTTAGTAGAAAAAAATGGCTAACTTATTGTAAGTGTGTGAGGATGTGGTATATGAGTGGAAGAGGCATGGAGTGCTGTGAACAATGCTGGAATATAAAAATAACACAATACCAAACATTTATATTTTTAATTCATTGTAATTTATTCTTTACATTTATATATATTGCTAATTACAATAATTTTACTAAAAAATAATATCAATCCCTTAACGGAATAGAGTGAACAATATTTTTAGCTAACACAAACAAACTGCATGGTTTGCCCACCCGAGATCATGCCACGTATAATTGTCCGTGTGAAAAACATGGCGTGCTCAAATCTAAGCCACAAACAAACATAGTTTGGCCTTGAGACTTATTCATAGTCATTCCATAAAAAATTTTGTCCAAAAAAATAATAATAATAATAAAAGGATGAAAATCTGAAACATTTTCAGATTTTAAATACGCACTATAGCGCTATATATTAAAATCGTATCATAATTTATGCGTCGTCCCTATTTTTCTCTCATATTCCATTAAGTTGGAAAGTGTATATTATTCATGACTGTGCTGTATTTTTTTTTTCTTGTTTCGTAAAACCCATCTTTGGAATCGAAATCTATCTTAAAATCGTCTACTAAAACTATTTTACAATATTCGCCAAGTATATTACAACTACACTTCACCGTTCTATATATTGTTTCGAATGCGCATCATAATACATGCGTATACCATGTATGTCTTTCTTGGGTTGATTCCTACTTTAACGCCTCGACTCTCGCCAAGGTGGCGATTATTATTAAACATATGCAGTTACAATGACAATTTTTTGCATTTATGTGGCAATCATAATTTAGAATTAAAATGGCGATTTGGAACAACATGTAAGCACAGCATGCCGTTACATTTTTATTTATTTTGGACTGCCAATTAATGTAGTTGTAATAATAAAGTGTCTTCAAATTCCTTAACTGGTGCGTTTATCGCTAATTTGTTTACTTTAGTTTTCATCTAGTTCTTTTGGGAGCGCCGAAACGGTACGTACGTATTATGCCGGCGGTCACTTCCGCCAAACTACTTTTTCGTCAAATTTGCTGGCAAACTATTGCCAATCGTATTCCAAACCATCAACAATTTCATGTGCCCGGCATTTATCTTGGTGAAAATTGCTTGTCTTGGAGGACCGCCGGGATAATACGTAAGTACCGTTGAAACTTGTGCATTACTCCCAGAGACCCATGACTGAAAAGCTCGCCAAAGTACGGGGATTTTTTAGGCTGGCGAGAGTGGGGGGCGTTAAAATAGGAATCAACTCTTTCTTGTACCATAAAACACATCTTTGGAATCGAAATCTACCTTAAAATTGCCTACTGAAACTGTTTTACAATCTTCGCCAGGCATATTCCTCCTATAGGCATATTCCAACTATGCCGCAAAGACATGAAATGGGAATTATAATCCATGAGTGTACAGTGTTTTCCTTTCTTGTTCCACAAAGCACTTCTTCAGAATAGAAATCAATATTAAAATCGCCTAATAAAACTGTGTTACAATATACGCCAGGCGTTTTCTAACTATACTCGAAATATATTTATAATAAATTGTCACGTTTTGGCTCCCCATTTAGCGATCCATTATCAAAAATTGCAAATCCTTGTGCGACTTTCAACATTTTATTAACGCCCCCCCCCCTCTCCACGTTATCTGACAAACACATTTGAAAAGGGACTCGATGCGCTAATGCCTAGACAAAAATCCTGATTGATCTTATTAGCACTCTGGTGCTAAAATTTTTGAGGTGGACCGCCCCTGTGACTTAGGGGTATGAGACAAAATTATATTCGCAGAACTAACGAATATACATATAAAATTTCTTTAAAATCGGTTGAGCCGTTTTGGAGGAGTATGGTAACTAACACTGTGACATGAGAATTTTATTTATTAGATATACCCAATATGAGTTCAATCGAATGTACCGTTTAAACGCTAGAGCACTTTCAAGAATCCCCCCCCCCCATAAGCCATAATGTAAAACAAATCTTTGTAGTAGCCCAGTAGAAAAACTATAAGTTCTATACACATCAAAATCAATGTCGGTCTTACGATGGTGATTTATAACATATATACCCAATTTGAGCTCAATCGAATGCCCCGTTTAGGAGCTATCGTGTTCACTCACATACACACACACACACACACACACACACACACACACACACACACACACACACACACATACATACAAACATACATCTCGTAAAAATAGCATAAATGAATTCAGAAGACCTCAAAACGTGTTAATACATCAAAATCTCGAAGTCGAATTTTTTCATGATTACAATACTTTCCTTACAGGGTACATGTTCGGAAAGAAAAAAGGATGAAAATCTGAAACACTTTCAGGTTTTAAATACACACTATAGTGCTATATATATTATATATATATTAAAATCGTATCATTAGTTATACGTTGTCCCTATTTTTCTTACTTATTCCATTAAGTTTCAAAAGTGTATCATTATTCATGACTGTGCTGTATTTTTCTTGCTTGTTTCGTAAAACCCATCTTTGGAATCGAAATCTATCTTAAAATCGCCTACTGAAACTATTTTACAATCTTCGCCAAGTATATTACAAATATACTTCATCGTTTTATATATTGTTTCGAATGTGCATCATAATCCATGAATGTACCGGTTTGTCTTTCTTGGGTTGATTCCTACTTTAACGCCTCGACTCTCGCCAAGGTGGCGATCATAACATATGCAGTTACATATGCAGCATAACATATGCAGTTAATATATGCATAACATATGCAGTTACCATGACGATTTTTTGCATTAATTTGGCAATCGTAATTTAGAAATAAAATGGCGATTTGGAACAACCTGTAAGTAAAGCATGCCATTACATTTTTATTTATTTTGAATTGCCAATTAATGTAGTTTTAATAATTAAGTGTCTTCAGATTCCTTAACTGGTGCGTTTATCGCTAGTTTGTTTACTTTAGTTTTCATCTGGTTCTTTTGGGAGCGTTGAAACGGTACTTACCGTATCGTACAATCGTATTCCAAACCATCAACAATTTCTTGTGCCCGGCATTTATCTTGGTGAAAAATTGCTTGTCTTGCCGGACCGCCGGGATAATACGTAAGTACCGTTAAAACTTGTGCATAACTCCCAGAGACCCATGACTGCAAAGCTCGCCAAAGTACGGGGATTTTTTAGGTTGGCGAGAGTGGGGATGTTAAAATAGGAATCAACTCTTTCTTGTACCATAAAACGCATCTTTGGAATCGAAATCTATCTTAAAATCGCCTACTGAAAATGTTTTACAATCTTCGCCAGGCATATTCTTCCTGTAGGCATATTCCAACTATACCGCAAAGATATTTTAAATACTGTTTGGAATGGACATCATAATCCATGAGTGTACCGTGTTTTCCTTTCTTGTTCCACAGAGCACTTCTTCGAAATAGAAATCTATATTAAAATCGCTTAATAAAACTCTTTTACAATATACGCCAGGCGTTTTCTAACTATGCGCGAAATATATTTATAATGAATTGTCGCGTTTTGGCACCACATTTAGCGATCCATTATCAAAAATTGCAAACCTTGTGCGACTTTCAACATTTTATTAACTTCTCCCCCCCCCCTCTCCACATTATCTGGCAAACACATTTGAAAAGTGATTCTACACGCTGATGTCTACACAGAAATCCTGATTGAAATGAATAGCACTCGGGGGCTAAACATTTTGGGGTGGACCGCCCTTATGACTTAGGGGTATGAGACATAGTTAAAAACCTATTCTATGACCTAACGAATATACATAGAAAATTTCATTAAAATTGGTCGAGTGGTTTCGGAGGAGTTAGGTGACTAACACTGGGACAGGAGAATTTTATATATTAGATATATATATATATATATATATATATATATATATATATATATATATATATATATATATACACAAATATTACAAACTATTTAGTTAATTCGATGTTTAAAAGTATTAAATTATGACTTTGAATTAAAAATAAATTGGTATTTATTATAAATTTGTTAAACTTACGGTTTCTTACTTTTCAATTTATAAATGAAATGTTCAAAAGTAAAGACAATCCACGAATTTAGAGAATAAAAGATGTAATGCACGTACGTTTATTTTTTTACTTCAAAATTCCGTTATTTTACATTGTTTTGCATTCTGTGATTTTAAATTTTCATAAAAATATTCACATTTTAAAAGTCCGCTGAAAATAGAGTTAGGCACATTTTATTCCATTTGGAAACCTCTTTTTAATGGTTTTGAAAGGTTGAAGCATTAAAGTTTGATGTGGTTTTGGTCGTGAAGCGCAGGGCCTTATTATTATATGGGCAAATCGGGACTTTGCTCAGGGCCCCGACTTGAAAGGGCCCCCAATTTTAAATGTTTTTTCTGAATAAAATATTCTTTTTTATATCAAAATTTTATGAAAAATATAACAAATTTCATAGTTTGGGGCCCCCAAATCTATGAATGCCCGTTACCCCAGTTGGTCATAATCGGGCGCTGGTGAAGTGTCTTCATTATCGGAGTCAGTTTCACTTTCCTGGTCTCCATTTTTACCATCTGTTACTCTTCCACTAAGTGGTCTGTTCAAAAATTAAACTTTTCTTCAAAACTAACAAAAAAAAAAAAAAAATCAAAGGTAAATCTGAAATATCCGCTATGGGAAGATAAGCTCTTCGTTATATGGAGAATGTTTATAGTGTTATTTAAGCCTTAAAGTTATGTTTTCATGAAAATTTTCGTTATAGGGAGAAATTCGTTGTAAGGGGACTTCGTTATAGGGAGACTCTACTGTATATATAGGCTTTTGATATCGTTGGAGAACGTCTAGCTCTTGATATAGATTTCACGCTTAAGAGACATGCTTTAAATTTTTATTTTAAAAAATTGGCGCAAAGACATCTGATTCGGCTTGGATATGATATAGATATCAAAATTGATGGGAGAGACGGTCCCTGACATCGTTTGATATTTCAGGGGATGACGAACTTTAAAGTGTTAAAGCAGGTATGGGCAACCTTTGAAAAGCTGTGGGCCAAACTTTAGGATATTAGCGAAGTCGCGGGCCAAAATTTCGGATTTTAGCGAAGTGGCGGGCCGTATAATTGAAATTTATATGGGATATTGAATGGTTTAAACGGAGTTTTCAAATGTTCCGCGGGCCGGCGGTTGCCCATATGTGTGTTAAAGCGTAATATTTCAGCCTTCGAAATAGGCTTGAGGAATTTGTTTCTATTTAGCTTATAGAACTTCAGACTGTAGTGGGAAAATTTAATCTTTAGTATTTTATATATATAGTAAAATATACTATTTTATATAGCCTATATTGGTTATCGTTATGTAGTAGTGGGTCGCGAAAAAAAAATCTAGTTGAAGATTTTTTGAAGAGAAAGACAAAAAAGTTTGGGAACCACTGCTCTAGATCAAGATTTTCTCAGTTTTAGCCCCCCCCCCTTTCGACGATGGCACTTAGATCATGCTTACCGTGCCACGCCGCCCCTGCTCAGAGCTTAGAATTAAAACAGATAAAATTTGTTCATATCAATCACATAAAAACATGTTAACAGTGATCATAAAAACAAAAACACTGAAGATCAATTTCATTAAATATGAATACTTATAAGGATAATATTATAAATAAGTAGCAACTTGAAAATTGAATTTAGTTTATCATTTCTGGATTTTTCTTTAACCTTCATTTAATCTCGTCATTTTTAAGCATCTTTTATTTAGACTCTCCAAGGCGTAGCTTGAAAACGAGCAAAAATATTTTTCTCCATATTGTAGCTGTTTCAATGACAAAATTAATGATACTAAAATTATAAACGAAACCTATATGTAAAAACAATTTATTCCTTTTTTGTGTCGCAAAGAAGTTAAACTTTTTGGCAGTGACTTGAAAACTGACGACTCCCGTGAACATTAATTATGCTGGTTCAGAAGTTAAATGATTCATTTTTAAAACATTACAAAATATCAAAAGTACGAATTATCAAACATTTAATAATTTTATTATCTATCAGATTAATGAGAGAACGTAGGATTTGTGTAACATTCTGTTTTGATTAGTGTAATATTTATCACTATCTAATAATTATTTATATTGTTAATTTAAAAAGTTAAAGTTGTATAATTAGTAATACTAATTATTATTTAGTTTATTTCAAATTTTGAGGTAAAAAACATATTTCTTGTGAATAGTATTTGGTTTATATGTAAGGAAAACGCAGGAATAATCGGTGTGTATCCGTTCTTCGTACGGAAAAGATCAAATACATGGATCATCCGGATTAATTGTGACTTAACCTTGTCCGGAGAATCAAAATATTCGGATTTTCAAAAAGAACTTAAAAATGATCATATGAGTTCATATTAAACAGAAATCCTTCTAAAACATTTAATAATTCACTTAGTGCTTAAATAATTGGAGCAGATAAATAAAACCAATAATTAATATGAACTTATTATGCATTTTAAGGAAAAAATTTACATACGTATTTAATGAACAATAACTAAATACATATGTACTTACATAATACTGTAAAGTTTATACTTTAATCACAATTTAATGCAGTTTAAGTAATCTAAAAAATATTTTCATATGTGAAAGAATTATAATTAAAGAAAATCTAAATAAAAATTGCAAGAAAGACACATATAGTAAGAGCAAGCAGGAAGCTGTTTTGGGTCTAACTTTTATCTGGCTCATAGCAACAATTAGGCGACAAAACAGAGTTGAGAAAAAAATGATTTAAATATTTGCACCAGTCAACGCTGGAAATGAAATGGATTATCTTATTAATATATCCCTTTAACTCCCCCCCCCCATGTTTGTGTTCTGTCAAGCCTAAATGAGGGGCATCTACCTATAGGGGGGGGCTTGGGCGGAGGACTTTTTAAGGGAGTCTAACGCATATTCACGTAACATCAGGGAAAAATCGCCCAAAACTCTAGCCGCTAGATCGACAGCCACGCGAGGAGAAAGAATTCCGAACCTGCACACTAAGACGCTTCCCAGAGCAAAGCTTTTTATAAATTCGGTCATTCGTCGGCATGATTTGAATAGAAAAGAAAGACGAGAACTACTGTAAATTCACATTTCAATATATCCACTGCTTTTTCTTTTTAATGCTTTCTACTACCGGCGTACCACTAAAAACCACCGTGTACATGCGGTGTACGTGCACGCTAAATCCGTGGTTTCGAAAGTCCTCTCGGCGGTCGCTAGCAGTTTCCGAGGGTGCCAATATTCAGAAGTTCCCCCACCTTCTGATGAGATTTCAATTGTGGCGGGAAATTCCGGGAAGGACGTATATGTAGCTCTAAGCGACACATTCAGTGACGCGAGCTGTCCTCTCCTGGCAAATAAATAAATAAATGCTTTCAACTGGGATGAAATTTTATCATTCTGTTATTCATTTTAACGAGAACTGCACTCTCGTTACAAAAACGCCCAACAGATCTAGGTTTAAATGGCATTAAATTATGTAAAGTATCGGTATCGGTTAAGTATCGGTATCGGCCGATACCATAACTTAAAAGTATCGCTATCGGCTATTTCTGAAAATGAATTTAATTGTAAAGTATCGGTATCGGTCATCGGCGAAAATGTGGTATCGGTCGATCCCTATTAGATATACTTTTTTTTGAGGGGGGGGGTTTAAATTCTAGGAACTTAACAAGCTGTTGCACAAAAGTTACATCATTAGCAAAATTGCTTCGGAAAATATTTGAAATGCCGATTAACTAAAAATAACTCCAACATCTCTCAAATTAACTTTAACAAGTTCTGTTGCAAGCCAGAATTTTTCCACATCCTATGTTTCAATATTACTCCGTTTGAAAACTACTGAGCGAAATAACTAAACTCGACTACCCTGGTCAAACGTGACGCCATAAATTAAAAGTTGTCTGAAATTCGTAAACTCTGCAACACAATTTAACGCCCTATGCGCAATTTGAGCGATTCCAAATAGTTCCACGAGATTACACAGTTTGATGTGTTCACGAGCCTGAACCATGGTGGATTTAAATACTATTTAAATTGGTACAGCTTGGATGTTTTCTACCACCGCGAGATGAAATATTTTGCTGTGCTAAATATGCCAATCAGACAAGAATTATGCTTAAAAATATATGGAGATCTGTTTTAATGGCAATGCATAAATGCCACAGAATCGCCAAAAAGTAGAAAGGCATCATTGGTTTAAAATATCTAATCTGTTTCTTTAAATTGAGCATTAAACATGGAGAAACGAAGATAGATAATATTAATATAATTAATAGAGAGTGTTCTCATTTTTTTTCTCATGTAGTGATAGTAGATTTGTTTGGATAATATGGATTAAAGCACAATATACCACGTTATTAACTATTTCGTGAAATTAAAAGTATTACATTCATTATTTTTCAACGATCGTCTTACAACTAACTAAACTATAATCCTACGTTGCGTAATCCCGCGGTAGTTTCAACAAAACGACTACTTGAACTTTTTGAGATTTTGTTTTCGCATAGATAGTTACGATTGTATTTTAGTAAAATATTCGTTTCCTACCGTGCGAAGAACGGGCATGCAGCTAGTAGAATTAGAAATAATTATCCGATCTTTTCACTGACGTTGTAACTGAGTTTAAGAGTGTTTCATAAACTAACTATAAGCATTTGTTTAAAAACTTTTTTAAATAAATGTCTTTTTTGGTTAGAAATAATTTGAAGACAAGAAAAAAAAATTAATTCATACCAAAAACTGAAGAGTCTGCTTATATTTCTTTTTTGACCACTTCTAATGGTAAACAAGTGTTGCTATTCTCAAACATTTTCATTTTTATAGCTTTTCACTTCTAACTTTCTACCTTTAGGAGGGTTGAAGCCCCCTCCGTTGGTGCGCCTATGGTAACAGACATGACATTAGTGTCTGGACAGCTATATTTAGTTATCAAAAGTCTTGTATTTCTATTAAAACCTTTTAAAAGTGTAATTTAAACAATATTAAAGCATGAGAGGGCAGTAATTTTATGTAACACGTTTTATATTCCGTGATTCGGACAGCTATATTTCGGTATCTTCTCGACTCATTTCTTTTTTCTTTCTTTAATTTAAAAAATTTATTAAATAGTATTCTTTTTAATCTATTGTTTTCGTACTGGAAACTATCTGATAAAGCCATGATAAAAAGAAAAATCATTTTAATTTTCTTATACCTTGTAAACGAAAAATATTTTACACCCGGACAGCAAATGGCCCCGAATTTCGAAATTTCGAAAATGACCCATAACAAGAGAACTCCTTTCTGTATTTTATAAAAAAAAAAAGGAGAACTTTTAAATTATCAGACCATTATACGACAACATTTCAAAAGTCGAAATTTTAGCAAATCCAAGATCTATATGAAACCTGCTTCCCTAATACTGGGTGTTTCAGGGGTGTAAATCCGTTCGTGTTACGTAGCTAGACTAAGGTGAAATTGCAGTTTTACTTAAAGTGATTGGTACTGTTTTATGAAAGTAGCGAGAATTTAGTTTTTTTTTTTTTTTTTTTTGGAGGGGGGTGTCATTCACTAATTACGTCACACTTCTAGAGAAGGAATTTTAAAGTGTAAAAGAGAATGACAAGATGGTGTGGGTTACTATGATGTGATAATTTTCACTAGAAACTGCGAAACATGCGTTATAGGAAAATGCTTTTTAAATTGCGATTTGAGAAGTCAACTGTGTCTATCGAGTGACTATTAACATAAATTAACGTGTTTTGAAAAGTAACTACATTTTTCTCACTTTGGAGACATCCCCTTATTGCTTGGCGACAAATGCTAAAATTTTCAAATTCATATATCTTGGAAACTATTCCACGTAGGGGAACATGATTTGTTTCATTAATTTTCTTAGGCAGAGAGCAATATTCTTCTAAATATGAAGGGTAGGAAAAGAGGGACCGTATAAAAATTAAATTTCGTATTTTAGTATGTACTCAACCCCCAGTAAAAAAAATGACAAATCTGAAAGCTACTTTTAATTTGACGAACTTTTCTAATTGGAAGTATGTTTTGATCACTTACGGTTTAAAAAATAATCGCCTTACCATCTATATTTTGAATCACCCGGTATAGGCAAAGTAGGTGAAAAGCTCTACGCCTGTAACATGCCATTGCCAAGTATACGTCAGGGACCACACAGTGATGTTACGCCACATTTTATTTATTTTTTTTTTATCAGGACTATCCTTCTGCATCTGATCAGCTTACATCTGCTACTTCTTTCTAGAGGTGTGTCGGATCGTTAACCCTTTAACGCGCAGTGTTCCCGCTCTGGGAACATCATCTGACGTTTTGACTGTTGCCAGTCACGAAGAATAGATTTGATTTCTATAAAAATAGTTGCGGGTGACACAGCTCCACGAGAATCTTTTACTTTTTAGCACGTCATTTCCCGTAAACAAAATTGTCACGATTATTTTTAAACAGCACTGACATCTGCTGAAAAATGGAAGAACGCGAGAACAGCTGGATAGATTGCCCAATGCTGAAAAAAGGGCAGCCGTTGCCCTTTTTTCAGCATTGGGAAAGGGTTGCGCCTCAAAGGGTTAAAAAGTTAGATCCGCGGATGCGGATCTGGAAACGGAAAACTCGTTTTCATGTTCGCAGATACGGATATGAAAACGGATCTTTTTGTTTGGAAATTATTTTGAAATCATCTAAATCATTTCATGCACAGTATTCTGCCTCAATAATAACTGTCAGATACTGTGCAATGCATGGTTTAAAAAATACTTTATTAGTTTTAAAATTCAATTTTTAAAAACCTTAACACAGGAATTAAAGTATCGATACGCTACTAGCAAACCAAGTAGGTTTTTAAATCAGAAAAACCTCTTGTTATACAGTGAGCACCGGTTATAACGGACCTGAGATATAGCGTACTATCGGTTATAACGTACCTAGGAGTTCGGTCCCGATTGAAGTCCTATATTTATAATGTTATTTAACTTCGGTTAAAACGTACTTACAAAAGTACGCAATTCGGCTATAACGTACTTTTTATAACACAGCCAAAAATAAAATTTTGCTTTACTTAAGAATTTTATTTCCTTGTTCTCGGAAATTTCAGTACTTTCAATAACACTCGTTGTCAGTTTTCGGATTCTCTAGCGAGATGAATTGTGTGTGAATGAAGGGAGCGATCTTCTATCTTTTTTCGCCTGCTAGGTAGGAGGGCTAAGAACAAGACCATGCTTCTTATTTGTCATTCATCAATGTAAAGGATTCTGATATAGTGAAGAAGAAACAGAGGAGCCTATACCAAGCACAGACTAAGGATTAGATAGACCGCTCGCGCAGGGTTGCAAAATGAAGCAAGCACCTGGTCACGTGATGAGTGGACCCGACCGATCCAGTTCATACGGGAATCCATTGATATTTCAATGCGTGAGTGAGAAAGGCCGGTTAGAAAACCTGAAAATTTATTGAAACGGGGAAATACTGCAGCGCACATGGATGCAACGAAAAATTTACCAAAGGTGGCTCTGTTACATTTCATCGGGAAATAAAATTTTTATAAGTTTTTTGCTTTATTAATGAAAAATAGCTGCACAAAAATACTTCTTAGCTCCTAGCTCTGGCGTTTGTCGCAATTGAAAACGGTGTTATTCAATTTGTTGTGAATGAAATTAATCATTTTCTTAAGTTAATTGTTTATTATCCTTTATGAGAGCTATCTATATATTTTAAATATTTATTAAATGTTCAAAATTAGAGTTTAATCAGATACTACGTGTCTTGATGTAAATTGATATATTTGGCGATGTGTTGGCGAAGTTTTTTATAGTCTGAAATTTTCATGTTTTTCAGGCTATTATTTAAAAGAAAATAAAACTTTATGATTATTAATTAAATGTGGAATGTTTTAAAGTATGTAACAAATATATTGTCCTTTTCCGTACAAATTCACATGAAATGTACATTTAAATTTTTTTTTTTTTTTTTTACATATAATTAAGAACTATACTGTCATTGAGATTTAGAACTGAATAACATCTTATTGTTTATTTATACACATATGTGATGTTTGAAAATGTATTTCGAGTTATTTATTTACTCTCGCTTTTATTAATACACGTACCGTTTTCCAATACGAAAGTATCTGGAACATGTCTTGAAAAGATTTATCCGATTACTTTTCAGATTTCCAAGAAATCAAGAAAGGAGATAATCTCTTGAAATAGTTAACTGGGCTTCTTAATTTAAATTTATTGCCAGTTTTGAACTAAAATAAAATACAGCTTGATTTTATTTCCGCAGCAAATTTGAAGAAAATGATTCCCTTCTTTAATAATTTTTCACAAAACTACTTGAAATTTTAATGATGACTATGTTTTTTTTCTTCCCCGTAAAAAGTAATAACATTAGTTACATTGTCTCTAATAAATAATAATAATAATAGCATGATAAAGGTATTGCTTAAAGAATGAATTTTTTTATTTAAAAAGTTTAAATGTATAATTTATTTTTGTTGTAGTCAGTTGTTAAAATATTACATTATGCGAGGTGTACATCATATGCACGAAATCCATTTATTCTGATTTCTTTGGTTTGTGAGTTTTTCAAAGAACTAAAATAAACGTTTTCCTACTTGCTAAAATGCGTTAGTTTCCAACATTCCTCATACTCGCTTCACCAAATGCGGCGAAAAGAAGCCAAAAATTTTCTCCTCAGTCACGTGATGAGTGGAATTTCCACGGTTATACCTCACACAGCATTCCGCCAAATGCGCCAAACTGTCAAATACCGTTTCCCCACCTCCCAATGCAATTCTTCGACCCTTCGCAGAAAGCTGCTTGGACAAAAAAAAAACCTTTATAGATGGTCCCTCATGCTGGAGGAGGAAGGGGGGCAAGGAAGGGAAGTGAGGGTCAATTCTGGGGTCAAGGTGACGGTTGACCAGAAGCACTGGAAAAAAGACTCATTGTCTGCTTTGTACGTGTTTCGCTTTCCCAAGAAAATATCCCAATTTCCTTTACTTCTCTTTTTGGAGATTCCAATTTGTTTCAAAATGAGATTCCGTTTGCTACAAATAGAGCTTTGCGTCGAAGTCAAATAAATATTAGTTTATCAAACATTCATAAGACTTTAAAAAATAAAACCCTCATATATATATTCTTTCACTCATTCCATTCCATAATGTTGTAATGATATAAAATTATTTTCGCAAGTAAATTCATTTACATGTTTTTCTAGGAGTAATTACTCAAATAAATTAATCTAACTTGTATTTTAAAATAATATCAATCGAATTAGTGAAAAGGATTCAGTTGAAATTTATTAGGTTTTACTGTATAATAATAAAATTTTGTCTTAAACGGAAATAAATGTTCTTCCATTGACGCAGTTTTCCATTAAACAAAAGTTATATCCAGTGTTGCATACAGGGAAAGGGCTAAGACGCTTGAGCGCCCCTCCTCCCCCTTTCCAAAGACATTTCTAAAGGGTAGCATTTTACTTTAATGTGCATTTTGCATAGGGAAAATAACCTTTTATTCTAAATTCACCCCTCCCAAAACAAATTACAATACTTTAAAGTGATATTTTGTTTTATTGCATATCGTGTTTAGGTCACAAAAGTTTTTTTTCTTTTTTTTTAAATTAGTCCCTTCTAAAAAAATTTCTGAATCCTCAACTGTTTATATCCTAGAGTAAGTATTCAGAGGACCAAGAAATATTTGATAAAAGAACAAGTTTCCGCGTAGTTAAAGATCCGCTTTAGACAGGCTTGAGCTTTTACTATGCATTATAACTTTAGTAAATTTCAGAATCTTCAAAATAGAAGAAAAAAAAAACTCAATTTTTAAAATGTTTTTAGTAACGGTCTCTTGAAAAACGTTATAGTTTATAAACAATGGTCCTCTATATTAATATTTCGTAGTGATAGAACTTGTAGGCTTGAAAAAAAAAAAAAAAATCGAACTCCATAGGCTAATTTTACAGTATGAACTTTAAAAAGTAAACACCGACAATAAAACTACTTTTTTTTTAGTTTAGTTTAATCCCCGGTCAGTTTTTAATGACTTAAATCACCTCATATATAATTTTTCTCACATTCTCGCTTTATTCACTTTCACAGTAACATGACAAGTAAAGATAAATTTTTGATTAAAAAAACTAATCTTTAAATGTATTTTTATTTTTCTAATATTATTTCGGCTTAGCTGAAAAGTAAATTTGAAAATTATTTTATTTTTAGTGATGTGTATCACTCATCTAAAAACTCATCTAAATAATACAATAATTTTGCAAGCATGCATTTTGTGTGTGTGTGTTTGGGGGGGGGGTAACACTCGAAATATGCATATGAACTTAATATTCATCAAAACTATGGTGCTGACCTAAGTCTAATTAAGAATAACGGGGGTCCTAGGCTTACTATTTTTTTTAGGAGATTCTATATAGTTTAACCATGGAAAAAATATTTGTTCCTGTTTAAAATATTTTATGTAGTATTTGAGTCGTATAAAAGAATGCTCTTCGCAGACTATTTTTTATAGCATTTTAACTCTTTTGCAGGGACAAATATAATAATTGTCATAAATTGGGCTCTTAGGACAGATTAATATATATATCTACAGAGTAAGGCACCGTTTATTTTTTTTTTCTCATTTATACGTCATTTTCATGAAGTCCCGATTCATTCCTATTTATTTTAATGCAAAAATGCTTCGTGTATACGACACACAATATCGGTTATACGCAGTTTTAAATTTTCCTTAGTTTCGAAAATTTTGTCTCTGTGTTTATGTTACTCTTTAGGGAGAAATTGTGGAGAGTTGTACATTTAACAACCTTCTTGTAAAGACGCAGTTGACTTTTTAAAAATGTTTACAACTCACTTTGCCTATCAGAAAACGTTGGGAAAAGACTTTTCATGAACTTAATTCAATCCGTAATGCTGTAACTAATAATTAATGACAATCAGCAAATCGGGCGACTATGGATGGTTCATTAAATTCAATGTCTGTGCAAACAAAAATTACATCATGGTATTCAATGTATATTACATGAATCTTAAATGTATGCAGTATTAGGTATTGCCCAATAAATGTAGGATTTGTTTCACTTTCAAGAGAATTTTTTATTTTACTTTATTTTTTAACTTAGTTTTTACCCGAAAACACAATATCGAACATGAACAAATTTACTATTACCTTAAAAAACATACAATTATTATATTTACATAAATTTGCATTAGCAGCGTTGTTAAACATGTAATAATAAAAGTTGTTTATTAATATTTCATTTATACGTCGTTTTAGATTGGCGAATCCCGACTGGTCATTAAAAGCCTTGAATACTCCAAACAGCTTCCCAAAAACATGTCTTTGTCCGGCCAAGGACTTGCTTTTGTGTTTCCCCCCTTTCACAAACCCCGGACGTGAGAATTGACTGGGTACGTAATAAGGGACCATATCTAAGGTTCAGGTCTGAAATTCTTCTAGATTTCGGTACCGTACGGAGGCAATCAATCATTTTAATGGTTCTTCTTCCCTTGCATTGTATTCTCCCCTTTAGGTTTACTGGGATGCTGTGTGAGGGAACACCATTTCCACTGAGGTGTTTGCTTCACTCGGGAATAGGGGTTTTACCACAGCGCGAGCGGTCTACCAGATATCTTTAGTCTATGATACCAAGCATACCCGACGCATTAAATGCTGCAAAAACATTATCAAGATTTTTTGAATGCCGCATTGATGATGCAGAGACTCTACAAAAGTCTATTATGGATAGCCAAAACGGTATTTTTAAAGTAGCATCTGCCCATTTAAAACAAAAGAAAATTACAGATTATTTATCTCAATAAAAATTGTAAGTAATAAAGAATTTTCTCTGTTTAA
Organism: Cheiracanthium punctorium; assembly: GCA_038373885.1. Taxonomy (NCBI): domain Eukaryota; kingdom Metazoa; phylum Arthropoda; class Arachnida; order Araneae; family Cheiracanthiidae; genus Cheiracanthium; species Cheiracanthium punctorium. The sequence goes on from JAWZYV010015925.1 coordinate 261,484, forward strand.
TTTAAATTTTAAAAATCAGACCTGTTTAAAACACATATTACAATGAAATTATGAGCCCACTTTCTTTTTTTTGTGTAATATTGAATCTTACGGCGGTACTGCTTATAACGTACTTCGGCTATAACGTACTACTTTTTTGGGTCCCGTGAGAGTACGTTATAACCGGTGTCTACTGTATCTTATTAAGATTAATGGTTCGAAAAAAATACATGAATATAGTACATAAATACGATTAACTATGTCAGCCACTTGAAGATTTTTAGGATATCTCTTCACAGTCCGTATTAGACACTATAATAGAAGATAAATTCCTGCCAGTTAAGAAACTTTCAGAAAAGCATTTGTATCGAAACATGAGGATGTTCTCGTACTATAACATTAAAACTCTGGAGTGACTCCACTCAACTTGCAGAACACTTGATTGTTACCAAGCGTTCAAATAAATTTGAACTGATAAATATACTGCTCAAAACAATTAGGGGAGCACATGGTTTTAACGAAATTACGGAAATACTCACACCGATAAGCAAATTTTCAAACATTCGAGCAACATAAAATAAATCCTCCATAATTTAAAGCCTAGCAGGAAACAGAAGAAGCCAACTTCATATGCAAATTGAAGTTCATGACGTCAAAAACCAGGAAAAGAATATAAGGGCAGAAATCGGGATGTTGCAGAAACATCTGTTTCACTGCCTTAACTATGAAATTCGATTGCTCAGTATTTTTATTTATTTATTTATTTATTTGAGAAAAGGTGACTTGGAAATGTCTCAATTCGATTTACCTGAATCCATGGCATGGCGTATTACAGGCATACCGGTAACAGTATTTTTATTTATTTATTTGAGAAAAGGTGACTTGGAAATGTCTCAATTCGATTTACCTGAATCCATGGCATGGCGTATTACAGGCATACCGGTACACCTACGTTGTGTTTGCCCGGAATCCGGGCAAACACAACGTTGTCGCGGACGCTGTTGGAGTCGCCAGAAGTGTCGTTGCAAAGCTGTGGAATCGATTCCAAGAAACCGGGAATGTTAGACGTCGACCAGGGCAAGGTCGGCCACGCGCCACTACAGCAACTGATGACCGGTATATACTGTTGACAGCTCGTCGAAACAGAACAGACAGTGCTACTCAGCCGCAAAGACAGTTGCTCTTTGCAACAGGACGAAGGGTGTCTATCCAGACAGTACTTAATAGGCTTCATTCAGGGAGGTCCCTATGCACGTAGGCCAACGGTCTGCATTCCGTTGACCTCACGCCACCGTGCGGCCCGAAGAAGATGGGCTGCTGAACATCGAGATTGGGAGCAAGATGATTGGAGCCAAGTGCTGTTTACAAACAAGTCCCGATTCAGTCTGGAGTGTGACACCCGACGTGTTTTGGTATGGAGGGAAATTGGCACTCGAAATAACCCCATAGACGAGCTGGTTGGATGGTATGGGGTGGAAACATACAGCTCGTCTTGTGGAGAACATGCCTGAAGCTGAAACAATAGAGGGTATGGAATAGCCAGCATGCTCTCCTGACCTGAATCCAATCGAGCATGTTTGGGACATGCTCGGACGACGCATTGCTGCGAGACCAAGGCCTCCTTTTACTGTCCGAGACTTGGAGATTGCACTTCTTGAGGAGTAGAACAGTATTCCCCATAACATCATCGCATTCCATGGAAAACAGGTGTGCAGCAGTCTTATCTGTTCGAGGAGACCACACGCCCTATTAAAAATCTTGCATCATTTCTGATCAATACTTTTTTATCGTTTACCAAATTTTTACCGTAACATGAAAAGATGTAACCAAATTGTTGCCCTAAATCATCTTTTCATGTTTTTTCCCTATTTTCAAATATGGAATTCCGCTTAATTACAAATTTTTTTAGGTCTTTTTTTCTCTATTGCGCATTGATACGCATGTACTATCCATTTTATGCCAATACGTGGCTGTCTCGCACGGTTTTCTTTGCTTGCTCCCCTAATATTTTTGAGCAGCGTAATTCAGCAAAAAGCAAAAGAGAAAATTATAGTATGACGTTTGAATATTTTCCACAAATTCGTATATTTCAGATAAATTTTTGCGTGTTTTAAATAATTTAAAAATAATAAAATGTATTTACAATAATTCAAGTCTAAAGCCCATTATGTATATGAAGGTTTTGGGTTTACAGTTTACCTGCCAAATTTCAACTCAATTGAATGCAGTGTTCCAAAGCTAGTGCACTTTAAATAATTTGTGTCTAAAGGGCACAGTGTGCGAGAATCTTTTTTCTAGACTTGTAAAAAACTACGTCCTACACACACCAAAATCTGTACAGTATGTATGTCTATAATATGCAAACCTAACTTGAGCTTAAAGTAATTAAAAAACTTTGTAAAAAACACACATAAGAAGTAAAAGGAAAGAGGAGCTTGAGCTTAGTTGAATCCACCAAGTAGACATTAGCGCACTTCAACTAATTTGCAGTTCATAGGCCGTAATGCAGAAGAATTCTTTTTTGTAGTCCTGTACAGAACTATAAGTCCTACCCACCCCAACATCTGTACAGCTTGTGCAAAGGTGACCAATAGTATGCGTACCTAATTTGAGCTGAATTAAATGCACCCTATAATCGAGAACTTAGCGAACTCGCAAAAATGATTTACATCCATTGGCGCCGTAATGTATAAGAATTTTTTTACAGCCCTGAAAAATTAGGACCCCGTGCATACCAAAATCAGTACCGGTAGTACTATGGTATAAAAATATATATACCAAATTTAATCTCAATTGAATGCACCATTTACTAGTTATCGTGTTCACTCACACACACACACATACATATATTACCGTAAAAATAGCATAAGAGAATTTAGAATACACCAGAACGTGTACATCTGTACAAATATCAAATTCTCATAGTCGAAATTTTCCACAATTTCAATATTTTTCGTCTAGTAAAAATCGTTAATAATTGTGTGTAAATGCCACTGGCACAACTAAGATGGGACTAAGCCCTCCTAAGAAAGATTTTAACCCCCTGTTGAAAAGTTACGCTTTTTATATCGAGAATTAGAGATGGAGCACTTTAGTGATGTGGGGAGGGGTGGTGGAGTTGGGTTTGCTAATAATGTGGGATGAAACACATTAGGTCAGAGGTTCCCAAACTTATAAGTATCACGCCTCCCTACTGCTTAAAATGAACATGCTTACGCCTCCCCAGGGCCCAGCAAGTAGTAGCAAGTGGGCTCGCCAAGCTATTGTAAAATAAAATAATAAAGACCAAAAATACATTTTCAGATGTTTTATCATAAAAATATGCTTTTACATACTTATTTTAAGAAGAATCAATGTGACGGATGAGCTTGCATGTTTTTGACAAGATTTCCAATTCTGGGTTCAATAGAAGAAAGTGCACAACGTAGATCACTAGCAATATCTAGTTTGCTTCTGTACTTTGTTTTTATTGCTACAACTGCTGAAAACGCTTTTGATCACAAGTAAGTGCTTGAAAAGGGTAAAAACAATTTTAGTGCTTGCTCTGCTGTGCTGGGATAAACTTTGAGATATTTAACCCAAAATTGTGCCTTATCCATCTTCTCAAAATCATATTGGGCAGCAGAATCATTTTTGATTTCCAAAGCTTGCTCTTGTAATGCATCTGGCAGCATTTCTATGTCAACGTGAAAAGGATCGATCGCTAATTGATAAATAATATTATCGCACGAATCGGGAAAGTAGCGCTTGAATTCGTCCGTGAGTTGCTGCAAATGGTTTGATATTTTATTCTTGGTATCAATTTCATCCAAAATTTCCTTAAAGCACGCTTCTTCTGAGATCGCAAATAGTTTAGGAAAGCAGGAATAGTTGGAAGCTAAAATTTTGCGTCTCCACAGTTGCAACTTCTCACTGTATGCCGTGATAGCATCCCGATGATAAATTATGTTCGAATCTCCCCCTTGTAATTTCAAGTTCAAAGTGTTCAATGAGTCAAAAAAATCTGATAGATAAGCAAATATTACTTGGACCCATGGTTTTTTAAATTCCACAAACAATTCTGTTTGTTTTTGCATTTCTAAAAACTGGATAACTTCATCTCGCAGTTCAAACAATCTTGCCAACATATTTCCTTTTGAGAGCCAGCACACCTCTGTATGAAATAACAATGTCTTGTGTTCTGTGCCCAAATCTTCACAGAGAGCCGTAAAAAGCCGCGTGTTTAATGCACTCTTCTTAACATAATTTACAATTTTAATGCATAATTTTAAGACGTCATAGAGTTCGTTTGAAAGTGTTTTAGCTGCCAAGGCTTGCCGGTGTATAAAACAGTGAATAGTAATTACGTTGGGATTTTTTTCTTTGACCAACTGCACGAATCCTGAACGAGATCCAAGCATCGCCGGAGCGCCGTCTGTGCACACACCTATCAACTTTTTCCACGACAGTTCATGTTTATCAAAGAATCCAGAGATTGCTGTCATTATATCAATTGCTTTCGAAGTTGTCGTTAACTCTGTTGAAAACAGTAACTCGTCTTTGATTGTTTAGTTTTTTATGTATCGAACGAAAACTAGCAGTTGACAGCATTGCGCCACATCCGTACTCTCATCCAACTGCATTGCAAAAAAACATGATTCTTTCACGGCCTCCACTACTTGATTTTTTATATCTTCAGCCATATCATCAATACGACGTTTCACAGTTGTGAAAATTTTTGTTCACTTTCTGTTCCAAGAACGATATCAGCTGCTTTCAATAAGCAGGGTTTAACGAGTGTTTCTCCGATGTATGGCTTTTCTTGGCTTTTGCAATTAGTAGCGACAATTCATAGGAAGCTTCGACCACTTTCTCAGATGACTGAGCAAACGTTCCAGTACTATCCAATTTCATGCTCTTCAAACTTGCAGATTTTGAAGCGAAAAACTCCTTCGGCTTGTCTTTTAAATCGCTGTGTTTTGTTGACAAATGACGTTCCAAACGGGAAGGTCTCATAGCATCATTGCTCAGTACTTCATAACAAATAACACACTGCGGCTGGTCGATGCCACTTTTATTCATAGAAACAAAACCGTATTTAATATAATCATCATTATATTTGCGTTTTTTCGCAGAGCTCATGGCAAAATAAAAGAAATAATCGGTCACTGTCACTACTCTTACACACAAATAACAACAATAACACGACGCTTGTTTGTTTTTGCATCAAGTGCACACGTGTTCTCGCAAGTCGCGTACGGCGCGGGAATGCGCGGGCGTCTGGAGTAAAACCGCCGCCCGCGCCCGCGCCCCCCTCATCATGTCTTCGCGCCTCCCTAGTGGGGCGCGCCCCCTAGTTTGAAAATCAATGCATTAGGTAAAAATATTCAAAAAGCTTACCAAGTAACGCCAATAAAAAATGTAGGTTAATAGATTTAAATTCCTAATACTAATTTAAACGTGCGATTTTTTTATGTTAAACAAGAAAAATTACTTAAAAATAGTAAACAATTTTAAAATTTTAAGCGATAAAATTTATATTTAATTAAAAATAATATGAATGACAGACCTGATTTTTACTTTCCGAACATGTACCGTAAGGAAAGTATTGTAGTCATAAAAAAAATTGTGTATGAGATTTTGATGTATTTACACGTTTTGAGTTCAGAAATCATTGAGTTCAGAAAACAAAGTCCAAGGGACCAGAGAAATTATTTCGCTACGAAAGTGTTTTGCTATAGCGAGATTTTCGCTGTAACGGACTTCGCTAAAACGGGATTCGACTGTATATATTTTTATAGATCACCATTGTACTACCGCTAATGATTTTGGTGTCTAAGGGATATATTTTTTACAGGGCTACAAAGAAAAAAAATTTAAAAAAATCTTATACATTACGGACTGTGGAGGCAAATCCCTGAAATTGCGTTAGCTGTTGAGCGTTGCATTACACTGAGCAAATTTGGTACGTGTATTATAGCTCACGGACATGGTCCTAAAAGGTTTTGGTGAGTGTAGAACTAATAGTTTGTTAGGGTTGCAAAAAATAATTCTAATACATTAAGGTCTATGGTCGTATGTAATTCTAAGTGTTCTTGTATCTAAATCATAAATTTGGATAAGCTCGGAATAATATTATTGCATGTCACCGTCGTACAACCTGTACAGATTTCGGGGTGTGTAGCACTTATAGTTTTTGTGCAGGACTACAAGAAAACATTCTTGTACATGACGGGATATAAAAGGCAAATTTAAAATGCGTTAATGTTTATATGGTGCTTTCAATTAAGATCAAATTAGGTATGCATATTATAGGTCACTGTCTTACATATTGGATAGATTTTGGTGTATGTAGGACGTACAAGGCTACAAAAAGTGTCTCTAAGTGAGATAGTTCCCGAGATATTACAATTTGAAAATTTTGGCATTTGTCGCCAAGCACTAAGGGGTTGTCTCAAAAGTGAGAAAAATGTAATTACTTTCCAAATGAAGTTAATTTATATTAATAGTCACTCGATAGACACAGTTGATTCCTCAAATCCTAGTTTAGCTAGAATTTTCCTATAACGCACGTTTGACAATTTCTATTGAAAGCTGCCACACCATTATAACCCACAACATTGTTTTGTCATTTTCTTTTACACTTTAAAATTCCCTCTCTAGAAGTGTGACGTAATTAGTGAACGACCCCCCACCCCCCAAAAAAATAACAACAACAACAACAAAAAATAAACTAAATTCTCGCTACTTTCATAAAACAGTACCGATCATTTTAAGTAAAACTGCAATTTCAACTTAGTCTAGCTACGTAACACGAACGGATTTACACCCCTGGAAGCCATAACGCAGAACACACACATAACTAAAAAGAAAATATTAATTTCATGATGCAGTACCGATCGATTCATGTAAAATTGTACCAATGTTAATTTCACACGTTTGAGGGCGTTCAATTGCCATTCGCAACAATGGGATCATTATTTAGCATTTATCAACTCATAGTTGGCCCCGTAAATTAAAGACTGTTTCACGTGAAAACGGACGCCAACACAGTAGGTAAAGTGGTGTAAGTCACCATTTTTAACATTAGATTTCTGGGTAACTATTTCACTTAGAGATACCGGATTTTTTAAATTAATTTTCTTAGACAAAGAGCAACATTTTTCTAAATGTAAGTGATAGGAAAGGAGGGACCGTATAAAAATTAAATTCCGTATTTTAATATGTATACAGCCCCTAGTAAGAAATTGCTATATCTGAATTCTAATTTTAATTTCACGAACTTTTCTATTTGAAAGTATGTTTCCATCTTTTACGGTTTAAGAGATAATCGCTGTAACATCTATTTTGAAACACCCGGTATAGCCAGAGGCTGAAAAGATCTTTTCAGGTTCTACATTTGTCGTTTTTACTGTAAAAAAATAGCCATGAATAAAAGACAAGTATTGTCGTATATTCATAACTATTTAAGTTCATGAATATAAGACTACAAGTTCACGAATATAATACAAGTACCAGTTTACCGGATCCGGTAGACGTCTAATAATGCCGGAATACTGGATCCGGTTTTCCGGATTGCAATCCATAAGTGAGTGGTCGTCAGATTTTGGTTTTTATAAAATGACAGGAAAACGTCAGAGGCGATATTGCATCAATTTTTGCCAAAAGCTTGGCGACACCCAAGTGAATGGAAACCAGTCTCAAGTTTCAACAGGATTTTTGCTACGATGCCATGAGCACCTTCAACATAAAGGAATGGTACAAATTCCCGGTGAACAAATCCCCGTTCCTCAACCGTGCACAAATCCTAGTTGAAAATTGAATGTACCGATCCAATGCTTATCCCTATTTCGTTAGCAGTTTTTCGAACTTTGATACGACGGTCCTGCAAGACCATAGTCCGCACTTGCTCAATGACATTGTCATTCCGGCTTGTTGAGGACCTGCGTGAACTTCGTTCACTGTCCTCTAATGCGTGGCCATCTTTGTAGCGGTTGTCCCACTCCTTTATGCGTGAGGTGCAAAACTTGATGCAGTATCACTGCTCAAGTTTTCTTATCATTTTGCAAAAACTGAAATCCGACGACCGCCACTACATACCTTCGCTTGTTGGCTAACTGCCATTCACTGACGCTTTCTACGGGTAGGGAAAAAATTCATGACTGTGGACGGGGTCTCCTCTATCTCTACACTGAAGAAAATTTTTCTCGCTTCATTGGTTTACGAGCGAGAAAATAAGGATCGATACTTTTTGAACAGACCTTGTATACAGAAGCATTTAATCTATGAAGTCACTCGAGAAGTAACTGCGTTAGTACCACATAGAAAATATATATTCTAATAATAACTTTTAAAAATCTTAAGAATTGATGAATTAATTCAATAATGTGCCAACTCCTGTGTCCGGTTATTGCACAGAAAAAATGAGAAAAGAAACTTTTGAATGGTTTCACAACATTCATTTTACCATAGCACCAATTCACCTGCTCCCTCTTTTTGTTCCATTGTGTTTGTATAACTTTTGTGTAGATTTTCTCAACTTTATTCTCTTATTTAAGTGAAAGCAATCATTGTGCTCTAACGCTTTTTTAAATTATTCGTAAATTTAAAGAAAGAGTAGAGTTTGAAAATCTTATTAACGTGTTATATAAGAACATTAGCGCCACCTTCAACAAATAGTAATAATAAAATGTTGCAAAACAGGATACGTCGTAGCATTCGTAATTGGTAAACATCATAAACTAACATTTCACCATAGCATTTTGCATCCAAATACACTAAATGACAAGCGTCAAAGGTCAGAGCCAGCAACAATGATTCATACCAAACAAACATTGAGAAATATCCTGAATAGGTTTACAAGCATATATACGGAGAAAGGGAGTTAAATGCAAAGTCAGTTCAGGTTAAAATGGACTGCTGTACGAAGGACAGAAATGATAGTCATTTCTTTAAGTTGGATTGTTCCTGTTGTTAGCCATTTGTTCTGGGATACGAACACTTTTCATACATTCTTCTGCTCTAAACTTGAGATAGACAATGATCTGCATACAGAAAAAAAAAGAAAGAAAGAAAAGAATCCACTTTACGATAGCATCGCCACCGCTGAGTCAATGTCGCACTTTACCTCGCTTCTTGGACCATTAGTTCTCAGAAAAACCAACACGAGGTGGTAAAGTTTGCTGAAAATTTGCATTAGGCCATCACGCCTCCGCCATCGGATCCCTGCAGGTCCATGAAGAAGTTGCTTCCTTATTAAATTACTCACGTTTGCTTAAATCGTTCGGTTGAGCAGGGAGATAGCGATCTGCTGTGAGATGGAAGGTCCCGCAATTACAACTTGCGGGTCGGATCATAGGAAAAAATAAATATACCCCAACTCAGGATGCGGGGTCCAGTGACCCTAACGTTCCTAACATTGCGGAGATGCATTTTTCTGAGTATAAATGAAGCGAAAGTTAGGAAGTATAAGAAAGTATTAGTTGATCAGTCAGTTTGTTTACATAGTAGAGGATGAAGAGAAGTCAAGGGAGGAGTTATATGACGCAGCATATTATCAGAAACTAGAAGATAAGGCCTGTTGTGGAGGCAATTACAATGGGTGCTAGGAAAAACATTCGACAGAAATATGTGTATGCACTCAATATATTTAATCTCCGTCCACTTAAAATAAATAATTTCACATCCAATTTTTATTATATGCCAAAATCGGAGCTGCATTTTCTTCTAAAAACGTGCGAAAGCTTTTCGTATTTCGAAAGATTTCGTTTCGCTGGAAACATCCCCTCCTATATCAATGTTTCAGGCAAACGAAATCCTTTTATTTGTGATAAAAAAAATCTGAGTAATTTAGAAAAATCGGAATATTTTAAACAAATCGGAATTGCAATTTCGCCTCAGAGCCTGATAACCGTGATTTGAGTATGACGTCATTGTCACTTGCGACAACTAATTTTGTCACGCAAACGATTAAATCTTTTTACTCTCGGATAAATAGAGCTGAAAATAGGAAAAAATCGCTAAAAAATTAGGCAAGGGGTGGATTTTCAGATTTTTAAAGTAGCGCAGATTGTTTTCTATATATTTATACATAACTATGAAAAATTTTCAGAGGGTCGTACAAGCGGTGTAGATGCTATTGCGTTTTTTGTGCTTAAAGTTTTAATCATTTTGAAATAATGGTGGTAAAGGTTTTATATTGGAGTGGTTGCCCGGAATTGTTACGGAATCAGTGAATCAGTGAGTCAGGTATTAGAGTAACAACTATATAGTAGGATAGGTCACTCCTTTTTTTAAAATCTTGAACCCATGTTTAACCTATTCTCTCTCATCACTAAATAGACGCAACGGAGAAGACTCTCTCTGTTTGACTTATGTTGCTTCCCAGAATGATTTCTTAACACTTTACTGGAGACCCATGTTGCGCTCCTGCAATGGCATCCTTCTGATGTCGCATTTTTTAAAAATTTCCAATGGCAAGATAAATACACCAAAGGAATGGCAAAAAAGAAAGAAAACACAAGAACAACAACAAAAACAACACAGTTGTATCAAATAGTCTATGTATCCAAACGGTCCCTGGCCTTCCAGTAGCGGTCCGCAAGGGAGGACTTAGATAAAGCTTGGCAAAAGGGGATGTGGTTAACATACATGTCCTGGTCCAGGTCACAGAGACTACAGATTGGACTTGAAACAATACGAAGCTGGTGTAAATGTTTTAGAATACAGTCATGGCCAGTGGCGAGCCCAAACTCAGCCACCATTTTATATCTAGGCCGTTTAGTCAAGGAAAAGTTTATCTTTCCAAGGCTTTTGCAATGTTCTAAGTTCGAGGCCCTCTCCGAACTTTTCTGATAATCTATTTTTGATTCAACGTTTCATGTGATTCAACGTTCAGTGAGAGCTTTGTAGAATTAAGGCACCCTTTTTCACCAGTGAATCGGCGATTTCATTGCCATAAATTCCGCAGTGACCGGGGATTCACTGAAAAACGATGTTCTTCCCACTGACCGCAAGGCGTTGCAACTTTCTATGGCAATCCAGGACCATAAAGGAATTAGAACTTGAGATTGACATCAATGATTTCAGTGTAGCCCTGGAGTCAGAGAGTATAACTGCTCTGGAGAACTTGTTTAAGTGGCAAGACAATTGGGAAAAAGCAATTCTGATAGCGAACAATTCCCCATCAAATGCGGTTGCAATGGCGCTGACTGGATTTGCAAAAGAAAAAAAAGGGAGCAATGGACCCCAGCACCAGCGTTGGATCCTTCCAGGAGTTTGGATCCATCAGTATAAATTCTCAACCACATAGGCTCTGGTAAAGAGTGTTAATGGTCTCACAAACTAGTACCCTTAAAATCCCAGGATCAGTGACTTAAAAACCTTTGAGTGAGATCAAGACACACTCTAAAATCTACTGTCTCGGTAGAGCAAGGTGAAAGAGGTAAAAGTTCCGGTTCATACAGCAACTCCAGGTCCCTCTCCAGTTGCAACACTCCCTGAATAAAGCCAGACTGGGTTTTAAGGTTCCTAACGAGGGTAAGAGGAATATCACGCCACAGCTCCAAAGATCCATTAATGCGTCTAATTTTTTTCCATAACAAAAAGGCTTTTTCTTGAATGAGGGATTTCATTGATCTAAGACCTGTATACAAGTACATGGCGTCTATTCGTGTGGACCTAACGGCTCCAGTAATGAGGCGAAGAGCCCGATTCAAAACCAGCTCCAATGAGTCCATATTGTGTTCTGAGGTAGCGCAAGAGGTTCGCAGCAATGAGTCATCAGGGGATGAATAAAGGACTGAAATTTCAACTTCAGGGTCTGGGAAGAACATCCCCGTTTACACTTTACGAGACGTTTTAGTAATGTCAGCCTTTTTGTTACGCGACTTGTGATATTTTCTATGAATAAGTTCTAGTATAACTTTCTGTCAAAAGACACCTAAATAAGTGTAACTTTCCGTTCGTAACAGCGGTTGCCCTGCATTGGTTAAGTTAACTTCAAAAGGTTGGTGAGTGAGAGAAAAGGACATTGAAGCCATTTTTTCCATATTAACAACCATGCTATTTGAATTGCACCACTTATTTAGCACACCCAGAGCCTGATTGCGCTTACTTTCATTATGTTTGGAGAATCCGTAAAAATGACCAAATCATCTGCATATAATAAGAATTTTATACCCTTAGATACTGGGATAGAGACAGATCTAAGTAAATTGACCAGGTCATTAATTTAGACATTGAAAAGACATGTTCCAGGGTGCCAACTTGAAATGGCACCCTGGGGAAGTCCGGTCTTAAGAAGCTTCCATTTTGAAAAGAAAGAGCCATATCTTACTCTACACATTCTTTGACCACGAAAACCCCTAAAGAAGTCAAGCATATTGTGGCTCACTGCCATTTCGGATAACCTCAATAAAAGTTTTTCCCTCCAAACCAGATCATAGGCTGATTTACAATCAACAAAAACAGCGGTTAGTACACGTTGTTTGTCTAGTGCATCTTTAATTCTCTGGCTAAGGAGGGTAACATGTTGGTTTGATGAACGGTATTGCCTAAAACCGGCCTGTTCTTCTGCAATAAGATTATTTGATTCTAAATACCAGTTCAGTCTTCTCAGAACGATCCGCTCCATAACCTTACCCAGTATGCTGGTAAGGGCAATTGGTCTATATCCATTTAATACTTGATGATCTTTACCTTTTTTATGTATCGGAATAATAATAGACTTACGCCAAAGTGATGGAACAACACCAGACCTGCAAACCAGGTTAAAAAATTTCAGTAGTGTTTGACCTGCTTCTGGTCCCAAATGGAGTAGGAACTCTGAGTGTATACCATCAGCTCCAGGGGACTTACTAGTCTTCAAGCATCTAATGGCCTTGGAGAACTCACCAATGTGAATATCAGAAAAGAAGACAGGATGAAAACCCCCAGGTTCAGTATGGATTTCTCTAAATAACTTCAGTTTCTATTTTACTACCCTTGTCGATTTCCTAGCATAGGCATTTATAAACTGTACACTGGCACTGGTAAAATGTTGTACAAAGGCCTTTGCAATAGCAACATCAGAGGAAATAACTGTGTTATTCACTCTCGCATTGATTCCGGACATTTTGCTGCTGTTGTGATGCATATCTTTTTTATTTTAATCCATCAATCCAACTTCGTAGTCTATCATATGTGGAAATTTGTATGGACTCGTCCCATCAAAATCTTAATACTCTGCCTCTCTTAATACTCTGTTTCTCCAATACTCTGCCTAATTAAATACTTTATAGTTTGCAAAAATGTGTTTGGGGATCTGTAGTGCGGTTCATTACATATTTTAAATTAATTCTGACTTTATTTTCCCAATTCTAAATGTAACAGTGTTTGCCATATTTAAATTTTCATATTTCTCCGTTACGCTATTTTAGTTCTGTTTTATTAATTACTTTGGCTTTTGCCGTTAAAAGATTAATTTTCTTTCCTGGCGTTCACCTGTCGTGTATAGGCATTCCCCCTTGTATTTTTCCCACTGGGCTTCTGTAAATTTTTGAGTTGCGAGTTCTTTACCTATCTCCTGTTAGCGAGCTCACATTTGAATTTTATTACTATTGTGTTATCTCTAACTGCCAACTGATTTTTTACAATTTGGTGATTTTACTGGCGACCGTTCTTTCTTGCTCCTAGAACTATCGCTAAGTTCGCTTACTATGTTCTCATTTCTTTCTGGGTCTTTTGTCGCCGTCTGTAAAGCACGCATGTTTTTACTGCGCCTCTAGACTACGCTGTAATAACCTTTATTATTTTAAATAAACTACTTTAAAGTTATCATATTTCTTGTTCATTAAACTGCGATGTTCCAAGGTTATTGCATACGTAATGTATATACCAGCTATGCAACCACATAAGCTCTGCCAAAAATTTATCCTTTACCGCTCAACTTTACCAAAGGGCTTCAGCCCATCCCCTGCCAGTTCGAATAATTTGAAAAATTTACGCTGATCCACATTCCATTCCATTGCGTCGATATTACATCTGCAAATTACATTACGTTTCATTACACCTACACTCTAAATTCCATTATCAATGTCCCCATAGCGGATCCTCAGATTGTTAGTCACACATCCCGAGATCAGTAATATTATCGGAAAAGTCATACACCAAAGTGTGCTCCTTTTTACTGAACTGATTTCTCGTAATCTTTTATAATTAAAAAACAATTTCGAGATTACTTTTATTGCGAAAATTTATTTCTTCATTTAAAAACTGAAGTTAAGTATTTTATAGACTGTAATCTTATTTTAATTATAAAACGTATAGTAACAACTAATTTGTAATTTAATTTGTAAATATGAAACCTTATTAAAAAAATACTATATTTTGGAAGGGAAAGTATGCAATACATAATGGGCTTTTATTTTTGGGAGGGACAAACTACTCTTTGAAAGCTCAAACCGAATTCAATTTCTTTCCTTCTAGAGGTTGGTAGTTATGCGATTATTAAATGGTTTTAACTGTTTTTGTCCTTGATTATGCTTTACTATAGTTAGCAATTTATGAAAAAATGTTTAAAAATAAATTCTTAATCGTTTAAAGTTATACCTTCAGGATACATCTTAATCATAGTCTTTCAACAAAGAAAAGTAATCAAAAGAACCTATTGACAGTGTGTGCGAAATACTAAAAATATTTTCTTGGTACCATTTAACAAGCTACGCATTTTTTGAACAACTTTACTATAAAATGGAGTGTACTGCCGGGTTTGCATTTCTAATATGAATTCTAATGTGAATCATACAGAGTTGTTTGCAGTTGGTAACCATTAAAGCATAAAAACGTGGATAATACTAAAGATGTAAAAAAATAAAAGACTATCATCAAAATATCTTCGGTCTGGAAAATGTCAGTGCTAAACTACACGCACGTTTTTATAGCAAATATTCATGTTGCATAAGTGAATTCATAAGGATATGTTTTTGTCTCAATGTGGCAAAACTTTCGTCTTCCTTAATACCACGTGAAGACATTCTTATAGTTGTGTGTAGCTGAAAAATCGGAATTTAGTGCGTCCAAAATATTACCTAAGGGTCTGAAGACTGATACATGGATAGTAATTAAATATTTTTGTATTGACTATCGTTCTCGTAGAAGTATGAATGATTGATCAAACAAAGAAATGAATCAAAAAAATGATTCATATTATGAGATATAAAAAAATTATAATGATAAATTGGTAAAAAATAAAACAGTGGTCAAGCTTTTTTTTAAAAGTACTTTTTTGATAATATAACGTTTATTTTCAAAATATTTGGTATTTTAGTATTATGACATGAGTTTGGTTGATTCAATTGTTCTTTCAATAACGCATTCAGTTTTCGTTTTAGAAAGTACTTTTAAAAAAAGATGTAAAACATCAGTTGCCGGAATAAACTGGTCTCTTCAAAGTCTTGATTCCTGATGCTACACAGAAGGGTTCTCCAAACTTTTTCTACACGTGGAGCACTTTGATAGCGAGTTATAATTTTGATGGAACTCCTTGAACAGTTTTATGGATCATCTTGTGCAAATCCGAGTCTAGTGTGTTACAGGCTGAAACAACGGGCATTTTCTTGGGAAGTACCTGCTACCTTCGCACGGAGCACAAGCATTTGAGAAACTGTTATAGAGCTTTCATTGAATCAGTTGACAAAATTTTGAATTAACAGGCATTGTGGTAGGACTTACAACAGTTATTTTCTAAGTACTGTGCATTATTTCAGCTAAAATTGAGAAAGGTTTCTCAACAACCTTTTAATTAAGAGCATAATGCTGTCGAAATTGACTGCAGTTATTTAAAAAAATAAGGATTTTTACGCCAAATTATTTTATATACCCGAGAACCCAATTTAGAAGGTGTACGGATATATATATATATATATATATATATATATATATTACTCTACAAAATAAATACATCGGCTTATAAATTTCGTAAGTTGTTAATACATTGTCACTTTAGTTCTGAAGAAACCTCGATTTATTAGTTTATCAACTGCCGAATTAGTAAAAACTTGAGGTGAAAGTAAAGCATGTTTATTTTAACAATAGATCAAATTAACATACAAAAGCATAATCCGTTTACATTTCCTTTTGTTAATTTCATTTTACACTCACTAAATGGAAAAACAAATAGGAACATTATAGCTATTTCCTAATATATTCCTTTACATCATTAACAGCGAAAAAAAGAAAATTTCTACAAATCTGTTGCCATTACCGTTAATCTAATTTTCATCATTCCACGGCCAGAAAACAAACGGGTAATTGGATACATTTGCATTAGCGGAGCTGAATGGGTATTGAATTAGAAAACAAATGATACAACAATGCTGCGGATTCTTAATGGCTGAAAAAGAGGTAAAAATATACCTTGAATATTAGGCGTCCAATTTTCTTGGTTTTCTTATCACGACCTCATATTTTATCAGAGTCGATTTTGCTTATTACACTTTCTGAAGGATTAACTTTCTAATGTAATGTGAACATATTTGATGGAGATATACAATGGCAATTTCGGTAAGCTTTTCTTTTAAAAGTATATAAAAGGGGTGGTATGTAAATTTCGTTGCCATCGACCAGGAAACAGCTTGTTTAATAATAAATCAAGATGGAATGTTTTGTAATCCTTGAAAAACTCTTAAAGTAGTTTTTTAAATACAATTTTCCCCTATTTTAATCACCGAAAGTGGTAATGTTGGTGTGGTGTAATAAAGTGTTTATTAGGGCAAATTATTTCCTATAGAATATAGATGGTGTTAATTTATTTATTTAATGTAAGTGTAAGCTCAAGCGGGTTTGTCTGGGTATGGTTATCTTTTACAGCATCAAGAGAAACGATAAAGAAAATAATGTAATCCGAGTATTTTATTTGAAAAAAAAAATTATGTTTGAACTAATAGAGAATGAATGGCAACATCCACTGTAAGGCACGAGCTATTTTGCATATTTCAATTTAAAACAAGCAAGAGCACGAATCTGATTTATTCACTTTTAAATTAACTTCACTATTATGACACAATCAGACTTTCATATTTCTGAATTGAAAGAAACATGCCCCACCAGTTAGCTGAGGACCATGCCCAGTTCATGCAACTGGGGACCAGCTAACAAATCGAATTGCATCCAAATTGCGATTAAAATGTATCGAACCGGAGCCAATCCCTTCACAGCATTCTGTGTATATGCTTTAATTTTTCCGACAGAAATTTATGATAATTTTCTATTAGTTTAATTTTGGAATTAGAAATTCCGAAACAAATCTAATAAAGAATCCTCGAAATTATTTTACTTTTATAAAAGGTTTTCGACAGTATTTTTAGGATAAGGAATGCGTCACATTAAGTATGTCCTGCCTTTCGTATAACTACAATTTCTTCTTCTCGCCAGTGGTATCCAGAAAACAGCCCTGTAACGTGATGTCTAAAGCTAACGTAAGTGTTAAAACCTACCTCATCGACAAGTGCATTTTTGTGAAAAATATTGATAAACAAGTGTAGCTGCGTAGCTCGGCGTTGCATTAATCCAGTCCTTTTAATCTTAGCTAACAAGCCAGTTCCGCTCTTTCCAAGGGATTGCGGTTTATTGTAGCAACAACTTATACTTGTAAAAATGAATTTTAAAAATATTTGCCTGCATATATCTGCAATTTCTCAAACCCTGTATGTAAAGTATTTAAAAAAATCTTACCTATGAGCATGCTTTCTTTATCTAGCTAAATGTTCTCAATCGCGTAAGGAATCGGTTTCTTACAACGTCCTACCTAAACCTAAACAACCTCCTAGGGAGCGAAAAACACCAGCAAGCACCTGTCCGGTTGTTTCCGAAACATTCGGTCACTGTGAAGAACAGAATATGGATAACTTTCTAACGTGTGTTTGTTTTTAAGACTTGCAAAAAAAAAAAAAAAAAAAAAATCAATTTTTCAATTATTAACAGCATGCAAAATGCTTGATATGTTATGAATATTAAATTTTTAAAACATTACGTAGAGAAATAAATTAGTAATAGTGTTACAACACTGAAATTCACTCTAAATTCCAATTTTCCGGAGACATTCTAAAAAATCGCTAATAAAGGTCAAGTTTATGTACGATGCTCAAACAAGGGCGGATCCAGAATTTTTTTCAGAGTACGCAAAACTTGAATACCATTTCAGACTTGCATGAAACATGTTAACATTATCAAAAAGTCCATTTTATCTAGTGTGTTCTCTTGGGGTTGAGGAGGCGCTTCCTGCACCCTTCCTCCGGATTCATCCCTGTGCTAAAACAAAGTTCATTTGAAAAGCCATTCTCGTCAGGATTTTTCCAAGGATAAAAGAAATATATCAGATTGGGCGAAAATTCAGCTTACAAGAACATAATATAAGCGGCAAAAGTTCGAAAAAGGCACAAAACACATAGAAACTGACATTAATATTAATCGTATTGTTACGAATTTTCGGAGCAACCCGCTGTTCTGCGGTTTAAAATAGTTTAAAATTCGTATTCTACATGTCAATTAGTTAAATTTTGCTTTTTGTATCATCAAAATCGATTATCTAGAACCGGAGATACGGAGGTTTGGTTTTCCTCATTGATTAGTAGTATATCGTTTCTAGAAATCTCGAAAAATATTGGTCCTAGGCCTTCGCTAACCTCACTTTTGAGGACTTATTTTTGGAGCAAAATTTGGCGATATTTCGCCAAAAGTCGCCATGCTTGGGGACATTTTGGTCATTTAGCACGGTTTTCCCAATGGGGCTTGTAAAGTTAGTTTTTCTGCATCAACATGCATAATAGCCTAATATTTCTCTTCTATGACGCAATCAAAAGTCTCGCTTTATGTGGAATCTTCGAGACATACATTCTTCTAGAAGCTCCTTTTAGCTTCTGCATCACCTATAAATACAGGCATACGAGCATGAAGAGCCCCAGTTCAGAGTGGATCGAGCTTCCGATGAGTACTCTGCTTTGCTCTGTGAATTGTATTGTGCTACAGAAGCGATATTTCCGCTTGCCTTTTTGAAGCTTTGTTTTTAAGTGCTGTGTGTAAATTCTTCATTGCTGTGTCTTGAGGGACTGTTTACGAAATCCCTCGTATATTTCCACTGAATTTTTGCCTGTGGAAGTGTTTTATTTTGTGTGAGAATTACAGCATTTGTGAAAGCTTCTGTACTAAGCGGACTGTTAAAAGCACGTTACTGTCTGATTGTGCGTGTGAATTTTGTACACCTGATTGTCCGACGAAGTTCTAGAAGCAATAAAGTTGTGTTCCATCCTGACCAGTTGACTTAGCAGATAAAGTTAAAAGATGACTTCATTTTTTGAAATAGAAGTTGCATTTGTATTGTTGCATCAAAATCGGTCAACTAGAACCGGAGATCCGGAGGTTTCGCCATACAAAATAAATATTCTTCACTACATTATCACACAAACGTATACATATATATGAGTTGTAGTAGTCGTAACCCCCCCATGAAAAATTTCTGGCTACGCCCCTGGGTTTCCCCATTGTTTTTCTATGGGTTTCTAGAAATCTCGAGAAATATTGGTCCTAGGGCTTCGATTACTTCACTTTTGGGGACTTATTTTGTCGCCAAATTTGGCGATATTTCTCCAAAAGTCGCCTAGCCTGGCGACATTTTGGCCATTTGGCGCGTTTTCCCCAATCAAAATTCCCGCTTTATATAGAATCTTCGAGAAATAGACTTTTCGCGCAGCTGCTCGAAGCTTCTGCCTCCTCTATAAGTACCAGCGCGCTGCTCCGAGAGTTCAGTGTGTGAATAGAGCTCTCTGAGTGAGTACGCTTGCTTTGGTCTGTGAATTGATAATGCTATAGAAGCAGTGTTTTATCTTGCTTTTCGAAGCTGACTTTTAAGTGCTGTTTGTCAATTCTTCACTGCTGTGCCTTAAGGGATCGTGTACGATATCCCCTGAATATTTCCACTGAATTTTTGCCCGTGGAAGTATTTTTATTTTGTGTGAGAATTACAGCATTTGTGAAAGCTTCGGTATTGAGTGGACTGTTATAAACGAGCTACTGCCCGTTAGTGCCTGTGAATTTTGTACAGCTGATTATTCTACGTAGTTCTAGAAGCAATAAAGTTTGTGTTTCACCCTGACAAGTGGCTCTTTACTAGAACTTTCTATACCAACCGGACTTTAGAACGACGAACCCAGGAACAAACAGAGTATTTCTGCAACAGTATCATTATTGGGAAACTAGAAAAAAAGTCATGAAAATAGTCATTTTCATAAATTTTTACATAGCTATCTTGTTACACCCTTCCCCCCCTTCAAACTTAATTCACATCTTTACTGAAATTTAAAAATAAATCTTTTATTAAGTCTTTATTTCAATTATTATTTAAACTACCCATAACTATATTCAGATTTTGAGTAAATTATAGTCAGAAATGACCCATGCTCCCAATTGGAACACAGTGAAAATTGTATAAATCTCCCCCCCCCCATTTAAATGACTAATAACCTTTAACTAACACATTAGAAGGCAAAGTATGCAAAAAACTAATTTTGAAGTATGCCTGGATCTCAATGCGGTCTGTAAAAGGTTAAGTCTTTTTTATTGAACTCAAATTTATTCTTCGTGATTACAAACAATCAAAATGTCAGAGTTGTGTCCTCACAGCGAGGCCACCGCGAGGTTAAAGGGTTAAAAAACCTCTAATCAGTCGTTAGATAACTGGCCAAGTTATGTAATTCACAACACATTTCTCTGAGTTAATCAATTGCAACACATATGTAGAAAGATATCAATGACCGTTTCTTAATTTCAATAATTTATTGTTTTGAGTTTAGTCATGTGGCATAGTAAAGTTATTTATCTTTTTCAGGAAAAAAAAGATACATGGATGTATTGAAATGCAATGATATCAAATGATTTCATATATTAGTTTATCACAAAATGAATTTATTCAGATTAAAAAAAATAGCCGAATACAGAAATTCATAACATTCAGTTCATAATTTCGCCCAGATTTCATACAGTGATTTTTCTTTTTAATCAGTGTATTTTCTTATTCTCTTTTGAATTATTCGTATTGTTTTCTTTATGCGTACTAAATTTAGAAGTCATTTTATAAATATTCCTTTAAATTTTTATTAGTGTAAGACTTATTTATCTTATGATTCAAATCAGTTAAATTTTTCCGAGTATGTGATTTTGTCCAGGAGTGTAGTAAACGACATAGCAGAACAGGGGGTTAAATTAAAAAAAAGATTTGAATCAGTTAATAACAAAAAATGTGAAGAGCAAATCCAAAATCTTCTTCATTGGAAAGAGCCTTAATTTCAGAAATCAGTTTTAAATAACACTTAAAGTAGTTCTTATGGCGTTATAAGTCTAGTAACAGTTTGTAGAATATTTACAAGTTATTTGGACAATAAATTGCTGGGAGTCCATTACGTTTAATAATAATGTTACGTATTAAATAATGTCAGGTAAAATTGCAGATTT
This sequence comes from Cheiracanthium punctorium, assembly GCA_038373885.1. NCBI lineage: Eukaryota > Metazoa > Arthropoda > Arachnida > Araneae > Cheiracanthiidae > Cheiracanthium > Cheiracanthium punctorium. Next base: position 282,925 of record JAWZYV010015925.1, read on the forward strand.
CAGTTTATAACATTCTTTACTTTTCATGAACATTATTTTCGTTAACATTTTAATTAAATTTTAGGCTGTGATAATCAACATACAGTAACTGTCTAACGGTGTTTCTCAATAGCCACAACACAACTCAGTATCAGTGCAAATTTTCATCATTTTATGCTGTTTTCAGTTAACTCACAATTGGCTACAAGTTCAGTCAACGCTTATTTCCATTTATATTTTTAGTAAAGGTGCATATATAAAGTAGTTAAATAAGTATATAAAATTTCTGAATTTAAAAAAAAATTTGCTGTTTTGGAACTTTTTCAGATTTTAAGGCTCTACACAGGAGAACTCTCCTGTTAACTTAGAGGGCTGTATGAAGGAGATTTATATTAGCTAAGGTGAATTTTTAATACTTTATAGATTTACTTTTGAAGCCATTTCATACAGTAGTAGCGTTGAGGTGACGTGCAGTAAACCAGGTCATGCCACTTTGCCAAACTCTATAAGAGACGACTATAGAACTAAACTTTCATTTAATTTCCAGAAACGATGCATAAAATACGGGATGGTGGTGGCTGGGAGACCGTTAGCTATGATGGTCAAAGAAGGTCTGGTTAATCCCCCAAGTCAAATTCAATCGAACAGAGATCTGGAGGTTGGCGAAAAGTAAAACTTGACATATTAAAGTAAACCCCCCTGAAAGAAAATTAGTTCAGCAGATTTTTAACTGTTGTGAGTCCATATTAGGTAATGCAAGAAATAAAGTGTACGCGTATAGAAAGATGTTAAGCATAGATGCATATTAATTAAGCGTAAATATTCTGCAAGAGAAAAATATATTTCTTAACAGCTAGGAAAGCTAAAGAAATGCAATCGACTTCGTCTTATTATTGACATAGAGAAACGGATGAAAGAATAATTTAAGCATATAATTCGAATACATAAGTAGTTAAATGAAATTGAACATATGGAAAAAATTTTGAAAGCCTGTTCAAAGAAAAATGAGAAGAGAAATTAAAGTTAATATGCTTGATTTAAAATGTATTAAATTTAAGAAATTGAAAACAAGTGGCAATTAATATAAAATATGTGATTTTCATCACAGGCTGAAAATTCAGGAAATAATGGAATCGGTGAAAATAATGGAAAACGCCCCGAAGAGCAATGTTGAAAAAAAAAAAAAAGTTTTTTAGGACAACCTATAGAGACGGACACAGGCATGCAACAAATATTATTTGTCCGTTTTCTTCCTCTAGATCTCAAACAAGTACTTTTATCGTGAGTCAGATTTTTAATTCTTCAGCTTTGAATTCAGCTTTCATTTTGTATTCATTGATTGAAATTTCTTTAAAAGATTTACAAAATATTTTAAACTTTGATTTTAATGGTATAATTTTTAAATTAATTATTCCAATAACTTTGATAGTTAAGAAGTAATTGATGTTAAAGATATGATTATGATTTAAATCAAATCAACTCATATAAATCATTGCATAGCAGTGTATAAGGACAAACGAAAAATGTTAAAAACACTGTTAAAATGTTTCCTGTTAAAAATCGGTATGTGAAGATTCATACCTCTTCACCAATTTTCATTTCATACCAAGCTTTCACAGATTAAAATACTGTTTCCTCTCCTCTCCCACAACAGTGGTTATTAGTGTAAAATGATATGATTACCTCTCTACGATAATAAGCACCTTAGCAGGATTTGAGAACGGCAGGAATAAGGTGCTAGAACAAATATTCCACTTTGATCCTCATGGTAGGGACGTTCCCGATAGCTGAGAGGACGGGCTGGTTATACTTCCATTAGTGGTCACAAAAGTTGAGAATATCCTACTATACAGGGTGAATCTAAACTCTTGGGCAAAACTTTAAGGGGTGATAGGGTACACAATAAGGAATCGTAATCAGCAATCTGGGGTCCAAAACGCAGTTTTCACTTACCCGGTAATAATCACTTTGGGTAAAGTATTGAAGTGTTCGTCTAATTTCTTAACCACGTTTCATAAACAATAGGCTCGTCTCCAAAAATTTCATCCACGAAATAAAATAGAATTTTTAAACTATCAGTTGTAGTCTTCTGTTTTCGGAGAAAAATACATTAGTTTCTGACGAACAATGGTAGGAAAGAACACTGATGTTTTATAACTTTTTTCCGAAGTGATTATTAACAGCTACACGAAGACGACGTTGCCGACCCCGCATTGCTACGTGATTCTGATTCCTTATTGTGTGCCCTATCTCCTCTTAAAGTTTTGACCAAGAGTTTAGATTCATCCCGTATAGTTTCTCTGATCCCTGTCTCACTGACTCTGGAACAATTTCGGTTCAACTACTCCAAGATAAAACTTTTCCCACTATCACTCCAAAAAGATTACAAAGTTAAGCACAAAAAGCGTTGTAAAATCTACAGTCCGTTTGTATGATCCGCTATGAATTTTCATAATTATGTATAAAAATACAGAAAATAATCTGCGCTATTTCAAAAGTTTGAAAAGCCACCTGTTCCCTAATTTTTAAGCGATTTTTCGTCTTTTCAGCTCTATTTTATTTCCGGGAGTAAAAAAAGTTAATCCTTTGTGTGACAAAATTAGCTGCCGCAATTGACATTGATGTCCTATTGAAGTCACAATCATCAGGCTTTGAGGGGAGAATTGCCATTTCAATTTGTTTAAAATAGCTTTTCTAGATTAACCATGTAATTACTAAATTACTGTAATTACTAAAAGTAAAAAAAAAAACTGTATTAGTCTGTTTCATATCTTCTGTATTATGAATGTTTGTAATGTAATGACGGAAAATTTCTGCCATATCTGCTTCGGTAGTACTGGTCAGGCTAAATACTGACATACGAAAAAACAACATTATTTTTTGATACCCCTAGTAAAATAAAACTCTAAAATATATTATAGAACTGAAAACTTCCTTAGGCAAGTTGGGCGCTTTTGGGAAGGGGAAAAGCACTGAAATCGCGTGATCGTCACGCTCAGATACATATGGCGAAAAAGTGGATTGTGACGTCATAGCTACGCCGTATCTTGCCGACTGAGATCTCTTCCTCCTTTCTTTGAATTTTATTACTGCCATCTGTTATCGTACGTAAGAACTTCAAGTTACTTTTAAACTGCTCCCTTCTAGCTTTCGCGACTGGTATCGAATTGTGTACCCAAGGCGAGGTAGGTGAGTGTTCTAACCACCAGACGAGTTCGACTCGGGATAAAATGACTAAAGTTTGAAGTGATTGTTGTTTTCATTTCGGAATGGGAACTTTTATGTATCAAAATTAATAAAATTAGACTTTGCCTGTACATTACATAGTATTAAAAATTTTTTGCGATTTCTATCCGTTTTAAGCATATAATTTGCACAACAAGTGTATACTTTCAAAATATTCAAAAATATCCACTTTTATGTACAAATTGTGTACGATCTATATGTCTTTGCAAAAAAAAGGGCAGACTTTTTTTAGCTGGGTAGGTGCTATAATTTTCGATCATTTATTTAAGAAACTGTACTTAATTTGGATAGTTATATAGTTATTATGCAATAAAGTTAATTTGATAATTTGGAGAGTGTTAATAATTATATACTGCACATTATTTGAATTATAAATGTTATACTGCAGTGCATTTGAACTTGAATTATAAATCCATCATTCATTACAAATAAATAGGATTCTGTTCATTACAACGTAAGTATATAATTATTGATAATTAATAAATTTACATACATAATTATTAATTAAATCCAACACGCGGAGAAAAATGTGTAGGTAATTATATGTACGGTATGTATCTATGATGTATACCGTACGCATATACCAAATGCGTCTTGAAAAGGATTTATGATTTCGGTTTGTCTGTCTCTCCGTCTGTCCGTCCGTGCTCTAACTCTCGTAAATATGAATCGATTTCTACGAAATTGATACATGTTGTTCCTAGGTACATGTTCCTAGGTAAGCCATGTTCCCTATTAAAAATGGTTATAGTTCTTCTACAGGAAAGCTCAAAAGATTTCCAATACATTGTGCTCTATATGGGTAGTCGTTCTTTAAAGCGTATTTTAAAGATTTTTAAAGCGTATTTTAAAGAATTTCAATGTATAAAAATGTGAATAAACGTTCATAAATGTTTATTTTTTGTTAATAAAAATACAAGAATGTGCGGAGGCCCGTTTAACTGCATAAATATAAATTTTAGAAAGCTTGAAAAGAAATTTTCACTTCTGACGTGCCGTCCTACGACTGACTGTTTTTTATTAGAACCTACTTCAAAGCATTTTTCCCCACTGTGCACAGTAGTTTTCTGCACACACATATATATTAGCTGAAGTAATCTTACGTTTTTCGCATGGAAGGGCGCAGGCATTTTTTAAGCATTCAATCGAAGCAGAATTTCAAAACTGCCAAATTATTTCACTATTAACGGTAACACTTGCCGCTAATCTAAACTAAAAGAGAATAAAGTTCACTTCGCTTTGTAGAATACTGTAATAGTTTACTTCTTCAGCTGCCTAGAGCTTCACGTTAACGAAAAAAAAAACAAGTTATTAGGTGCTAGATTCCAGAAAAAGAAATATATGTTCAACAAAAGAAAACTAAAATGGGAAATTTTCAGCATTTGAAATCCTACTGATGATATTTTGAATTGCGGAGAGAGTAATTATTTTTGAGGCTTTTTTTTGACAAAAAAAAAAAAAAAAAAAAAAAAAAAAAATAAATAAAATAAAAAAATGAATAAATGAATAAAATGAAAAAAATGAAAAAAAAAAATGAATAAAAAAATAAAAATCGGCGGCTATAAAATGATAATTTGCAGATCATTTAAGTGACATAAATTTTATACCAGAACCTATAAATATAATGGGATTTCTAAAGCCTTTTTAAAACTGTGACATCAAAATGACGTTCATTTTACTTACGAAATCTAACTTGGTCTATAGGATATTCAGGAAGCTTTCTGGGGGTGTAGAATGCGAAACTGATTGTCAAAATAAACTTATAATAAACTTATCAAGTGTTTTTAAAAAGTGATCAAATATGGCGAGCTTTGGTAACCAAGTAAATTTAGATTAGACTTTCCTCACCTGTAATTTCATCGCTTGCAATTCCTGTTAAGGGAAAAGAGGGGGGGGGGAAGGAATGGTGTTTTTTCAATTATATCTCAATCAAGTGAGGTCCAAAATAAACGTTCTCGTTGTTCACGATTTATAATGCACTTTTCACCATCACGCTTCTGCGACCCTGCCCATCACTTAAAACGCAGCTCCGATGGAGCAGAGTAGAGTTGTAGAGTGTCTAGTTCTTGGCCTGTGTAATTTTCTGCCGTTCTGGCTTTGACAGCCCTCGATAAAGATAGTGAGTCGAATGAGGAGAGAAGAAAATTGATCCACATATGCTATGAGACGGGAGAGGGGGGGGGGTGAATCTTTTTGCGCTCTGAATACAAATGTTTTGTTGCTGTCTGAGATCTGATATACATATTTATACAAATATAATTGCAATGGAAGAAACTGATTTCACGACCTGTGCTGTTGAAAAAGGCTTATTCTTTAAGCTAATTTTGAAGATGACTTACGTTAGTAATACCGAAATAAATTGGACATATATCATATCTGTTGTTGTTGATGTGAACGAACATGTATATCGGATTTGTGTGCTTGGATCGATCGTCAAGGCTTAGTATTCGTTCAAAAATAGCCTAATACTTAAAGGAAATTTGCGAAAGCGAACCCAGTATAAGTGAAGACACCTGTTCCCAGTGTTACAACGATCAAACTATCAAAAATTTGATTCAAACTTTCGAGAAAATATGTACAGGGTGTGCATTAAATGAGTGACCCATTTTGAACGTAAATAAGAACAACACAGTTTGAGATAAAAATGCTGCATTTGTATTAGAAACCAATAATTTTCGAAAAGTACATTTTGTTCAATAGTTCCAAATATCACCACTAGGTGGCGCTAGTAGCCAAAAAACTGAATAACAATGCTCTCAATATAGCCGCCTTTTGGAGCAATAATATGGCGTAGTCTCAGAACAAAATTTGCCTATACGCGTGACAAAGTCGAAATGGCCTCACATGCATTACAGACGTAATGTTTCACGTCTGCGAGAGTATGTGGATTTTGCTGGTACAACTGTTCTTTCAAGGGTCCTCATAGAAAGAAATCGCACAGATTCAAATCTTGCGAATAAGGAGGCCAGTCTATTCCTGTTCCTGAATGGTTCATGAAGTCTGCTGGAGTAATGACACGATCATCAAAATGTTACTGCAGGAATTCAAATATTGCGGACGTGCGCTGTGGTCTGGCACCAACTTGCACAAACCATGTGAATCCCCTAAGGTAGAGTGTACAGCCAAAAAGTCATGCAAAATGTCAAGATATCATATCTTGAGATATCTTGCTGCAGTTACTGTCTGGTGCAGAAAACCACTATGGTAGAGTGTATGGCTACAAAGCAGGGACGTAGCCAAGGGGGGGGGGTGTTAGGGGAGGGCATACCCATCCCATGAAAAATTTTTGCCATACAAAATGTATATTCTTCACTACATTATTACACACACGTATTACATATATATGAGTTGTAGTAGTCGTTTCCCCCCCCCCCCTCATGAAAAATTTCTGGCTACGCCCCTGCTACAAAGTCATGCAGAATGTCAAGATATTGTGCTGCAGTTACTGTCTGGTGCATAAAAAATGGCCCTATGATTGATCCTTTTGAGGATCGTCGTACATAGCGGCCCATACTGTGACTTTTGGTGAATGCAATGATGATTGGACAGATATATGGGGATTTTCATTTCCCCAACATCATCAATTTTGCTTGTTTACAAAAAAGTTGAGGTAAAAATGGGCTTCGTCGGTAAACCAAGTGGATTCCACATCCATCTTGCAACCATCGATCTTTTGAAGCAAGTCGTTTGCGAAGATCTCTCTTTGCTTGGCTGCGCAGGCATTGAGGGGTTGATGAGGCTGAATCTTGGATAGAAACGGGCGTAAAATTCCTTTCATGATTTTATGCGTCAAGGATTTTCGAAGTCCACACTCAGCTGCAACTTTTCTGACAGACGACCAGGCTGCGTTTGGATCGCCTTTTTGAACTACCTGGACATTTTCGTCAGTGACTGTACATTCGTTTCCCTAATAGCACAGATGGTCACAAAACAGTCGCTGTAACGTCACAGAGGGTCACAACTGTCACAGGACTATCACAAACTAGTTAGATTGTGACTTGTGAGTGATGCGACTCCACTGTGTGGTCACTGCGACCCGTTCTTTGTGACCAGTCACCCTGTGACTACTGTGTGATCGGTCACTAAGTGATCGCTTTGTGAAGTCACTGCGGGACTGATTTGTGACTGCCGGTTGTTGTGACGTCATAGTGACTGTTCTTTGCGACTTGGCAAACAAACTTATTTGTAATCACATTTTTTTGAGTGATACCTTATTTCAAATATTTAATGACCGGGCCAGCACTATTTGGCAGTAATGGGCCTGTATATATTTCGTAGTGTTGGCATAAAATTTCGTTATTTTAATTAAATAATATTGTTTCACATTCATACGGTGTAGAAGTGTTAGGGGATATAAGTTCCGGGCACCCAAAGGCAGGGTCACTGCTAAGATTTTTTTTTTTTTTTTTGAGGGAGGGAGAAGTTTATATTATGCCTTCAAACATTTTAGTACTAAAAACTAAAATAATACAAACAAGTTCAATATGTATAAAAATGTTTACTACACAGACAGTGGAACCTCCACTCTGTATATGACAGTATATAACCCCCACTTTGTACAGAATTATGAATTTTAATCTTAACATTTTTATAATTTATATTAATTTTTTACAATTTTGCTAAACTTTTCCTGAAAAACATATTTGGAGACTTTTTTCTACGTTAAGCCCCTTTTAAAATCTACCGAATTAGGGTGCAGAAATATGTTAGAGAGTATTACACGAAAACCAGCCAGGGTTTTGCATGAGAGCTCAGCTCCTGTAGTCTTTTTTTCTTCAGAGAATTTTAGATTAAATAAAAAATTTTAACAGCCTACATAATTGCTTCTATTGACATTTTTTATTAAATTAAATATAGCAGGGGTAAAACAAAAGATTACTGAATTTTTAAATATAAATTAGGTAATTAATGCTCAAATTTACAATAAAACAAATTAGAGCTCCTGCAGCTATTTTGTTAGAAAATGCAATGAACCAGTATTTACATATTATTTCTTTCAATCTGTTTCGATTACTCTCGAATCAAATGTTCTATTTCACACCCTTTACGGACCTCCTTACGGGAAGCAAGAGTTTAATATATCTTCCCAGGGTCAACTAATATCTCACGGTTGCACGATAAGACACCAAGAATTCGAACTGTTATCGCGAATTTGGCTATATTAATTCAGATTATTTATACGAAGTACAAATGAATTTTTTATGCATTTGAAGATTGGCGAGTGAGAGAGATTGTCGATTGAGTATAGTAACCCATTCTTTTTTCTTTTGATGTTTCATTTCGTTTTGCAAGTCTTGAAACGTTGAGCGGGAAGCCAGTTATGAAATATGCTTTTTAGGATACAGTTTTTCCGGTTGTTGCAGACTTTCGAGAAGGAGACTAGTTAGATATCTCTGTTAGGAGCAATAATAATTATAATAAGATTTGCTTCTGCAGTGATATCTTGCTGGTTATGGATAGTGAAAGTGGATTTCAAAGTTTTACAATTGGATTTTACATTTTTTAAATAGTCGGGAAAATATTACAGGTAAATTTTTACTTTTACTGTTTTTATCTTGCTAGCTGCATCAATCTATGGCTGCATTCATATCTTGTTACAGTTATTCGACTTCTTTGTGACTTAAAATGCAAGTATACATATTAGTATTATGAAATGCTTGTTTTTACTTTTTTAATTCATCATTATCTGGAATTTTCTAGTTATGTTTATCTTGTCAACATGGACCTGTTGACTCCTTAGGCAGATAGCCCTCGTGTAACCAATCTAAAAAGCATGTTTGACGCATAACTAAACTAGAATGTCCCACATTTTAATAACGTACAAAACTTAAAATACCGTTATAACGAAATTTTAGGGACCTCAAACGCTTTCTCTTAATTTGCTTTGAAAACTAATAATTGCTTGTCTTTCAAAATAGTCCCATACGAGTAATGTCGTGACGAGGGTTACGGTTGCGACATTTTTGTGATATCGGAGTCGCCATTGTGACCACTATGTACCGGCACATTTCAGTTGCAGTGTGATCGCGACTACGCTGTGACGACGCATTGTAGTCACATCTGTGACTGCGACCGCTCTGTGTCGTCACTAAAGGGTCCCAGCGGCAACCGTCGTCGCAGTTGTGACTACTCTGCGGGGTCGCATTGTAACGTCACCGTGGGCAGACATAGGGACTGTGGCGTGACTAAACGGCGGCGTCACAGCGACTCTTTGTGACTCTAATGTCACTGTTTCGCGTGGTCACTTTTTAGTCACGGGTGACAGTTGTGCTATTAGGGTTTCGCTGCGTTTCCTGCATGATCCCCGTTCACACTTCCAGTCAGTTCAAATTTTGCAAACAAACGTTTTATTGTGTTCTTCGTCAGTCCAACAGTCACATTGAATTTCCGTTGGAAACTTCGGTTTTTTTTTTTTTTTTTTCACAACACTATGATTCAGACAGCGAAATTCTAACACAAGAAATTCGTTGTTCCATAGAATACACCATTTCTGCCCAGCATATTTTCACATGAACTGACTCACTTACGATTGACTGATAGCCATCCAGCCAAGGGGCCATCTGGTGGTGATATTTGGAACTATTTGAACAAAATGTGTTTTTTGAAATTTATTGGTTTTCTAATAAAAATGCTGCAAAAGGCGCATTTTAATCTCAAACCGTGTTGTTCTTATTTACGTTCAAATTGGGAACTCATTTAATGGACACCCTATTGGGAGAATTAATACATTAGCGAAAGAACTCTCGGCACATAAGCGAGTTGCGCAGAATTTTGCTATTCGTCTGCATCACATCACATCCATGGATGGCAAGCATATCGAACGTGTCGTAAACTAAGGGCGAGATTCAAGTGAAACACAATTCGAACTTTTTCCGCGTCGAACAGGGAAACTTCGAAATATATCAATGTTTCTTATTCAACTGAAACAAACCAATCGCGTTTTGATCACGTGACGACAGCGCGATAGGTTTGTTCATTGGAAGCATTCTGGGGACTGAACTGGGAACTGGGGACTGAAAAACGTTCGATTCGAACTCGATCGCGCGCGTTTCACTTGAATCTCGCCCTAAATCAGAATAGGTAATTAAGTTTAAAATTTACATTAAATTTTTGTCTCAGTAGCTTTAGAATAATTTTTTAAAATTTTCATCTAGCTCAATAACTGTCACCCCGAGTATGATATAGTAGTTAAAAATAAGGGTAAAAATATATATCACTATTAGAAGTCTGTGTTACCTTTTAAAAAGCAAAATAAAAAACGACAACTTTTCCTCGGAAATTATATTAAACGAGACGATTAGAAAGTTCGTGACTGCTTCATAATTTCCATCCGTGGCTACTCAAATACATTTAATCGATACGACTTATCAAAATTATTTAAAAATTAATTATGTGAGCCAGAAATAATCTGTGTCAAAATTATTATTCTATTTTTCACTAGTCAATCCAGAATGCTGCTTGTTTTTCTATTTTCCCCTATATTTAAAAGATAAAATGGCTACAAATGATGATCAGTTAATAAATAGATCGGAAATTCCTCCCCCCCCCGCCCGTTAACTTTACTCAGGTATCTGAAAACTGTCGATGATCAGGTTGTATGTAATTAATCAGAACAATCTGTCTAAAATAGAGTTAATGATTCCCATTTTATTTCTACATCGCTTGTTCGCTTGATGATGATGAATGGATTTTCCATTTAAAAAAGAAACAATCTTCAGTTATTGATGAAATTAAAGGATACGTTTCTTTCTTAGTGCACAATTTTTTTCATTTTTATTTTTATTAAAACAAAATGCTGGAGTATGTATCGAGCTATCTCGGAAAATATAAAAGATGATTTTTAAAAGATTGCACTGATGGAATTACATTATTTTGTCTGATTGAGGAGGCCAATTGATTGTTGGGTTGAGATCTGATAGCTGATTTCCATTGATTTTCTAATTGCAGGGGATGATAAAGATGAACAAAAGGTAATTGAGTAATATAATATCAGTAATTTACTCTACGCAATTTACTTCTCATCTTAAAATGAATGATTTGCAATGGAAAGTCAGGCTTACATCAAATTAATAATAATATAAAATATAATAACAAAAACAAGTAAGAAATATATGATATCCCTCTAAAAAAATAACATAAGTACTGGCAGAAAATGAATTATCTTTCTAAGAAGTTCAAGAAAAACTATCATAATTTTATGCATTTAAACGCAATGTAGCAACTTCCGACATGGTGGATTTTTCACCATTTTATAGTCGCAATGTGGCACTTTTCGACATGGTGGACTTTTTCACCATTTTATAGTGTTACCAAGACTTTTTAGTCCCACGGCGGCTCAATTTATTCCGGGTTTGAAAATAAAAAAAATTCCATTTGTTTTTATATACTTTTTTAAAAACATAGTAACACCTAAACACCATTTGAATTTTCTTAAAAACAAAGTAAAACTGTCTAATCCTGCTATCTAGTGAGTAGAAATATATAAAAAAAACATAGGAAATGATTCGGGAAAGACTGCGAGTACAGGAAAAATGTTCCTACTGTAAGGTCTCGGGTTCGGGTCCCATCGCGCGGCTGTCGATCTAACGGTCTGGAGTTTTGGTAGGTTTTCTCCAGATGTAACGTGAATACGCGTTAGAACCCCTTAGAAAGTCCTCCTACCAAGGCACCCCCCATCCTAGGGAGATACCCCGCGTGCAGGTTTGCCTTAAAAAAAAACACAACACCCAGCTATACTCGGGATAATGCAGGATAGTGCGTTGCGCCAACCCGAGTTGAGTTCGGTGAAAGCCGGGAAGGGGTTCACATTCATTATTTTGTTAGTCTCTTTAACACTTTTTCAAATTTTGTGATGGATTATTTTTTACCCCCCCCCCTCCCCCACTTCTCTTTGAGTGTAGTACAGCCTCTGAAATCGCCGTACTTATTATTTCGCTTACTTCATCTCTAAGTGTTATTGCTGATATTCTTCACAAGTCAGGATTCTGACATTGACCTCAATAGCTGAAAATATCAGCCACATTGCTTGTACGTAGCCGTATAATGATTCATAAAGGACATATCGCATGTTAAGGTCTTGATTAGATGATTGCAATGGGTATTGATCCTTTATTCTAGAATTCCGTTCCATAAAATGGTCATTAATACCGTTACTCGTCTTCGAAGCTAGTTTGTATACCTGATTAAGAGAGTCATTTTGATGAGAGGTGTCATCCAAAACTTGCCTGGATTGTGGTAAAACCTCAAAAAATCAAATTAATTCTAGCAGACCATCTGGTGCCCGACAGATTCTTCAATATAGGAATTTTACACAACAAGGAAATTTCACAACAAGGAAATTTAGCATAGAGGTGGGTCTCTAGTGACTGTACAATATTATGCAAAAAACTGGTCTCTATCATTTCTACTCAATATAAGTTTTTATTCAGTTTTCTGTTCCGCCGGTCTATGTTGTACTTTTTAAAATCTTCTGTTCGATATTTCATTCATTTGGAAAACTTGACTCGAATGAATATTTCGTAATTGTTATTTTTGCTAATAGCAGCAGACATATTAGTTTTAGGATGTTCAGTGAACTGTACAAGTTTGCCGCCTAGGCTTTCTTCAAACTCCAATGGGTAAGAACTGACGATAGAGTTATTTTCAAGATCTCATCTGCTGTAAGAGATTTTTTAACTTCCGAAATATTCCAAATGCCTCGGTCAGACCAAGCGTTTACCAAACTCAGATAGAACTTTTTAAAATTTTTAAAAAACAGGACAGCCAGCTTGGATACGAAGCAACCTTGAAGCTGGAAAAGACTGACAGGGCTCTTCAAAATACGGAAAGGTACGTGGGAGGTGGGGGCAGACAGTAAATTGTTAATTTTGAAAATAAATATATGATTTTCAAGTTTTTTCTCGGATGTTTGATTTTTTACGATTTCTTTGAGTGTAGTACAGCCTCTGAAATCGCCGTACTTATTATTTCGCTTACTTCATCTCTAAGTGTTTTTGTTGATATTCTTCACCAGTCAGGATTCTGACATTGGCCTCAATAGCTGAAAATATCAGCCACATTGCTTGTATGTAACCGTATAATGATTCATAAAGGACATATCGCATGTTAAGGTCTTGATTAGATGATTGTAATGGGTATTGATCATTTAATCTAGAATTCCGTTCCATAAAATGATCATTAATACCGTTACTCGTCTTCGAAGCTAGTTTGTACACCTGATTAAGAGAGTCCTTTTGAGGAGAGGTGCCATCCAAAATTTGCCTGGATAGTGGTAAAACCTCAAAAATCAAATCAGTTCTAGCAGACCATCTGGTGCCCGACTGACTCTTCAATATCGGGAGTTTTGAACCTTCCAGTGCTTTCAACGAAACGGATATCTCTGTGTTCATCATTTTGCACCAAACTTAGCAACGTAATTCATTGAATTTGTAAAGTAGGGAATAGATTCTGTAGGGAATAGATCGATATTCATCTTCTTAGCGTATTCTTTGTAAGTCGCGGTTCTTCCAAATCATGTGTCTGGCATTATCATAGCTTTGACCGTGATAGTCTGATATCAATGCCATTTTTCTCTCTATTCTAAAAAAAAGTAAAGGCCGCTGCTGGCGCTGGCGCTGTCAAAGCTTGTTGGCCTATCTCCTCCTAATGTGGGGATTTGAGTTTCGACTGAGGTGCCCACAGATTCGAAAAATTCCGAGGAACCTGCTAAGCTGACTTAAATTTCGAAAATCGAATTATTTTAGAAGATATTAATAAAAAACTGAAAAAATAAACATAATAGTTGCCAGATTTGGCATAAAATCATTCATTCCTTTGCAACAAAGCGTTTCCAAGTATGCAGAATCGCGAGAAATTTACAAACATGAGTTAGAATTACGCCATTTTACGCCAAATTAAAAAGTATATGACTAGTAAACTCAAAGTGTGTTACACAAAGTTGAGAATTTTCAAATAGTAAGTTCGCTTAGACAACAGGAGTTTAGAATTAGCGACTATTCGTTTTTCCAAAACAGAATAACTAATTGTAACTGATTTTAAAAGCGTCATCTTGGCTTTAGGAATGATCTGGCAAAATAGTATCTTTCCAAGCAGGGTGAATAAGCTTCGAGTTCCAGAATGCTGGAACCCAGTATCTTGAAAATGAAAAATAATTAAAGTGCAGATTATTTTAAAGGCGGTTCGGTCCAGCTGGAGTATTTCCTACCAGTAGACATATTTGGTGGCGTTAACTATGCCTATTTGCCAGCGCGGAGAGATGATATAATCCGTGGTGCTAAATACGCCAATCTGCAAAGAATTATTTATATGAAAATATGGATAACGATTTTCCGGGAACCTTGCATGAGCAGTAATTATAAGTCGTGAGCATGTGTAAATCGCTAAATAATGAAAAGTCACCATTGGTGGCAAGCTATCCTAGCTGTTCCGTAGTTTTTATCAAAGAAAACACGTGAAGATACTGTTTTCTTAGAGATCATTATTAACTATATATATACGCAAGTCGCCAAATAATGAAATATCGCCATGGGTGACAAATTCGCAAGGTGTCCAATAGAATTTACATAATTAAAAATACAGCTCAAACAGATGTCCTGATTTTATTACGCTTTAACTCTTAATTAATATAACTTTTGAATGGCAACATTAAATATCATTGTGTTTCTGAGGAGTGCAAATAATTTTTCCAGCGAATATACGAGGAGTCCGCACTCCAGGTGGAGTACAGCTCAGGACCCGTAGAACACGGATTCCTAATAACAAAATATCTACCGTGATATGGGGGAGTGGTCTACTGTAGTGTAAAGTTTAATTTTTATGTACCAATGAACATGCAAGAACCAAGCGACGTGTAGCTCAGTAACATTCTATCTGATCCAATCTTTGGGATTTGTCTGTTGAAATTCTGTCTTTTTTTACGAATAAGCCTTATTAGGGGCCGAATGCCTCATACGAAAAGCGAGCGTAGCGAGTTTAGGGGCCTTGGTCCCTAGTCTTTTAAAATATCAAGTAAACTTTGAACGAGTTATTCAGCAGTTCTTACATATACAAAAACTCCATAAACCTTTCCATTGGTCCAGATGGTATGACATAGTGCACTATTACAATGATTTTGTCCCTGTCATATGAAATGTCTGGTGTAGAGTCCATTGATACTAAATAGTACTTAGTATCAACGCATTACTTAACGCAGCAAATATATGATTCATTAAGCTTGATGATGTTAGATGGATAAGTTCGCATGTTCTTTATTTGCATAAGTATTCATTTGCCGAGCCATAAAAATGTAAAATTCGGCTATTAATTCCGACAAACTTTTATAATTTTCACTATAAGATGAATCAAGTACCTCAGAATGCAAGATTTCGTTCTGCTAAAATTTGGAAAACTTCAGTAATTCGCTCAGAAAGTGCCCGTCAATATATTTTAAATTGGAATAGTCAAAGTTCGGCGTAGCTTGTGTAAGAAATGTGTACCATAGTAAGGACTTTAGAAGATAACTTGATTCGAATTGATATGTTAAATCGAAGAAAATCATCTGAAGTTACAGAAAAGGACTGGACCGAGTTTTTCCAGCCATAACCGAGGTCTTTAGTAGGCTTGCCAACTTTTATTCACGAATTTACGGTACTTTCGCAATTAAAATTCCTGACGCGACTAAAAAAAAGTGGGATCCAGTTTACTAATTACAGGAAGGTGATAAAAAGAATTAAAACCGGAATTAATTTTTGCATTTTAGTTTTTTTTTAATATTATATTTTAGTTTGGAATAATTATACATGGAACACAGTCAACAAAACTTAAAACAGTCAGACAAACTAATGAAAAATTAACATCAATTACTATGGAATCTTCTATCTTACTTCTCTATAATTAGAACGAAAAGTACTATCATTAGCAATTAAAGTAAATGAACTTTTTAGTTCCTTTCACAGACAAAAGCAAAACTTTTTTATTTAGGTATATTTAAGAAATAATTAAAACAACTTATGAGTAGGTACAAGTAATAAAAGTCTATAAAAGAAAACTTCAAATTTTAAATCACATCTACTAGTATTATGATAATTATTTATTTGGAAAAATACATAAGATATATTAAACCACTTTTCCTGAAATCATAATGTTACCTATTTTGAAAAGAAACTTAAAGAACATAATTGCTTCTGTTGACATCATATTTATTTATAAAAGAAACTTAATGTTTAAAATTTCTTCTGAGATCATTATAATTTTATCAAATTATTAAATTACTTATTCCGTTAAAAAATGAGATATTTGGCATCCCTCACGCACCTCTCGCGAGATGTGCCCTCCATCTAAAGCCCTAGAAACGGGATGTCCCGGATGCATATTACTAATCCTTACATTCATTCGAAACCTTAAAAAAACATTTTAATTTTAGCATCTTTTTTATTTATTTATTTATTTATTTATTTATTTATTGCTGAAGGTGTTGGTTAATATTTTAAAAGCACTTTAAGCCTCATTGTCTGTCTGAATACTGACACAACTTTTTTTTTATAAATTAGATTTCTCTCCTTGTATCTCTTTTTTCAGTGTTGACTAGGGATTATAACTGATATTTTTCTCGTAATCCATGATTCAAAAATAAATTAAAATACATGCTCTCAAGAATTCAAGAAAAACAAAAGCATCTTGGAATATATGCAATTATGTTAAGAACCTCATTAAATAAAAATCACAAACAAAAAACCTGAATGTAAATTAAAAAAAAATCGCAATGTAAATTAAAATAATTCAATCTGTGAAATATACTTGAAATCCAACATTATACTTAATACACACAGTGATTAAATGATTCTTAAATTGTAAAATTTTTAAAATATACACACTACAACTAAATAACTGCAAACAAAAAATGCAATGAATTATTTAAATTCATTTTTTTTATTAATTAATTAAATCTCATGCATCTAGTTGTAACTTAAGTAATTTATTAATATTTAGAGTACATACCATTATTCAAGAAATTATATTCATAATTTTTCAAAAAATATTTTCTTTTATTTTTATGGAAAAAAAATTCTACTAAATAAATATTGAATAATTGCATTATGTGAATCATTTCAGTTTATAATAATTTTAATTATATTAAACTTTATAATTTTGGACACGCATTGGAAACAACCTAGCGATTTTTTTTTTTAATTTTCTGAAAAATCGTCTACGAAAAGTGTATTTAACGTGTCATATAAGTCTACTTATATAATAACAGATAGCAGCACTAGTGGAAAATAAGGTTTAAAATAAGATTCGTAATGTCCTCGTAATTTAAATCGTACAGTGGCGCACCCAGGATTTTAGTTTAGGGGGGGCTGGACAACAAATTTTGCTGAACTTAGTTATAGTGATCTCGATTATATTTATAACTCTCTTATAACGTCAAAATATTATGTGCCACTTGACTTGCCCATAGAACAACATGCCCGCAGGCAATGTAACTCGTTATACTCAAATAATTGTCTGATCTTTTCAGCATCCTTGAAACCGAGTTTAACTGTGCTTCGTACACTAACTGTACGTATTTATTTAAAAACTAAATTTTTTTTTTTTTTTTTTTTTTTTGTAAAAAGTACTTCAGAAATAGTTTAAAGACAATTTTTAAAAAGGAAAATATAATTAATTGGGGGCAATTTTCAATTTTTAATGCTTTTCACTTCTAACTTTCCACCTTTAGGGGGGGCTTGAGCCCCCATAGCCCCCTCCGTGGGTGCGCCTATGAAATCGTATATTCTTTTATTGCGTATCATCTAAAACTACTTCAAGCTGCCTAAATGTTAATTTTACTGGTATTTTATCTCATGATAATTAATCATTTTTATTCATAAGTATTTTGCCGTACAGACTCGCCAGTTTTGAAATTTGGTGGGCAGGCATGACGTCAGTGAGCTAATCAATCTGCGATCTCGATTCCGGGTTGTGTGTTCGGAAGCAGTATAAGGTTCCGAATGAATGTAAGGATTGGTAATAAGCGTCCCGGATCCCGGATCTCGCGGGAGGGTTGGCAACCTTAGTTCATAGAGTTAAAAATATCATTTAGATTTTGAAATAATGTGTCATTTTTTGGTTATTCGTAAAAACAAAGAATCTGTGCAACATGTTGGGCTCCTTTCACAAACGAACATTTGGATAACAGAAAAGACACTAATAAGATTATGTGATGGAATTTGTGTTTACTTAGAAAAAACACTACAATACTGGCGTTAAAAGATAAAATAAATAAAAACTTTGTGTAAAAAACACACAAAGTGTTTTTACGCAAAGTTTTTATTTATTTTTGTGTTTACTCAGTATGGATTCTTCCGTGAACTTTATCTTCGTTTACAAAGCACTAAGTAATAAACAGGGTTTTAAAATTGTGTGTGTCTTATGATGCCTTAAGAACAGTTGCTGCCTGGGTAATTTTTTTTTTTCAGAAGTTCATACGATTGTACTGGTATTTAAGCAAGATTATTACAGTCAGGATTTATAATGTTCAACTAGATTTTTGATGAAAATATCAAATACGGTTGGTAAAATTTTTACTTTTCTTAATTAATTCTGATTTGAAAATTTCAAAATATCTGTCCTACCTATTCAAAAAGCACCTTTAAATTACCTGTCTTGATTTAATTAGACCTCATGTGCATAAAAAAAGCTATGTGATAAAAAATTTAACTATTCTTGATATGAAAAATACTATTCCAAAATATTAGAATAGAAGATTATGCCAAGATATTGGAAATGTACTCAGTTCCTTGAAAATGTGCTAGAAATGCGATACTGTTTTCACTATATAAATGATTTTCAAAATTTTACAAAATAAATACTTAAATTATAAATATATTGGTAGTAATTTTTTTTAAATCTGAGTTTAATTTTTTAATCGTCAGATTTTTAATTTTGTTGGGATTAAAAATATGTTGTTGTTGACATATTTATTTAGTATCTTAATATTTGACTTCATTTTAAGTAAATTAGCTTTTAAAATTCTTTGACCGTTTCAAAAGGAGGTGCCGTAAAATAAACCATTTCCTTAAATTTCCAAAATACAAATAGATTCAATAAAGCAACAAAAATAAACTTAATATGGCTTAGTGATCGTATAGATTTAAAAAGCTGTACAAAACCGTTGATGTTATATCTAAATTTCTGCAAAAAACCCTATGAAGTTCGAGTGAAAAAGAAAATGCACACAAACAAAAGAAATAAAACTCTAGATAAGTTGAACAGTTCATTTATTAACATTAAACAACTATAATAGATTTAAACACCTGAAGCACCAGCTATCACTTAACAATGTATTTACAAGCGATCTAAAAAAATTATAATCTTTTTACATCTGCCCAACTTTTTCACATTTTTGATAATTCTCGATTATAATGTTCTAACATAACATTTAGCTTAACAAATTTTATCAAATTACAATTATCTTCCAACATAAAACTTATTGCTGAACAGACTAAAACAATTCACATGAGGCACTCTAGAACCTAAATTCTGATCTTTAAACATCTACTTCATTTAGTCCAAAGACTACAAAAATTTATTTTAATTAATCTTACGAACCCCCATATTAATCAAATTAAACAATATTACCCGAAAATATCACATATTAATGCCTCTTATTAGCCTTTAAAAATTAGCTTACATTTCCGGCTTAGCCCCACATGTCACAAAAAAAAAAAAATTAAGGTGGCTGACAAAAATATATTAGTTAAAGGAAGCATGCATAAAAAAAGACTTATCCATGGGTTAATGATTGGAGGGCCCTCCTAGGAATTTTTTCACTCAAGTCTCATTGTCCAAAATCCTTCCAAAGACGCCGTCCATTGGTGCCATCGCTCCAGTCGTCTATCAGGGAAAAGGCTGCAGCAAGGGTAGTCTAGACAACAGCAGGAACAGGAGAGAGCGACGCTGCTTCCCGTGCTGATATTTATAGCCATCACCATACTATCGTACTCAGACTTCGATTGCTGCAACGAAAAGTTGGCCATGGGGTTGATGTTTAATTGTTTATTGACTTCGTAATTACGGTCTCCAAAATTACTTTGTAAATAACGAAGTGTATATTTTAGTAAACGAATATTCTTTGCACTTCCACTTGAATTTAATAACTCCTTTTTAATTATTTGCAAGATGTAAAACACATCGTGAACGGCCGTAAAAATTCTTGTTCCTTGAATCTGGCAACGTCAAAGACGCGGGAACGCATGTATCTGCCGGGATCGTACTGACTCCAAAAGAAAATGGCTACCCAGTAGCGATTGTTGTAAATCAAAAGAAAATTAGTAAAAGACTAAAAATGTTAAAATTTATTAATGTTAATATATTAATTAAGGGAACTAGAAGATCGTTATATAAAAAAATTTTTTTTGTCAGCCACAAAAAAAAAAAAAAAAAATTGTCAGCCACCAAAAAACACAAAAAAATACTAAATGTAAAATTCATTATCAAAATCATTAAGGTAGTTTTCAACATATGTGCAACCCATTATGAAAGAAACTATATCAGGTATTTCACTTAGAAAAATATATATCTGTCATTTAGCGCGCAATTAATGACAAGCACATGGATCTCTAAATTACAAATCCAACTGACACAAAACCCCCCATAATGTCCTCACATACCCCAAAAACTTAATTTCTCTGGGCAAAATTATCCTAAATAAAACTTTCTTTAATTATTTTCATTAAAAAAAAAGAACTTTTAAATACAATAAAAACCCGTTAATTTTCCACTTAGTCCAAATGTTATTTATTCCCTACGACATAACAATTTGTTTTATGAAGTATGGATTTAAAGGGTGTTAGATAAATATGATATACCGTATTTTAAAAATAAGTTCAGAGAACGAAAAATGCCCCATTCTCTGAAAAGGCTGGAGAAGTTTGATTTTCATATGTTTTCTAAAACAACTCTATGACCATAAAATTCATCCAAAATTATGGCTGCGATGAATAACACGACATAAACTAATAGAAATAAAGATGATCAAGACAGGCAAAAAATTCCACTTGCATAAATCATTAACAAGGCACACCTGCGTAGAATATCTGCGCAGTCCATAAAAAAAGCAGACAAAAAACTGTTAAAACAAATAAAAAACTGTCACAACCTCTCTTTTTCGCTTACCGCTTAATTTCTCTTATTATGAATTTCTGCCTGCAGTGTAGTAGTATCTGTATCTTGGATTTCCATTCATCATCATTATGAATGTCGAATTAGAAAAAGAGCTATTTAAACGCTCATCTCTGCTTGAAAGACCGGAAGAGAATTAGTTGATCTATTTGACCAGAAGCAGCAGACAACCAGATAAAAACGTATAAATGCACAGTCTTTTCACATCTGCCAGGACTCCATTCAAGAAGATAGCGAAGGCTAGTAGTAGAAAGTAATATAAATGATGTCTCTTTCCTCAATTATGGAGCACCTTCCATTTCAAAGGATTTGTTTCCAGGTAGTGCTTTCCAGAAGCAGAATATGACAACTTCACGCAGATTATTAAAAATATAACTAAATTTTTTTTTGTTTACTTATATGTTTATTTTGCTATCAATATTTATTTACAAGTCGTCAATGTATCCCCCCTCTTCTCAATGACGGAATAATAACAGGCTTGTTTGTTAACCACCGGAAGGATCCAACCTCTTAGGTTTTACGGTTACAGTTTCAACGGGTTGGAAGGTTTTCAGTTCAATTTACACATCCACCTTTGCTTATCTGCCGAATGGTTGGAGTAATAGCTTTTATTAGGTCTGTTGGACTCATATTAGGACTGCACGGTGCATGAGGTAACACTCCCGAAACATAAGATATTTATGTTTCGGGAGATATATATTCCCGAAATTTAAGATACTTACATATAGTACAGCACATCTAACCACCCACTGACTTTTACTTCTTTGTACGAAGTTTAAGGAAGTAATGTGATTGCGAAAAATTTCGGTAGCAAGGTTTTGACAAAAAACCGATTTTGACTACCTTTAAATTTTTTAAAAATAAATTTAGGGATGCATTTCATCGAACGCATGTATGCATGCTCATATAAATGCCTGTACATCCCATTTTGACCTACCACAAGTCCATCTTGACCAGTTTTCCCTGACATCTGTAAGTACGTATGTATGTAACTCGCATTTCTCAAAAACGGTCGTAGAATGTTGAAACTTTGTATTTAGGAAATGTTGTAGCATCTATAATTGTGCACGTAGCCTTTTGGTCAAAGTCGACTGGATAGTTTATGTACAGGGTCACCCAAAAGATTTTAAATACATTACGCTCTATGGGCTGAAATTTATTAAAGCGTATTTTAAAAATGTTAGGCTATTTCAAACGACTCAGAAGTGATATATGTTTTTAAGGGTTACAAAATGAATTTCTCCATCGAAAATAGTGTCTTTATCACTTTTAATTCTTCTACAGGAACACTCAAAGACATTTTAACACATTACGGTTAATGGCAGCTTTAGAGACATTCATCCATTTCCAGCACAATACCGTCCTACCACATAGTTAGGCAATGGTCAGACCACTGTCACGCGCGGTCACGTACCAAAAGTCGCCATGCCTGGCGACTTTTGGTGTAAGTGTGCATGTATTTAACTCTCATATCTCAAAATCTGTTAGTCGTAAATGGTTGTAATTTCATATATAAGATTTTTGTAACATCAAGTTGTGTACCTGGATTTTTGGTTCATATCTACTGGAGAGTTTATTTACAGGACCACGCAAAAGAATTTCAATACATTAATGTCTATGGATATCTTCAATATATTACGTCTGTAGTCAGTCATTGTTTGGTGCATACCCAAAATCTCGCCATTTGTCATCATCCCTAGCGAGTTTTGCCGAAATAAATTTGGCGTAAATTTGGCGCCAAAAATAAATTCGTATTTCGCATATTTCTAAAACTTTTAACCTTAGAACGTTGAAATTTTTTATATAGAACTATTGTAACATCTAACCGTGCATATCTTTTTTGATTGCAATCGACTGGGTAATTTATTTACACGCAGTGGCGCACACAAGGTGTCCAGGTGGTCCGCCCCCCCCCACCGGCTTTGATATTTTTTTTCGATTGATTATTATCCTATATCTATAGTAAATAAAATAATTACCAAAAAAGGTAGCAATAGTTTCAGTTCTAATAAATAAAAAATGAATTTTTTTTTTCTCGCTTTCCTCGACTTTCAAAAACGAACTGAAAGCGAACATAAAACACCATCTTGTTCTCACAACTGAACAACTATTATTTTCCTTCCTATTGTACTGTGTAGTGTATTCTTAGGAAACTGGATGGGACGAGTTTTGATGAATTCCATCTAATGAAAACGAGCTCTTTCATCACTGATTCTTGACAATCGGGAACATCCCTAAAAGTTGGACTTCCCCCCACCCCCAGCCAAAAATCCTGTGTGCGCCCCTGATTTACAGGGTCACCAAAATGACTTATTAAGGTGCATGGATACATTCAATTCAATGAAAGTCTGTGGTCATCATTACTATGGCTATCCTCAAAATCTCGCAAACTATCTCAAGCTTGTCGTCTTTTGGCGAATATCGCCAAATTAAGTGTAAAAAACAAATTTTTCAAATTGAACCCAGCTTGGCGATATCGAAAATATTTGGCTAGAAATCGTTAAACCTCAGTATTATTGCAGTATTTTATCTCTTTCAAACGTTCATAATGAAGTGAGCCGAAAATATTTTTGATTTAGTAATAGACGTGCAAGAAAGTCGTGGTGTCCACATCAGATTTTTTATCTGCTCTATTCAAAATTCAGGGCCGAAATGGTTAAGATTAAAATAAAAGAACATTCTCACATTCTCCGGGTTCTTAAGTTCTTGGGTTGGAGAATATTCTCAACTCAAAACACTAGGCTCTTACGCATAAGTAAACGGAGATGGAAATCTATGGAGGCCGTTAGTCGGTGGTTCATGCGTAAAAAAGGATATGTTTCTACACAAAGGCCGATTTTACGAAAAAAAAAACCCACTAAAAATACTGGGTGCTAAATTATAAAATAAATAAAAACTTTGTGAAAAAAGCACGCATATAAGATGTTACGATCGTTTCGACCAAAAAATTCCTTCGGTCTTCGTCAGACAAGCCCTTCGACTCGTTAAGCAGAGGGCAGTTCCCTCTGCTCAACGAGTCGAAGGATTTGTCTGACGAAGACCGAAAGAATTTTTTGGTCGAAACGATCGCAACGTCTTATAAGTAACATTTTATGTGTGCTTTTTCCACAATGTTTTTATTTATTTCATAAAAGGTCAATTTTACTGGGTGTGTTGTTATTCAACACAAAAGCACGTGAAAAGAATGCATGCTTTTATATTTTAATTTTGGCTTAAACGAATTTTACACTCTCTTTAAGAACTGTTTCGTTTTTGCTTTCATACATTATGAATAAATGTAAAAATTCTTGCAAATTTAAAATATTTCATTTTTTTTAAATCTCAAAGAAACTTCCAAGTACCAAATATTACATTTTCTCATTATCAAGCACTAACGAAAGAAAAAAAGAGAGAGGGAAAGAAACATTGCTTTAGACTAAAAATAAAAATAAATAATCCATCTTTTAAATTTATGAGATCAATCTTGAAAATATTAGAGTTAAGTTTATCAGAAAAATCACATAATTTATCATAATAATGCATAAGACATGATTTAACTGACGGCAAGATTTTTGAATATTTAAAAGCAATTCTCAAACATTTTCACAAACTTTCAGCTCCATTTCTTCACCTAGAGAAACACTTGTTATTACTTACGGCTTCACTCTTTATGCGTACATGCATACCATATTCAAAACTTCTGAAAATTATTTTTTAACCTCCAAACAAATAAAATTCCGTAATTTAACTTTCACTAGCGAGAGAGAGAGAGAGAGAGAGAGAGCATTCCAACGACCAGAATAACTTGATTCCAAAACTCAATCTTCCCAAAACTTTTCCACCTTGGGGGGAGGGGTCGAATGATTGATTCTCCCCTCGACCATCCGCAAAAGTGGGATGCCACAACAAAACCCACAAACTTACCTCAAACTCGCCGGTACGTCATAATTATCGTGCTCGCAGCATTGTATTAGCGCGTCCACTAATGAAGCGATTGCCCAAAAGATGGATGCTTAAACGGTATAACCGAGAAAGGCTAAGGGAGAAGAAAAGGGTGTGATAGCAATTATGCAAATATCTTCTGAAAGGGGACTATCAACAGATAGAAAAGGGGTGCGAACAAATTCGGGGCGTGCCCCGAAAATGGTCACCTGATGTTCGGTTCCACGCTTTTGGTGAATGCTGGAACTATACGATGCTATCTCTGCCTCGCTGAAACAGCACAGAGGATGAGGGGGGTGAATTTTAATTTGGTTTACCGAAAATTTTCTTTAAGCAGGAGATCTATACTCGTGGGGGGAGGTATTAATCCCGTTTATAAAGAAATTGAGGTGAAATTGCGTAATTTATCTAAAAGACAGTTTTCTTTAAGCCATGTTTTATAATTTGGCATATCATTTAAAGTTACCAAGAATCTCTAAAGCGCGGTAACTCTCCGTATTTGATGAATCCCGAAAGAGTTTTGTGAGCTTTTGGAGAGACATGGCGTTGAGATGAATGCAAATGTTTAGAAAAGTGCTTCATCGCGTAAGTAAGGGATGTAATGATTTATTACACTCAGAAAGAATTGCAATTACTGCAATTTGGGAAATTTTCATTTTGGAAAGAGTGAAAATTTCTGAAAACATTTGTTGCAGGGGCGTAGCCAAGGGGGGGGGGGGTTATGGGGTCATAACCCCCCCCCCCATGAGGAATTTTTTGCTATACAAAATGTATATTCTTCACTACATTATCACACCCACGTATACATATATATGAGTTGTAGTAGTCGTAACCCCCCCCCCCCCCCATGAAAAATTTCTGGCTACATCGCTGATTTGTTGCATTGAAGGGAGGCAAAAGAAAGATAAAAAAGAATTTGAATCTAAATTTTAGAGATGCTTTATGCATTAAAAATTAAAAAAGAATATTATAAAAAAAAAAAAAAAAAACTAAAGATGGAACAACGTTCTAAGACATCATTACAATTTTTATGTAAGATTAGCAATTAATTCTTAACTTTTTCTGCTTGATTTCAAAGAGTTTATTTGTGAAAGATGGTCTTCTTCTCACATCATAAAATGTATCGTTTAGAGCAGGATTGGAAAAATCTGTTTGCCTGACGTTCCCGGGGCAGAGACTTATTCTCAGAAATAGATTCTTCTTAGATCCCCGCCAGATAAAAAAAAAAAAAAAAAAAAAAAAAAAAAAACAGTTTCATATTTTAAATACGCACTGCTGCTTTAGTGTTATATACTAAAAGCGTATCATAAACCATTGATAAAACCTATTTGTCTTTCTTGTTCCTTATGTTGCAAAAATTCATCATAATGAATGAGTGGGCTGTGTTTTTTTTTTTTTTGGGGGGGGGGAAGCTTCGTTATGTTTGAAAGGCTTTGAAACCATTCTACGCTTCTTCGCTATTTGATTTTCTTGCTTCAGTTTGTTGGAATGTGTATCATACATGCGTGGAAAGTGAACAGGATTGCTACAGTCAATCGTTGCTTTTTGGGTTAAGACTTTTGTAGAAATCTCATTGGATAAAAAGAAAGACAAAAATTCTTTTGTATGGGAATCTAATACAATCTGTCTTGACTTATGCTTCAGAAACGTGGATGTTGACGATAAAAGAAGAAAATCTTAGAAGTCTTTGAAACCAAAGTAGTAAAGAAATGACAGTTCTGCCCATGGGGTGCCATGTTAATTGTGCGATGCATCGTATAACTGCTTTCCCTGGGTCGAGAGAGAGAGGGGAGAGTGGTCGCAACGGATGTTGAGAGAGGAAGTTGACCGGATGTTGGAAGGGTTGATAAGAATTTTTTTTTCTTTTTTTTTTTTCCAATAACGGGACTTGTAATTTTTTCAGACATTAAGATATTTTTAAAATAAGGGGACTTGGAAAAATTTTCAGATTTGAACGCGCAACCTACAAAAGAATTCACAGGCTAATGATTGTTGGCTTAAACCATTAGGTCGAGAATCCTTCGGGTATAAAATTGTAGGTGTATTGTGCTATACTTTAGTTTGGAAAATGAATTGGGACTTTGATTAATTTTTCGAAGTTTATTTTTTTATTTAGTTTTCTTTACCATTTAGTAATAGAACCAATGCTAATTTTTGTATACCGTTTAAGATTATAGCATATATTTAATAAGTAACAGTTTACTAGAATATTAAAGTAGGGTTTAGGATACCCATACATTTTCTACAAATTTCTTCTACTGTTAGGGAAGTGAGAAAATTATACCATAGAACGATTTTAGTACCTATAGTTTTTACAAATAATGATTTAGATAGTGTATGAACTTTTTTATCTAAACATTTTTTTTCTTAAGAGATTTTTACCCAAGTTTCAATTTTAAGTTAAATAAGTAATTTTACAACAAATATTTTTTTAACCAAGAGTTTTAATTTTAAGTTAATAATTTATTTTACAACAAATATTTTTTTAATCAAGAGTTAATTAATTTTTATTTTTTTTTTTTTAACCATGAGTTTTAATTTTAAGTTAAATAATTTTACAACAAATATTTTTTTTTAATCAAGAGTTAATTAATTTTTATTTTTTAACCAAGTTTTAATTTTAAGTTATATAATTTTACTACAAATATTTTTTTAATCAAATGTTTTTAATTTATCAAGAAAAAATTTTAATCAAGTGTTTTTAATTTATCAAGAAAAAAAAATTAATCAAGAGTTTTAATTTTTTGTATACCGTATTTTTGTTAAGGTTCCGCTTAACATTAAAGTAGAATATCGATACATTTAATCTACTGTTAGGGAAGTGAGAAAATTACACGATAGAAAGATTTTTACAAATACGGATTTATCGAAACATTTTTTCTTACCAACACATTTTTGATAGATTTTAGACAGCGATTATACCAGCTTATATTTTTTATAGATCAATTCAATAGATTCTATAGATCTATGAAAGCATAATTTTATACATGAATCAACCCTTTTAGAGGTCTTTTATTGATGCACTTAGCATATTTTATAGAAAGGTGAGCATAACTAGCACAAACTTTTAGACTAGATAGTACTATTGTTAGAAAGTTGAACTATTGGAAATAAAAATTGAAGATCCGTTTTAGCACAGTTGTATACTGCATGTACATAAATATCTTTCAACTACTTAGATAGTTTAAATTGCAAAAAGTTATCATTACTTGAACTAAAAAATACAAGGTTTTTACTTACGTGAAGCCACATCTTGCGAAATCTTCTAGTCTCTGGACAAAGTACCAACATCTATACGGCTAGCAAGTACGGAAAATAGAGTAATGATTTAAAATACATTAACTCTAAGTTCCGTCCCAGCTGACCAATATCAAGACATTACTTCTTTTTATCCTCATATGCTGAAAATAGACATAACATTTAGAAACTAAATACTAATAAAATAACACATTTGGAGATATTAAACGCTTTAAAAGTAATTTTTTTCTTATAACAATTTATCAGATTCACAATACTATTTTATGTAGGATAAAATTAGTTAGCCGCGAAAATTTAATCTTAATTAGAATTTACTGAAATATAGATACCATGCATGCCTTATTTTCTATTAGGAGAAAGCCCTCAAACCCCAGTTTTCGTATACAAACTGCTTAAAGTACTTCTACCGATAATGCCTATTGCTATTAATTACACTGGATTAACAACTTAAAATTTTACAAAACACCAAAATACAGAAAAACATACATTAACAGTAACTAAAAAAAATCACACTTTTAAACTCACAATTTTTAAGAACTGTATTTAAAAATATTTGCAAGAAGCATGTTTAGCAAGTTACTAGCTTGCTATTTGTAAAAACTTCTAAGTCCGTTATCTTGAAAGAGTAACTGAAATGCACTAAGTTTAATAATTCAATGTTTCTAAAAAGACAATTTCACATATCTAGCACTTCAGAAAAAATGTATCAAGTTCGTAACATTCTAAAAATACCAAAGTTCGTCACTTCTATAAAATTTTCAAAGTACAGATATGTTAGTTTATTTCAAGAACATATTCAACGACTTATCAGAACATAAAATATACCAATGTGCAAAACTTCTAAAAGAAAAAATTACAACTTACAATCTATTAATGCAGTTTACTAAGTATTTTCTAAAACCCTTTACTTGATAATTCTGAAAAATAGTCTAAGTTTCTCACTTTGTACAGACATAAATTATATTACTCTTAATTAGTTAAGGTTTACATAAAGATAAGTTTATACATCTATGCTAAAATAGCTGATCATTTCTGTACCACATTTAAATCCATTTTATCAAAAACATGTTAAGCATACTACTTCTACGAAATTTACAAAGTTCTATTAGCTAAGTTCCTTTCGAGAAATAATTTCATAACTTATGAGAACTCATAAACGTATACAAATCAAAAGTATACTTAGTTTGAACAAGTAACATGTATAAAAGTAAGAGCATATTTATTTAAAATTTGTAAGCATAACCATCTCAATCACTAAAATGTGTAACATGTGCACTTAGTGGATATTTCTCATAAAAATATTCAAGCCCATTACTTAATAAAAATTATAAAAATATGCTAAGTTAATACTCTAATGTTTTAAAAACATAGTGTCTGATTTAAAATATTCTGTTACTTCAAGTAAAATATGGTAAGATCTTTACATTAAAGAACACCTAAAAAATCTTTATTTAAAAATACTAAGTTTCTTTATCTCACTTAACTTTATTTTTGAAAAACCTGTAAAATCGATTAAGTTATAAAATTATGGAAACTAACTTTTTTAGCTAAGTTCATTTTATAAAAAATTAGTACTTTGGGAATTCTCATGTAACACAATTTACCTATCACACTTAAGTTTATGATTTTAATCAAAACATTTTATTTCTATATAGTAGATTAATGTTTCCATAGTACATGCTTCAATAAATTTTGTTAAGTTTCTAACTTTCTACCTTGTAGTGTATAAAAGATAAGTATAAAACGAGAACCTTAAATCGTGACCAAGTATGCTAACTTTATCACTTTTTATTTCATAGATTTTTATTTTGCAAGTAATCAACACACACACATACACATGAAGAAAACACAGAAAAGTTTTGCATATATAAACTGTTTTATTTACAAAAATATATTTTAAATTACACAAACTATTTACACAATTAAGAAAATAATAAATTTTAATGAGTATTCTATAACTAAGCATGCTTAAGTCAGTAAAATCTTACTGTTGTAGAAGCAAGCATACCTTTTCTACATAATCACAATGGTTTTAATATATTTTTACAATCGCAATACTAGTTATACACCAATAACATCACATAATTACACAAGTTTTGTCATCCTTGGAATTAGCAAAATATGAAAACGGTTGAAAAAATGTATTAAATAGCTCATTTTGAAGATACTTCATATAAAGTAATTAAAAAACTTTGTAAAAAACACACATAAGAAGTAAAAGGAAAAAGGATACGCGTTTCGTTCAAAAATTGTTTTGAACTTCTTCAGTCCAAGCCCTTCGACGTAAAGAACACAGGGAATTCAGTTCCCTGTGTTCTTTACGTCGAAGGGCTTGGACTGCAGAAGATCAAAACAATTTTTGAACGAAACGCGTATCCTTTTTCCTTTTACTTCTTATGTGTGTTTTTTACAAAGTTTTTTAATTACTTTATCGTTTAACACCAGTATTTTGA
Organism: Cheiracanthium punctorium; assembly: GCA_038373885.1. Taxonomy (NCBI): domain Eukaryota; kingdom Metazoa; phylum Arthropoda; class Arachnida; order Araneae; family Cheiracanthiidae; genus Cheiracanthium; species Cheiracanthium punctorium. The sequence continues at coordinate 313,920 of JAWZYV010015925.1, forward strand.
GTGTTTTTTCAGATACTTCATATAGTCTTCAATGAAAATGCTTGAAAAAAATTCTCCGTCATAATGACAAGTACATTTGTTCTCGCATATCTCTCTTGCAATATACGACATGTCGACCATAAACGATGCTTTACTACTTATAAGACCCTCTCTCTCATCAACATGTGTTCTATTCGAACAGGCATGTATATTTTGCGAAGGATGATTCTGAACCCGGCCTATGTTTTTAAAAATTTCCTGATGTACTATATCCATTAATTGTTGTTTAGCCTCATCATAAGTATAATGGGGTTCGCGGTTACATTTTTGCGGCTTTAATTTTAAAATTAAATGGGGTAGGGTCGTCGTATATAGCGTTTTTAAAATGCATTCTGATATTTCACTTCTTATTTCACAAAGTTTTTTTACTTGATCATTTAAAAGTGTTAAGGAAATTGGATTTAACGTGAACGAATCTCCGGTTTTGTAAATTTGTTGTAAGATGCATTTTCCATCATCATTAAATACAGATAATTGATTATTACAAATAAAAGAGCTATTGCTATGACCTATATTAAAATCTAATAGTTTTACAATAAATTCGATCCATGTGGAAGGGTTCATCACGACTCCCTGACCGGTTGGTATATAGTCTAATTGGGCATTCTGAATAAATTGTCTAATATGGATCTTCAAGTCAGTTCTTTCATCGTGAAGTGAAACGTAGATAAGTCTTTCCAAGTGCCATGTACTATTTACAGAAGCATATAAGCTATGGTAAAGATGATCCGTCCAATCGTCCAACTTTGCCCTTTTCGGGGAAGGCTCATAAATGTACATTTTGGCAAATGTAAGGTTAATGTGCGGGTCTGTCACATAAGGTTCAGAAGGAATACCATGCGCTAAAAGTTTGTTGGTTGGGGGATATATCTTACACATTGAACCATGTTCTAATTTAATGGTAGTGGTTTCACAGTTCGCTGGTTTAAAATCCAAAGTTCGTTTAGATCCAAAACTCAAAATGCATACACTTGGTGATAGGTCCAGATTAAAATCTTCGTAGTTACCATCTTCAATTTTAGGTTGTCCTTCAGAGCCAAAGTTCACTTGCACCATATTGAATTCATAATTTGTCACTTTCTGTAGATCTTCACGTATTTTTTGCAAAATGGGTATCCAAGAGTAAGCAGAGACTGTTGCTCCAGGTAAACTGTAATTGATTCCTTCATCAGCAAAAGTAATTACTTTACGGGTCGAGGAAATTTTCTTTTCACTACTTTGCAGGGGTAATTCAAACAATTCTTGCTGTAACACATCAACATCACTTTCAGTATAAAACTCGGGGGAATTTTCCTTTTCAATACTTTGCAGAGGCTTTACATCTAAAGGTAATTGTATTATTTCTTGCAGCAACACATCAGCATCACTTTGAGTATAAAACTCGGGAGTGTATTCAAGCAAACACATTTTTGAAACTCGGCGAAAAATCAATTAAAACACACGTCTTAAGTATAGGCGCACACAGTGTAAAGGGAGTCTCGCAACACACACCTGGCCATTTTATCTAACTAAAATGTCTTTACTGGTTCTTTAAAAAAAAATCACGTGATTACCCAAGCGCCCTCTACCTTAAAACTTTCTCAACCCTGTAGATATTGCATCATCTAATTAGTCTTAGCCTGTTCTGAGAGTTGCCACTCAATGTAAATAGTACATCCTGCCAACAAACCTACCGGATATTGAATCATCATAGATTTGCACACGTCACTATCACGTGTCTTCTGCGCATGTCACGTCCTTATCTCTTATCTGATCTGTGATACCTGATAAGAGAAAACCAGTTGCCGTTAAATTTGTAGAGTTTGTAGGTTGGGCGTAGGTAAGGTCTCCTGCTACGGGCACCTAAGAATTCTTTAGCCGTGCAAACAGATGTTTTGTCCGCATGTAACAAGAGTGTTGTCCGGTATTTTTCAGGTATTATAATTGCTTATATTTTTTCTGATATATGTTGTGATTAGCTATCTTTTAGAGTAATCAGTTTAATTTATTAACAGGTTTTCATTAATAATTTCAGTTTATGACTTTATTAAAAGGATATCTTTGTAAAATTTAAGTATATAAAAAAACTGAGTGTAAAAATTTTGATATGTTTAATTTATTAGCAAGTTTTCATTAATAATTTTAGTTTATGACTTTATTAAATAACAATTTTAGTTTATGAATTTATTATTGTAAAAATTGTTTTAAAGAATAATTTTAGTTTATGAATTTATTAAAAGAATGTCTATGTAAAATTTAAGTATATAAAAAAATTGAGTGCCTTTCATCGCAAGTAAAGAATCTTAACCCTGTTTTTCATATTAGAATAATCATAATGTATTTAATACGTGTTCAATAGATATCCTATACAAAATTCCAATGGATTTGTTAAATTTAGATGTTGTTTTTCAATAGTAAATATCTATTTTATACGTGAACACTCATTCATCTGCAATGCCTATAATTTATCACTGTTATTTATCAAAACTTAACAAAAATAATTTGCTTTAGTACAATGATCTTTGCTAATTGTTTCACAGAAATTAATTTAATGATTCATTATTTTCCTAAACTACGTAAAATATATTAATCGTTGTAGCTTAACTTTGATATGTTAATTTAGCATATAATGCCGATCAGAAGAATAACCATAATGTATTTAATACGTGTTCAATAGATATCCTATACAAAGTTCCAATGCATTTGTAAAAATTAGATCATGTTTTTAAGTAGTAAACATCTTAATCCATAAGTCCCCATTTTTGAACGTAGAATGAAACGCGTGTCCCCACAATTCGGTATTACCCTAGCACCCTCCCTGGTTTTATCTTATCGTCAAACTGGCCCACTGTTATTTAGCCGACTCTGTAGGGCCTCAAGGCACTTTCTTATCTCTCAATTTCTGTTATCAGTAATGTGCCGAATGAGTTTGCAATATGGCGTGCACGTGCTTTACTTATGCTGTGGATATATTTGTGAATTATTTAAGTATTTTTATTATTTTCGCCTCTCGCGTGTACAAGTACAGGGTAAGTGTAATATTTTCTATTATTTTAGTTACATATAAGTTAATACCGTAATTCTAATTGAAAATAATTATGTGGTTCTTATAGTTTGGTAATTATATTTTCCCCTTTTGATGTGTTGTACTTTTAAGTGTGATTTTTTTTTTTTGTTACTGTTAATGTATGTTTTTCTGTATTTTGGTGTTTTGCAAAATTTTAAGTTGTTAATCCAGTGTAATTAATAGCAATAGGCATTATCGGTAGAAGTACTTTAAGCAGTTTGTATACGAAAACTGGGGTTTGAGGGCTTTCTCCTAATAGAAAATAAGGCATGCATGGTATCTATATTTCAGTAAATTCTAATTAAGATTAAATTTTCGCGGCTAACTAATTTTATCCTACATAAAATAGTATTGTGAATCTGATAAATTGTTATAAGAAAAAAATTACTTTTAAAGCGTTTAATATCTCCAAATGTGTTATTTTATTAGTATTTAGTTTCTAAATGTTATGTCTATTTTCAGCATATGAGGATAAAAAGAAGTAATGTCTTGATATTGGTCAGCTGGGACGGTACTTAGAGTTAATGTGTTTTAAATCATTACTCTATTTTCCGTACTTGCTAGCCGTATAGATGTTGGTACTTTGTCCAGAGACTAGAAAATTTCGCAAGATGTGGCTTCACGTAAGTAAAAACCTTGTATTTTTTAGTTCAAGTAATGATAACTTTTTGCAATTTAAACTATCTAAGTAGTTGAAAGATATTTATGTACATACAGTATACAACTGTGCTAAAACGGATCTTCAATTTTTATTTCCAATAGTTCAACTTTCTAACAATAGTACTATCTAGTCTAAAAGTTTGTGCTAGTTATGCTCACCTTTCTGTAAAATATGCTAAGTGCATCAATAAAAGACCTCTAAAAAGGTTGATTCATGTATAAAATTATGCTTTCATAGATCTATAGAATCTATTGAATTGATCTATAGAAAATATAAGCTAGTATAATCGCTGTCTAAAATCTATCAAAAATGTGTTGGTAAGAAAAAATGTTTCGATAAATCCGTATTTGTAAAAATCTTTCTTTGGTGTAATTTTCTCACTTCCCTAACAGTAGATTAAATGTATTGATATTCTACTTTAATGTTAAACGGCTACTTAACAAAAATACGGTAGACAAAAAATTAAAACTCTTGATTAAATTTTTTTTTCTTGATAAATTAAAAACACTTGATTAAAATTTTTTCTTGATAAATTAAAAATATTTGATTAAAAAATATTTGTAGTAAAATTATATAACTTAAAATTAAAACTTGGTTAAAAAATAAAAATTAATTAACTCTTCATTAAAAAAAATATTTGTTGTAAAATTATTTAACTTAAAATTAAAACTCATGGTTAAAAAAAAAATAAAAATTAATTAACTCTTGATTAAAAAAATATTTGTTGTAAAATAAATTATTAACTTAAAATTAAAACTCTTGGTTAAAAAAATAATTTTTGTAAAATTACTTATTTAACTTAAAATTAAAACTTGGGTAAAAATCTCTTAAGAAAAAAAATGTTTAGATAAAAAAGTTCATACACTATCTAAATCATTATTTGTAAAAACTATAGGTACTAAAATCGTTCTATGGTATAATTTTCTCACTTCCCTAACAGTAGAAGAAATTTGTAGAAAATGTATGGGTATCCTAAACCCTACTTTAATATTCTAGTAAACTGTTACTTATTAAATATATGCTATAATCTTAAACGGTATACAAAAATTAGCTAAACATTAGAAGTATGTATTAAGCACCATTTATTCAATTTGCATTGGTTCTATTACTAAATGGTAAAGAAAACTAAATAAAAAAATAAACTTCGAAAAATTAATCAAAGTCCCAATTCATTTTCAAAACTAAAGTATAGCACAATACACCTACAATTTTATACCCGAAGGATTCTCGACCTAATGGTTTAAGCCAACAATCATTAGCCTATGAATTCTTTTGTAGGTTGCGCGTTCAAATCTGAAAAATTTTCCAAGTCCCCTTATTTGAAAAATATCTTAAAGTCTGAAAAAATTACAAGTCCCCTTATTTGAAAAATTTGTCACAATCTGAAAAAATTACAAGTCCCCTTATTTGAAAAAAAAAAGGAAAAAAAAAATTCTTATCAACCCTTCCAACATCCGGTCAACTTCCTCTCTCAACATCCGTTGCGACCACGCCCCCCTCTCTCTCTCGACCCAGGGAAAGCAGTTATACGATGCACCCCACAATTAACATGACACCCCATGGGTAGAACTGTCATTTCTTTACTACTAACCAATAAAACATTCCTCTAAAAATTCTGAGAACGGTTTTTAGGGCTATTATGGAGAATAATGCATGGCATAAGATATAAAATTCTGAATAAAGATATTTGTTAAATCTGTTAAATTGATTATAATGAGATGGTCAGGACTTCTACTAAGAATGAATGCACGATGAAATGTATTGAAGGTCTTAATGAGATACCGTTTTGCAGAAGATCAAGAGGTTAAAAAAATATGGAAAGATTGCCTGGATGAAGATTTTGCCATCCTCAAGGCAAAAAATTGGAGATCAATTTCTGGTCGGAGGACTGCTTTGGAGGGACTTTTGAAGAAGGCCACGGTAAAGGGCTGTCGAACCAATGTTGATGATGAATCCATGCGTCGGCACTACTTGTCGTCTTTGTTCCATTACGTAGGACAGTGTCTCCTTATCCAAGCGTTCTAGTGGTAAAAAAGCTTCTGAATCACTGGCAGCCTTTCGGAAACTACCAAAGACCACTATGAGGGTTGCGTTTTTATACTTTTATTGGATGTTACCTAAACTTATGATTATTTAAATCTAGTATTGCTGAAGGTGCATGTCAATTTTTTAAAAAAGTTTTCTGTTGCTATGCACATTAATGAGATCGTTTTGATTTTCGATTTCCAAAACTAATTTGCAAATTTTAAGATTGCATATTGAATCTGTTTCGTTATATCAGCTTCTGCACCATTACGTTGTTACAAATTTGTTTTTTCACTTTTCTAAACCGTTTTATTCAGGCTATGGTATTAAATATAGTGTTGTTACGTAAAATAAAACCAACTGATTTATTGGAAATTCATTCTTGTTGTGTCAAAGTATTAAAAATATAGGAAAATACTACTTACTTGAGAAAATTTCTACAAATAAAGGTTTGAACATTCTAGTTGGCCAGTGTCTCTAAAATTACAATGAATTAGCTTCTGTCTGCTAACAGTTACATGATGAAGCTTGGATCCAGTGTTTATTATGTAAGGAGTGGTGGCATGTGAGAAATGTTCCAGTTACGAAGACACTAAACAGTAGCGTAGCGAGAATTTTTTTTCGGGGGTGGCTGAGAAACAAAGAACTAGAATGCAATATAACTCATAAAAATCGATGTAATATATCTTTTTCTGGGGAGGAGAGTAGAATGTCCCCCTTTCTTTGACTAAAAGTTTTAGCATAATGAAATGAATTAAATGAAAGAAAGAAAATTTTAAGAAATTCATAAATCGAGTTTAAAATCTTTCCAGTTTGAAAAAACACACACTGGAAAAAAATAATAAGATAAAATAAAAATTGGCTTAGGTTTATAGCTGAACCTTAAATTTCTCACATAGAACTTTCAAATATACCGTGGGGATGTCAAGGCAAACTTCCAATTTTATCCACGAATAATACGTAATTTTCTTCAAATCCTTTCCTACGTTTACCCATTTCGGGGGGTGGCTTCAGTCCCATCAGTCACCCCCTGGCTACACCGGCACTAAAGCAGTTGTATGCGACTACTGCTAAATTTTCAAGGTGCGCGCGTATTCTTGGCCTTACGTTTTGTGTACTTTTACCCGCTACACCGGATAGCATTTAGCATTTAGCAGTCTTCCCCACTTGCATCTCATAGTATATTTTTTAAAGACAAAACTCTCATCTTATTTACTTTGCTCTCGAAGTTAATAAACTATGATTTAGATTATTTTCGAGGCTCGATCTTTTCAATTCTCATGTTTATAACAGAAAATCCAATAGGTGTGTATTCTTATCATATTTTATCTACTCCTTTTTCATTGGTTGGATGCTTTAGCTACCATTTCCTTTGGGAGTGACTATTCACTCTTTTTTGGAATAAATTTGAGGTAAAGATAAAAACACTCAAAAACGCTAGTGCTACGAATGAATTAAATAAATTAATACTTTTACATATGCATAGAAATAAATTTAACATATTTTCTGACATTTGCATTTCGCATTACTATGGGATGAGAATTGATATTATTAAAAATTAAATTTAGGAAATTCCAAAATCAGAACAAGGTCAAACATTTATTGCAGGAAATATTAGAATGCACGAAAAAAACTTTTCAGAAAATCGTTAAGACGTATTTATTGCTTCATCGTGATATTCAAAACTTTGGAGCGACATTAATATCACTGAGCAATTAGCATAACTGGCCTACAAGCATCTAATAAAAATTAAACTTCGTTAACTGAAAAGGCTTTATCAAAATAACAAGAAACGAAGAACATGGAAATAATTATATATTAAACTGAGTCATCGATCAGAATCTATTCTTCGATCACGTTTCTGCGTGCGTGTTAAAGTGTTTTCCATAATTTTTTACAGAGGTTTAAAAAATCAATGAAAATTTCAAAACTCATTTTAAGGAAGCAGAAAATGGCAACGGCGAAAACTGACAGATGTCGCTGTAAAGTTTAATTAAGGGGTGGAACCATACGGAGTTGATTATGACATTAGAATTGTCCTTAGCCTTGTTTTATGTCTCGATTGTCCCATAAGAGGAACAAAAAATTACCAACTAGTTCAGCTTTATCGATTTCTTCTGGTAGTTTAACCCTTCAATTATATTTCGATTTGTGTACACTAATTTTGCGTGCTGTTATTAATTAAAACATAACTGTGTCCTAGTGGGTTAGGAGAATCAAGAGATATTCTGCAAAAGAGGAGGAGGAAGTATGGCAAATTAAAGAAAGAACGCAATATCAGCAGATGTTTGCTTTACGATCAGTTTTATATTTATTTTTTCGAATGCGTAAATATTGATGTTTTAGTGCGTGAGATGTTATTACTCGATATAATAATGAATGATTAGACCTAATTGCTGAATGGTATAAAAATCGCAGGGAGTTTCAGAAGCAGGAAAAATGGAAAATAACATGACTTAAGTGTAAAGAGTTTGGATAATTATATTACCAGCAATAGAGTGTAGGTCTATAATTTAGATTATTTGGGCCATTAATGAACCGAAAAAGCTTAACTATCGAAAAAATTTTACTTATTTAAGTATTGATGCCTTTAACTTGAAAGGACTTGAAAGGATTCTGGTTCTTATCATCGGCTGTCTAACAACCCAAAAAGAAAGAGCATTCATTAAGTGAAAAAGAAAACATTGAAGTAAAAAATGGCATTCTTTTCACATGGAATAAATAATCCTTTCCTGACCCTGCCGCAGTGGTGGATCGAGAAATATTTTAACCCTTTGACGCTCGGTGGTTGCGCCGTGAAACCACCATATTTCAGCGCTTTCACTGCTAGTCACAAAGAAATAGGTTAAATGGTCCCGTCGCTGACACAGAGCATTTGTTGCCATCGATCCATTTATAACTACCAACAACATGGCGGTCGACCGAATAGCCCATCTGTCGCCACGGAGCTAAAGGAGTTTTTGACACAGCTGGCTGTCGGAAGACTTCTTTAGCTCTGTAGCGCCTGATGGGCGATTCGATCAAACGCCACGCTGTTGGCATTTAAATGGATCGATGGCAGCGGCTGCACTTTTTCAACGTTGGGCAGTCTATCCAGTTGGTCTTTATTCATGTGAAAAGGCTCGCGCTTCAAAGGGTTGAATTTACGATGTTCTTCTAGCAGTGGCTAATCTAAAAAAGTTTCAACGGAAGACCAGGTAAGTAAAACGAATCATATAATCAGAAATCGGCCACTTTTTTTTTTAACGTTATCATTTATCTTGTTCGCTCTTATCATTAAATATATATAATGGAGAAGGCTCTCCTTCTTTGATTGATACTGTTTCCCAGAATGGCTCTTTAAATGCTCTGCTGAATAACAGCGTTGCGCTTGCGCAATCGTTGTCGCTACACAACATAGTCAACAAAAAGGAAACAATATCAATAAATAATCATTTATGAATATCAATAAATATACATTTGTCTGAAGAAAAAGAAAAACATAGTATCCTAAGGTTGCAGGGATACATATATAATTTGCGATTTGATCTTTAGTTTTCTGAGATAAATTAAGAGTTTTAGCTGCCAAAAGGTTGTTACATTAAGCACCTTCAATACTTGTTACCTACTTAAGCATCTAGAGATCTTATGGTAAACCTCATATCAAGAGGACGTTTTTCTACAGTTTGTATAACTCCGAGAACTTTATAGTATACGACTTTTCACTACACTCTTAAAAATTTGTTGCATCATTTCACCAAAAGATGGTACTAGAAAAGTTGGCTTCGTAAGATGGTGAAACGTTGTTCCAACATTTGGTACTCGACCAAAGTATGGTTAAACGTGAGCACCAAATGGTGGAACAAGGTTTCAGCATCTTATAGAGCCACTTTTTTAGTACCATGTTTTGGTGAAATGTCGCATTAAATTTTTAAGAGTGATTAAAATAAGAATTTAGCAGATGATTTTCTTTTGAAACTTATTTGCTTGGTTATATTTAATGTGATTTAGACGGATACTTTCCTTCATATGATGTCGGTAGATGACCTAAAAATTGAAATTTCGCTGTGTGACTTTATGATAGCATACAGCGCCTTAAATTCAAAGGAAAAGAAAACTAGATGAGTCAGATTAAGAGAGTGAAGTCAGCGATGTATTTTCTTCACAAGATTCGGATCGTATAAATTTATGGGGCTATGTTCCGATGAATCGGAAAGTTTCTTTCCAGGAACAAAAAGAACAAAATTTTGCAGTTGTAGAATATATTGCAGTCAATTATGAGGAAAATCTTTTCCCAGTGGAGCTCATGGATGTAAGATACATTGTTTTTCTTTGGTGGAGATCTAAAAAGAGTTACAAATATCTACCAAAATTCGATATAATTGTGTACAAGGAAAACGAAGTGGTGTATAATCCATCAAAAGAAGTCAACGATTGCGGTTTTTTCAAATGCCAGATGCAGAGTAAAAATACGCCTGGTACTGCTGTGTACTGAGATGGACTTAAGTCAATGAAATAGGCTTACTTTATGTGACAACACAGTATCATTTGATAGGTAAACAATATGCTTGTTCAATGTGCCTTTTGGTAGTCAAAACTAAACAATTCTTTCCCCACCTAATTTCAGTGAGTTGTTTATTAATAAATACGAAACAAGACTTGTGAGACCATGCTACATTAACTGTTAAGATATTAACTATATTGACTCAAAATATAGTCGAATAAAATATTTGAAAAAAAATTCTATTTCATAAATCCCAAATAACATTTGTATTATACAAAATAATATTGTAGTGATTATTCTATTTTTAATTTTTTTAGAGATTATTGCATTGTCTTTTATTTATTTTTGGAAAAATTCTAAAAGTTGAGTGAAATTTTCTAAAATTTTTCAACTTCTGAGAGTAAATTCTACCCTTAAGGCGACATACGTTGGTAGAAAACGAAACTGAGACTTCCCATGTTAACCTACGGGAAGCGTATTTTCTCGTCCCACGTCTACAATTTTTGTTATTTTAAATCAGTTTTTTTTCCTTGCCAAGATATTAATGCGATACAGATTATTTAGTTTCTAAAATTTTGAAATCAATTCTATTAATATTTTTAACATTCAATTAAAGTTGGGAAAAACAGGTTTTTTGTGTTTGAACAGCCGTAAAATATTTGCTAATTAAGATAAACGAATTTCGTAAACGGGAGATACATTCTCAAAGTGTTTACTGATTTTTCAATAAAAAGGAAAAACTATTTGATGAAAAATAAATTAATGATAAGTAAAACTATCGAGTCTACATTTCTGTGAAAATTCTCCGCCGTAATAGTGCGCCATCTGGGTCATTGCACGAGCTAGCCACTGCCCTGTTTGTAGGGGAGAGAATGATAAATTACTATCCCGCTGGGCAAGAGGGCTATTCTTAAGGGGGGGGGGGGTTGTACGTAGAGTACGTACGAGAAGGGGAAAAGAAATTGGGTTGGGACGGGAAACCGAAATTTGTGTTCTCAAAAGTGTTTGTAAAGGAATAATATTTGTCACACGAGAATTTTGCAGAAAGCGTTTTTGTGGAAAAAAAAATAAGTTGCTTTGTAATAACTTTTACAAATCGGGACTCATTTACTGCTTCTTTACATTTTAAAATACACCTTTCAATCTTTTTTATAGCTGCCAGACAACTTTTTTATGTTGAACGTAAATTGCCTTCAAATGAGAGAAAAACTGAAAGGTGGGGTGGAGGAGTTTTCATCAGAGAAATCATATGTAATAAAAATATTTGTAAAGTGTTAATTAAATTATTAGACACAGCAGTAGAGATTTCAGCTTTTTTTTTTCTTTTGTACAGGATTATTTAAATATTATACACAATACAGCAACATATTTATTTGATTTATAAGGAAAATGAACCATTGTTTCGTTTTAATTTATTATTATAATTACTTATTTATTTATAGCGTTGTGTGTTAGAGATGAATTCGGGCTCATTTTTTGAAGCCCGAGCCCTAGGACTTTTAATCCGAGTCTGCCAGAGCCCGAGCAATATTCTTGAAGTCGGAACCCGAGCCCAAAATTTCAGCGAAAGATAAATAAAATTCAATTACTTTTAATAGAATACAATAAATTTTGCCGTTTCTGCATTTTAATTACACGCACCTTCTAAGCGGCCGTGCAGCTATGAGCTATTTTTACTTTCCGAACATGTACCATGTAATCATGAAAAAATTCGACTTCGAGATTTTGGTGTATTGACACGTTTTGAGGTCTTCTGAATTCATTTATGCTATTTTTACGTACGTATACATACGTACGTACGTATGTATACGTACGGATGTATACGTATGTACGTATGTATACGTATGTATGTATACGTACGTACGTATGTATACGTATGTATACGTACGTACGTACGTATACTTACGTATATACGTATACATACGTACATACGTATACTTACGTACATACGTATACATACGTACGTATACTTACGTACATACGTATACATACGTACGTACGTATACTTACGTACATACGTATACATACGTACGTACGTATACTTACGTACATACGTATACATACGTACGTATGTATACTTACGTACATACGTATACATACGTACGTATGTACGTATGTATGTATGTATGTGTGTATGTGTGTATGTGTGTGAGTGAGTGAGTGAGTGAGTGAACACGATAGCTCATATTGGGTATATATGTTCGCACGGGTATATATGTAATTGGGTATATATGTTCACCGTCGCAAGACCGGTATTGATTTTGGTGTGTATAGGACTTACAGTTTTTGTAGAGGGCTACGACAAAGATTTCTTTTACATTATGGCCTATGTGGGGCAATTCTTGAAAATGCGCTAGGGTTTAAACGACTTCGATTGAGCTTCAATTTTGTATATACGTTTGAATTATTCATCGATTAAAATTTATTTAAATGCTTGGTAATGATCTTAATCGCAAGTGTTCGGAAAAACAAGTGGAGCCACTCCAGATTTTTATTTTTTAATAAGTATGTTTACTTTTCCCATCAATGGCTTTTTAAAATTTGTTTCACATGGCACAGTGGTTATGTCACCGAAAATGGTAGACGGCCGAAGTGTGAAGTGTACGTATGTATACGTATGTACATATACATACGTATACATACTATGAGAATATTTGATGCTTGTTCCTGTTAGATTAACTTACGTTGAATTCTTCTTGGTAAATACTTTTGGAAATACCATTGAACCTCTGTTATTTTTAAGACAGTGTTCGAAATATGGACGAAATACATATTTTAATGGAAAATTTGGCAGAAACTATGCTGATGGCATAAAATGTTGAAAATAAACCGGGATTTTTTTAACATATCGAAATTTCTTGATGTGAATACATATATATACATTGCTTTTAAATTTCAAGGTGATATCCATTTATGGGGTTTAATATAGTCTAAAATTCGTATTTTACGTGTTATATAAATAAATTTCGCAATTTGTTGCATGTAAATTAGTTAATTAGAACGCGTGATAGCGACCTTTAAGTTTCTCATAGGACACATTGGAGTCGGTGATTTCTTGCTTAGATGGGCTCAGCTTAGGACATTTATTTTTGGCACGCAATTTTGTGACATTTCTTCAAAAGGTTTCCAATGTGTTGATATTATGCGTAATGGGGCCTATAATATTTGCTTTTCCGTATTGCACAATCGGCTTACGGGATTGTTACGATTAATTGATAGGGAATGTCCTGGGAATGGAATGGCACAGAAATTACTACAAAACTCGGATAGACTATAAATAGAAGAGCAAACCAGCCCGAGTCAGTCAGTTCTGAATCGTTTCTCGGAGAGAGCACTGCTGAGAACCAAAGAACTCTGACTCGAGTATCGGGCTGTTAAAAACGATGTTCTTCCGCTTGTTACTTTCCGAACATGTACGGTATTGTACCGAACATGTTCCGAACATGTATTCCGAACATGTACGGTTCCTAACATACCTCCGAACATGTAAGGAAGGTATTGTAATCATGAAAAAATTCGACTTCGAGATTTTGGTGTATTTACACGTTTTTAGGTCTTCTGAATTCATTTATGCTATTTTTACGAGATGTATATACGTATGTGTGTGTGTGTGTGTGTGTGTGTGTGTGTGTGAGTGAACAACATAGCTCCTAAAGGGGGAATTCGATTGAGCTCAAATTGGGTAAATATATTATAAACCGTCGTCTCAAGACTAGTATTGAGTTTGGTGTGTATAGGACTAATAGTTTTCCTACAGGGCTACGACAAAGATTTCTTTTACATTATGGCCTATCGGAGGAAATTCATGAAAGTGCGCTAGCGTTTAAATGGTACATTCGATTGAGCTCAAATTGGGCATATATGTTATAAACCCCCATCGTAAGACCGGTATTGATTTTGATGTGTATAGGACTTATAGGTTTTCTACAGGGATACGACAAAGATTTATTTTACATTATAGCATATGGAGAGAAATTCTTGAAAGTGCGCAAGCGTTTAAACGGTGCATTCGATTGAGCTTCAATTTGGTATATATATTTGAATTATTCATCGATTAAAATTTATTTAAATGCTTGGTAATGATATTAATCGTATGTTTTCGGAAAGTCGAGTGGAGTCATTCCAGATTTTTTTACTTTTAAATGTGTTTCGTGAATACTTTATCGAAGATTATTCGTCGACGATTCCTTCAAACAATAAAGTTTGTGTTTCATCCCGAGAATTCGACTGGTTTCTGGAACTTTCCACAGTCCTTTTTCAAGTTTTCGAACCCGACAATTCAGTACAATTTCAGCAACAATATTCAAGGCACACTGTTATCTGATAATGAATCAACTGGAAGTGCAACAGAGTGAAGCGAATTCAACATTCGGTGCTATAGAAAACACTTAATAACACACTTACAACTCTATGAATGCAACATTCACGATACAAATTCCCACTACAAATCACACATGCTGTTCACTTTTCGGTGGTTACGTCACTATATATCATAAATAATTATGGGTAGCACAGCAGTAAAAATCTTCGGAGTAGCAAGCCACGCGCAGCAGAACTACAGATTGAATACCGTTGCCATTTATCAGAAATTAAATGATTTATACCTTTCTTTCTGTATGACCTCGGGGAAAGGTGTTGTAAGAAACAGATAAAATCCTCCTAATTCATTAACTGCTTCGCCGAGAACATGGAGGTACTTAACCACAGCAGTGTCTATGCCCGACCATTAAAAGTTTATACGTTATGGATGAAGGAAAAGTTTTCTCTCTGTCTCTTCGCGAACTTTTTTCCTCTTACCGAATTTGGAACGCTGTCCACGAACTCAGCATCTGGTGAAACGAGGAGCTCCATCTTTTCTGGTGGTAATTACAGACTGGATTTCCATTCCGAAATTATCCAACAATCAATCATCTTGTGGTATGGGCCTATATGATGGGTTCCACGATATTGATATAGTAACCAGATGATGATCATAGATTCATCACTATGGCAATGAGACCGCAAATTATTTCTTTGAGGAAAATTTTCTCTGTTTTGTCGCCAGGTGGTGCCAGAGAGACGGAAGTTGTAGTATTAATATTAGGCACCATAATATAAGGATGCGAGGGAGTATTAAGGTAGACTTTCTATAGGTAATATAAAGTGTGAGGCAGTAAAAATATATTTAATGTACGTCCACCAGTTATATTACTTTACGCTTTTAAAGCAAAGCTACCTGAGGGATATTTGCCGAAAAGGGGGATGCCTTGGGGGAAGGACTTTTTAAAGGGTTCCTTTGGAACCCTTTAAAAAGTCCTTCCCCCAAGGCAGGCCCCCCAAGGCCAATTGGCCCCCCAATTGGTCTCCAGATCTCCCCATTGGTCTCCCCATTGGTCTCCAGATTGGCCCCCCAAGGCCAATCTGGAGAAAACACCCCAAAACTCCAGACCTTAAGATCGATAGCCTTGCGGTAGACCGGAACCCTGGATCTTCATGCTTCAGCCATCTACCAATGTTCAGTGTCTTGTAAACTCGAACATAAGTTGGCCTCATAACCAGGAGGATCTCTTCACTAAGTTAGAAGGGGCTTCGTTTAGAACATTTAAAACTCAGACTGAACTCCGTTTTAACGTCAATAAATAAGTAAAATGGTAACAAAAAAGATAAATCTTCAAGACTGAAATATTATTTTTACGGTTGTCAGATTCTCACTACAAGTTTGAACCATTAAAATATTGAACTTTTCTTGCAAATACTATTGGAAATACCACTGAATCCATCTTATTTTTAAAATAGCTTTCCCGGTATGGGCTATTTTTTTAAATAGAAATTTTGTCAGAAACGATGCTAATGATGTAAAATGTCAAAAACAGACAGAGATATTTCTTTAACATATCGAATTTTCTTGATACGTACCTACTGAAAGCAGATTGTTATCTGCAAATAATTTATCGAATGAACTGAATAGAAGTGGAATGGTGTGAATAAATTCAACTTTACGGGCTGTAAAAAAAAACTTATTAACACAATTACAACCCTATGAAAGTGTCATTCACAATACAAATTCCCACTGCAAGTCATAAATGCTTTTCACTTTTAGGTGGTTGCATCACTATATATCATAAATAATTATGAGTAACTGAGTAGTAAAAAAATTGGCAGTAGGAAGCCACACACAACAGAAATACAGATTCAATACAGTTCCACTACCTCCTCGTCCAAAGTCATAAACTTATATTAACAGGTTACACTTTCACTCACAATGTAAAGATATATTTGTGTTATGGCAAGCCTGCACGAGGGGCATCTACTTATAGAGGAGGGGGCGAGGGGGGGATTGGAGTACTTTTAAAGGGGCTCTGACGCGTATACACGTCATAAGCGTAAAGTTTTCAAAATTATTGGGGGGGCCGGGCCCCACAACCACATGTATTCACGTCAGTGGCGTAGCCAAGGGAGGGGGTGTTAGGGGGGTCTTAACTGCCCATGAGGAGTTTTTTGATATACAAAATGCATATTCTTCATTCCCTTATCATACACCCGTATACATATATGTGAGTTGCAGAAGTCGTAACCCCCCCCCCTTCCATGAAAAATTTCAGGTTACGCCACGGATTCACGTACATATAACTTACTCATAGCTGCCAAGTACTACAGAATATAATTAACCACTTTTTCTACATGATTTTTCGGCTTAAAATATATACTGTTTACAAAAAGTGATTAATTATATTCCGTAGAAGTTGGCAGCTATGACTTAAGTGTAAATTATTGGAGGCGCTTGAGCTCTATGGATCCATAGAATTCTACACCTGCGTAAGGTAAGTATCCATGTTAGTATCTTCCTACCATGTTATAAGTTAAAAAAAAAGCAAAGTAAAAAATTCAAAGGAGGGGAAAAAAAACATTTTCGATGAGATAGTGCATTTTCGACACATCTGAACTTTTCTTCATTTCATACTTTACATTGCATAATCTGATTTTAATTAACCAGAGCCTGGTGAGGGCAGCTTATTGTAACATTGTGTGTTACGTAGCATCACAATGAATACTAAATCATGATTGAAATCAAAAGAAGAAAATTTTTAAAAGTACAAGTAAAGGTTTTTTTAAACGTTTGTAAATGGCGTGAAATACTTTCTTTTTATGTTAGTATAAATTAGTTTTCTGTATTGAGTGGTAAATTATTGGGAGGGCTCAGCCCCTATTCACAATTTATTGGGGGGCTCGAGCCCCACGGGCCCATATAACTCTACGCCTATGATACACGTTACATCTGGGGAAAACGGACCAAAACTCCGGACCGTTAGATCGACAGCCGCGTGGCAAGACTGCTCTCGTTGCGCAAGAAGAAGCCATCATATGTACACCAGTTTCAGCTGACTTAGGCGCGCTTGAAATTTAAGCTCTTACCACCATTTTTACCACCAGTGATTTCCAAATTTATTAAGCGGATAAAAACCGCACAGCTACTTTTGGACTTTTTTCTCTTTCTTAAAAGAAAAAAATTAGTTTTGAAGAATAGCCCTTATATACCAAATCTATATTTTAACCCTACAAGGCACCTGGCACCACACGTAGAACAACCATTTTAATTATTCGTCTACGTAGTTCGACTACGTTTATACACAGATAGCAACGATATAATTCAGACTGTTTCGTGTAGATGAACTTACTGTTCCTATTATAGCCAATATTGAAATTTAAACAGTAATATTTCGAATGTGGTTTTGTTTATTTTAGAAAATCAACAAAAAATAGCTAGCAAAGAGTTTTGTCCCGGAAAAAAATGACTGCGTGTTGGAGTTCGCCATACAAAAAAAAAAAAAAAAAAAAAAAAAATGATCTGAATACTAAAATTTCAAAATAACTATCAAAAAAGTATAGCCAAGGCCCAATCTACCGCATACAAAACTGAAATGAAAAAGTGACTTTCTGGTAAAATATTAGGTTATTATTTTTTAAACAATTATCCCCAAGTAATAATCCCTAACATTATCACATATATTTATTTCAGACACAGAAAAAAAATTGATCCTTGTAGGGTTAAAAATAAAATAAGATTACTTTTGCTAATGTGTGAGAGTTATTTACAAATAAAATCGCTTATTAAATCATTCGGATATTCTTTAAATATTATGGTATTCTGGTGACGATACATCCAGTTTTACCTGTACTAAGGAACTAAACATGGATGAAGGAAAAGTGTCATAGATGTAATATAATAAAATAGTAATAATAAAATAGATGTAACATAAATTCCTTGTAATGTCTTACAAGGAATTTATGTTACATCTATTTTATTATTTCAAATTTAGCTTTCAAAGAGTCTGAAAATTGAAGTGAATGAAATTTCCCTTTCAGATGATATTCTAATAAATATTATTGTGTAAAGTACACTTCACATAAGAAGTAACTCACATCCACTCTTTTACTTTGACCAATTATTGACCGTAAAACGTGCAATTACGTTCATCCGGTTAGGAAAGAGATTTAAACATGTTATTAACTAGAGAACTTTTTCATTTATTTTTTAGGGCTCATTTATTTTGGTTTCTGTTTTTTTATTCTTTTGTGCTGAGAACGCCTTAGTACTCAATGACAAAACAATAAAAATGGCGTTAATAGCTATAATCATTAAAATACAGCTAAACACAATGTTTATCGCATATCCACACGTAGTAAACAACAAAATGATGAGTGAAAAACATCTACTGTAAAAATATGGTTACAAATTTAAAGAAAAGATAGTTACACCTATTGTTTTCTACGATGCAAGTTATGATTTTTACAAGAAGAATTAAATAAACGTATTAAAAATAGGTATAACCAAAAATTATTAAATCGAAAAAACTCTACCAGTTGCTGTTCTTACAACAAATAATTGTGTGAGTACATTTTTCCCCCCCCTAAAGATTTCAACATTAAATTTAGGTTGCCGCACTTCCCGCAGTTTAACCGGATTGTCCCGGCTTCAAGCATTATTCCCGACGTCCCGGCCGGTTTGGCAATTTGCTCCGATTGTTATTGATCGAAAAAAATTATTACAGATAATGTTTTTGACGAGTTGCCACTAAAAAAAACCCGCTTTTTGTAAAATGAAATTAAGAACGGGACTCAACGACGACCCAAAATTGACTGCACCAACGAATGGGTGCAATTATTTAATCACTTTCAAGAGCAATACACACACGCTAAAAGTGTTTGTTGGTTGTGTGATTAAGGTAACGCTACTCTAGGGCGACCTGCCTAAGGGGGTTTGCCATGGTAGGAGGACTTTCTAAGGGGTTCTAACGCGTATTCACGTAAAGTGTTTGTTGAATTCAACGATTCAACTCTTTTCTTGGTTAAGTAGTTTGGTAGCTTTGTTTTGTTGATTTAACAAAAATTTGTTTGATTCATCCAAATTGATTTAACAAAATTTTTTAATTTCAAAAGGTTTTGTTAAAACTCCGAACGAATAAAATTTGAAATCCCTCGACAGTCAATTTACGCATGTGTCAAGGACATGCACAGGACAGTGAAAGACAAGAGCCAGACCTAGATAGAAACACTTATTTACGGCCGAGCGGAGAATCTGCAGTAATCAGGGGCGTAGGCAGGGGGGGGGGGGATATCGGGATATATACCCCCGCCGAAATTTTTGGATTAGTGATGAGACTCCGTCTATTTATACACATATAAATTCATACCCAAAAAAAATTTTCCTGGCTACGCGCTTGGCAGTAATGCCTGCGAACACGTTTAAAAAGGGATAATATGAAATACAAAAATAAATTGGGTTTTTCCTCAGTTTGTTGAAAATTTCAGAGGTAAGCCTAATTAGTTTATGTAATTATCAAATTGCAGATCTTTTATTTTAGTGTTCTTGTAAGTGTCTACAGATTAAGCTTAAAACCATCCGTAAGACTAACTTAATTAAAACAATCAGAATCGCTTTTCAACACTGTACTGGGCCTCAAAATATCTAAGGATGTAAAAAATGTTAATATATGTATAGGATCAAGATGAAGATATTTTTGGGAAAAAAGTCTTGAATATAGACTTAGTTGGACAATACCGGCATTATGTATTTATACCTACCTACCTACCTACCTACACACACACACACACATTTTTTTTTCAAAAATATTTTTTGTAGTTTAATTTTGAAAGCGGAGCGCAAATTTTTAAAAATCCATATTAGTTTTATGTAGCAAAGAGCTTAATTAGTATACCACGCCGGAAAAATAAGTCATTTATCGTTAGCACTCATATTTTTTTATATTCTTTCTAAGGGAAAATTCATTTAATTTCCAAATGAACAATCTAACGATAAAAATGTTTATTACCTTCGTATTACAGTTATCAAAGCGCTTAAATTCTGTTAGCTAAGTAATTGTATAAATTCTCATTTAGACAGACGTGTTTATTTGGTCTTTCCAGCAAAGAAGAAAAAAAAAAGGAGAGAGCTACCAGACGTTTTAAAATAGCTGACGCGTATATTTCTTTTGACATCTGCTAGAATTTAAATCATTATTACTTAGTGAAATAAACTAGATCTCTTTAAAATGCAAAATTTGAGGAAATAGTACACATATTTATTATGAACGCAAATACAATTTTGGATTGTTTTACCAAGTTTTTTTTTTTTTGTATGCAAATAAAAACTGACATTGAATTTCTAGATTTATAAAAACACTATAAAAACGCGAATTTTGATGAATAGATAAATTATTTAGTCCTACCTCTGAAACTTTCAACCAAATGTTTGTAGATTAAAAAATATAACAGTAAAATCAACAAAATAAATTTTGTTCAATGAGCCAGCACAACACCAGTTAACGAAGAAATTGTGTTATTCCAAACAATTGATTTGGTTAATTTTAACCAAATAAACCATTTAAACAAATAGTTTGGCTATATTAACAAAACGTTTTTTACTTTAACGAAATTGTTTGGTTAAAGTGACGAAATGTTTTGTTGAAATAACTTAAAAATTTTAACAAAATTGTTTTATTAATTTAACAAAAATTCTGTTTGCGCCATTTCAACCGGATAATTTTGTTGATTTAAGAAAATTTTTGTTGATTCAACAAAACATTTTTTCAGTGTGTAAATTAAAATTCGGCATATGGCATGCAACACTTTTTACAAAAAATTCTTAAAAGATGATAATATACTGAAAGAAGTTCATCCCAACCAGAAGTAAGACTGGTGCAAAAAATGAATAAACAAGTGTAAAATTTTATGGTATTTAGTTATGCAGTTATACAATAAACTTTATAGTAATCAGTTATATAGGTAAAGAATCTAGAGTAGATTTGTTTGTTTTTTGCCCTAGCTTCGGCTCCTGTCCCGGTTTACCCATATTTACAATACAGAATATTTGTACTAGATCTATATAGAGACTACCTATACTAGATAATTACATTTAGTTAGAGGTTTTAAATTATTGTTGTATGTTTTCTGGTCTCAGACTTTTCTCTGCCTTCTAAGACTTATTTCCGATGTTATTCTGACATCGATAGTTTTTGTCTCAGTACCAGCGAGAGAAGGATTCCTGATTAGTGGAGAGGTTCCACCTTCTGTGGCATGCATGCCTGTTCTCTGTTTTTAGTCTTGGTACACACATTGAAATAAACTAATAGCACCATGGTCTCCAAAAAATTCCAGAGGGTTCTTCATAAGCTGTTTTACACACTACAATAAGCGAAAACGCTGTGGCTTTTGTGAAATTTTCAGAAAAAATTCTTAAACATGGATTTGAGCTGCAAGATTTTTCGAAGAGTGACACGCTTTGCGAAAATTTCCGATTTTTAAGAATTTTTTCTAAAAATATTGAAACGGATACAGATTGGCCTGTCTTCGCAGTATGTAATACAGCTTGTAAAGAGACAGTTTCAAAATTTTGAAGTGCCTGGCATAATTAGTTTATTTGTAATTATGTACCAAAATGACATGATTTTTTCGAATAACACCGTTAATGTTGGTATAGGATGTTTCAAAATAGATGTTACAGTGATTATCTTTTAAAACGTAAGTGATAGAAACGTACTTTCAAATAGAAAAGTTCGTCAAATAAAGAGTAGATTTCATAGATGGCATTTTTTTTTACTCGGGGCTGTATACATATTAAAATACGAAATTTAATTTTTATACGGTCCCTCCTTTCCTATCACTTGTGTTTAGAAAAATTTTGCTCTTTGTCTAAAAAATCCTGTGTTTAGCATACTCAGCGAGAAAATTAATTTTGAAAATGATGACTTACACCAATTTACCTACAATGTTGGCGTAAGTTTTCCTGTCAAAATTCTTTACTTTAGGGGACCAATTTTGAGTTGATAAAAGATAAATAAAGATCCCATTGTTGGGAAAAGCAATTAAACGCGTTCAAATTTGTGAAATTAACCGGTACAGTTTTACTGAAAACGATCGGTACTGCTTTATGAAATTAGTGATAATTTAGTCTTTTTTTTGAGGGGGGGGGTGCGTCATTCGCACTAATTACATCATGCTTCTAGAGAAGGAATTTTAATTTGTAAAAGAGAATGACAAAATAATGGTGTAGGTTACTATGGTGTGGTAACTTTCACTAGAAACTGCCAGACATGCGTTACAGGAAAATGCTAGCTAAATTAGGATTTGAGGAGTCAACTGTGTCTTTGAGTGACTATTAACTTAAATTAACGTCAGTTAAACAGCAAGTACATTTTTCTCACTTTTGAGACATCACCTTAGTGCTTGGTGGCAAATGCCAAAATTTTCAAATTGCAATATCTCGGAAACTATTCCAGTTAAAGATACGTGATTTTTTAAATTAATTTTCTTAGACAAAGAGCAACATTTTTCTAAGTGATAGGAAAGGCGAGACCGTATAAATATTAAATTTCTTATTTTTTATGTATTCAGCCCCTAGTAAAAAAATTGCCATATGTGACAGCTACTCTTAATTTGACAAACTTTTCTAGTTGAAAGTATGTTTCTCTCACTTACGGTTTAAAAGACAATCGCTGTAACATCTATTTTGAAACACCCCGGTATATATATGAATACAATTTGTGTTCTGGTTAGATTATTGTTACTTGCTGAGTGTGTGGCAGCCCGGTTGGGTAGTTTTTTTTTTTTTTTTTTGAACGAATTTTTACTGTAAAATAAATGATTAGATTCTATAATACTTGTAAAGTCTTCATTTTAGGATACATGAACACATGTTTTTTCCCTCTGCTATTTAGCCTTTTAAAATGCTATTACTCGCTGGAATTACAATTTCCTCGATGACAATAATAGTAATACTGATTAATGTAATAGTTGGCGTTCAAGACTATTAATAAAATTTTTCTTTCAAATGTACTTTTACTGAAAATAAAAGGCAGAAGAACATCAGAATTTTGATTTTATGGATTTTTACTTAAAAAAAATCTGTTTCTGTATATATATATATATATATATATATATATCAAGAAAACTCTCTTCAAACAGGATTCAGCGAATAGAAAAGTGAAATAGCACATTCTTTGAATCATCATGTATTGTAAAACGCTGGAAATAATCTGAAACTTTCACGAAACATTGCCCTTGTTATAAGAATTCTGTATGTACACTATTGCAGCAATTAAACGCATATTAAAGAAAATAAATAAGTTTTTTCAAAAAATTCGAATACGCTGCATGTAATTTTTAGTTCTCGACGGAACTTTAAACATGTGCAGAGAATTTGAGAAATATCAAACCGAAATTTAGATTAAAAGCAGTAGCATCATGGAGACATGACCATTCGAAATAAAAGTTTTTAAAAATGTTTGCCATGTTTTTTTGATTTTCGCACTATTTAGAAAGCAATGTAAAATAACATGTAAAAATTCCAGTTGAATAGTACACATATTTAAGAAAGTATATTGCACTGAGGATTTTATTATAAAAAGTTATTTTTTAATTTAACTTGTCTACGTTTACGTGCGTGCACAATGTTTTAGAAGTAAGCTGCTGAAATTAATTCAGGAGAATAAAAAAAAATTATCTAAAGAAGACTAATGTGTGCTTTTTATCCGATAGTAGATGCATTCAAAGTAAAACACTGCTCGTTAAATCTATGAAAATTTTCATACTTTTAAAGAACTTAATCATTTGGAAAATTTATCTTTTAAACTAACAGTTTGATATACTTGCTTTAGTGACTATTAAATTAATTATAATCCAAATTGCGTTGCTACAAAATTTTGATTTGTTTAAAATTATTCCAAATTTTCTATTAATTCAAGTATGCTTTTCTGATATCCTCATATAATTAATAATTCTAATATAAATAATAAATCAAATTTTCAAATTTAAACTAAAATTATCTTTATGTAGTGGAACAGAAAAGAACATTTAATTTTTCACTCAGACCCAATGTAATAAAATAAAAAGCAAACCTAAACCGCTATAATCTTTCATTCACAGATAGAATCGAAGCTTAGTCAATTTCAACAGGATTGATAATCCTCGGTTTATTTAAGTCATGTGTTAAAAAATGACAACACGAGTATCATTACTATGTGTTAACAGCTTATTATTTGTACAGATATTATTTAAACATGTTGGAAACTGTTATAAGAGTCTACCTTTTCATCCGAACTTTCAAAAGTACACCAAATGTTGTATTTTTTAAAACATTCTCCTTAGATTTAACAGTTGCTACTGTAAACAATAAAACCATTATCAATTTCCACAAAAAAGTCATTTATAAAAGGAAACTAATTTATTTTGATATATTATCAAGGTAACCGAATGGAAATAGCTTTTGACTATATGTTCAGCTTGAAGATCGGTGTATTTCAGAGTAGTTATTTGATTTAACACCAATCTTTATAACGTAATCTGTAAAGCAACACTGTCCAACTTAATAAATAAGCAGCAGAAAACAGCATGTCAGAGCACCCAAACCTGTCTGCTATTTTAATTTTTGTAATGGGGCTCTTATAAGTTGTTTTTGCCGCTTATTTATTAAGTTGGACAGTGTTGGTTTGCATGAGTATAAGAGCCCCATTACAAAAATTAAAATAGCAGACTGGTTTCGGTGCTCTTACATGCTGTTTTTTGCTGCTTATTTATTACCTTGAGCACCAAGCTACGTTTTCGCACTTATTACTGACCAGCTGAGTTTCACAGTAATTAAAAGGGTTTTTAATTGTCAGTTAAATTTAATAAATAAATATAAAAAGGAAGAAAATGCTTCTAATTTTACAAATGCTCCTACAATTTATAATATTGAAGAGCAAAGGTATTAATGCCTATAAAGCATTGTGCCAGTAATATAGGAGAGCTGAAATCAGTTAAAGGAACCTTTCTAAATGATTTCCGAATTTATCTTTGCTGGATTTATCTCATTGAGTCCTATGAATACGACAAACATACGAAGAAACTGAGTATTTTCTGATGACAGAAGGGGGGGAAAACTTCCATTTTCGTTGTTTGAAATAGGTTTCAGGTGAAGGAATATTAAAGATCGAGAATCGAAGACCTCTTCCGACGTGTCTCTCACCAAACTAAAATTTCCAAAATGCTTCTCCCGTATTTACACTTTTGAATTGTCACTTCGTGCATTAGCAGCTATCCACGTTCGTTCCCTCAGAGATATATGCAAATTTCCGAATAGATTTAACTCGCATTCAACAGAAAAGAGTTTGTTCGTTTTACACACAGAAGCGGTAGATCAAAACGGCGGCCCGTAATTTTCTCACTACGGATAGGAGGTTGTACCGATTTTGAGTAATGTCCCCAGGAACACTTCTTGCGATTTGCGACACGAATTTCGAGACTTAGGGAGGGGCTTGCGGTGGTGGAGGGGGGGCGATATTACGTCTCCGCGTTTGATTTACTATTAGATTAAAACTTTCCGCCAAGGAATTCTGAGCGCCTGCCGCCAAGGAATATCCTGAATAAATCGCGGCATGAAATAGTGAAATTTGCATGAATATAGTGAAACTGAGATGTCTTTCGATTGTGTGCGTAGGTGACGGGGCGGTTGTAATTTGGGAATATTTGAATGTTTCGGATTTCAGGAGGAAGAACACCGATGTTTATGCGGTGTTCGAAGGATTTAGAAGCAGATGTCCTAAATGATGTTTGGAATTTTCGAATTTGAGGAGGGTATTACGTGGAATATTCTGTCGATGATTACTTCGTAAGGATTATGTAATGTAATAGTAATGAGGTGCTAATTTAAATTTCGATCATTTACTATTAGAAAATTCTTACTTGGAATGGATGATGCACGATAATTATTCTGCGCTACATTTCCACTATTCAGCCCCGTTTGACAAGGGATTGAGGAAGTGAGTTATAAACCTTTGATGTTTCAGATAAGGCTAATGTTGTTAAGAATATTTGCATACGAAAAAGCTATACGCGGAATGGAATATTTTCAAAGACATCATGGAACATCTGAAGAAAGAAAATAAATTAGAATGGCAATTTAAGCACCAGAAAACTAATAGCTGTCATGACATTTAACAAGGAGCTTTAACTGATGCAAACTGGTGAGCTCTTAGATTTAGTTAGCTGACAGAGTGTTGATATTCAGCGTAATTTTTTTAAAAATATCATTATTAAAGTGTAGAGTGTCAGCAATTTAGATGAGTTTAAGTCAGTGAGAAAAGCAATTATCAACAGCTTCTATCATTGGCGTAAATTGGCATGTAACATTGGGGGGGGGCAAAATGCTTCCTATTGTAGGGAATATTTTCAAGCAGATGATATCTAAACATTCTTGAATTAAAAAAAAAAAACATTTTTTGGGGGGTAAGCACACGCCTAGTTAAGTTATACCTATGGCTTCTACTTTGCTTTGTAAGCATTTTGCACAAAATTCGGTTGAGTCTTCGGAACACTTTTGTGCCACGGGTATGTGCAGTAGATATATTTTTACTAAAGTATAAAAGAGACGGAAAAAGAAAATTGTGTAAAATATGCAAAGTTTGAATAATTGAATGTGCAGATATTAAATAACTGTATTTCACGCTTAGATTTCTTTGTAAAATAAGTGATCCACATTTTTCAATCACTGTAGAAAGAATATTATTTTGCCCCTCTAACATGATTATTTATAATCTACAGTCATGGTATTTACTCATATATATGTTTACAAATTCTATAATTATTTCTTGAATTTTCTATACATATTATGCGTATGCTGATTAAAAAATATTCTGTGAAAAACATAAAAAAAATCTAAATTACACTTAAAGCAGGGCTTCAAACCGTAATTTTTTTTCCTTCCGGTTCAACTTTAAAAAAAAGAGTCGGTTCGGTTTCGGTTTCCGTTCCTCCAAAAAATAACGGTTTTTGGTTTTCGGTTCAGTTCCGAATGAAAAATTTTATTTTATGTATATTCTTATCAGTACTAAAAATATAATTCTACCAGAAACAAAAAAATGGAATTCTTTCAAAATTTAGAAGATTTTATTCTTTTTTTAAATGTTACACTATGTGATTTGATACAATTAACCAGCATGTATGATACGAACGGCGAGCAGAGAACGACGAGGACTGGCATTGTTATCCACTATCAAAATCGAAATCTAAAATAACGTTTTATATCGAGCCTTCGTATATTGACAAAATTATTTAAAATGAATTCAATGTCAATCTGGATAGAAATAGGGAATCTATGTGCTTTTGTTCCCAATTCTTTACTTTAAATCGTCTTCATTTTCAATGCTTTCAGTAGAAGATTGTGTTTCATCGTTTACGACTGAAATGGATTTTTCCAAAAGTTGTAATTTGTTCCAAATATTCTGTGAATATTGCACAGGAATTCGAGAAGCAATATACTGCCCGTTTTGCTAAAGCAGATCGACTGCAAACAAGATGAATATACTTCTAAAAAGGGTGATAGGCTGAGATGGGAATTTTTTGAAGCTCTATTTTAGCGCGCTGTCTTTTTATGACGTTTTCCATTTTGTTTTATTTAAATTCGGAATTTCAGAAACTATTCTACTTATTAAAATAAATAACTTTGTGAAAAAAACACACATAAAATGTTGCTTATAACACGTTATGATCGTTTCGTCCAAAAAATTCTTTCGGTCTTCATCAGACAAAACCCTTCGTCTCACTAAGCAGAGGTAACTCACTAAGCAGAGTTCCCTCGGCTTAGTGCTTGGAGCTTGCTATGTCAAGCTTAATGCAAGTTGGGCAAGTGTAAACTTGAACACTTGATTCAAGCTTGCATTAAGCTTCCACGCTTGAGATTTTCAAGCTTAATTCAAGTTTATTGACTTGATAAATCAAGCTTACTGCAAGTTTGATGCAAAGTTTTTGCGCTGTCTGGGCTTCCTTGGAGGGCGAATTTTAAAGCATTCTGAAATTTATTTTTAGGTATTTTTGTATGTTACATTTTACTGCAAGAATTTTATGGAGATCATTTTATTTTTTTTCAGCTGTGGGAAATGCTGACATACAAAAAACGGCTTTATTTTTCGGGCCTCCTATTACCATTTAGGAAGTTTGACCTTGGTGCAACACATATGTGATGATGGATCAAAATTGTGATGTATTTTTAAAAACACAGATTGGATGATTCAAAATATTTACATAGAATTATGTATTCAGTCTTATTTAGATGGGCACATACACAATCAAGGAAAGCTAACTATATTTTCTATTAATGTGCAAGATCATATGACGACACAGTCCAAAACCATAGCCGCCCTGATGAGTAAGAATAAAAAAGTTTCAGTTACCAATGTCTATTATAGAAATTATCATATCGATCATATTGAAACCATTAATTATGCAAGCTACGGAAACTCTTTAAAATTGCAAACAGAATTACAATTATTTTAATACACGAGAACATTTGCTTTTTCTCCAGTTTTTGGGGGGTGGAGAATGAAAATTTTATATGTACTTAAAACTTTGAGATAACCCATACAGCAGTCGTGTTGCTAACACGATTGCTGTATGGGAAGACAGTGAATTTTAGGCTACAAAGCGAAAATTTTTAAGGGGAGAATTTTTGACGAATATTTTTCATCAAAATGTCTTCGCTGGACAATCATTCAATATTTTACAAATGGTAACGCCCCTGTTTAAACAATTTGGATTCTTATAAAAAATATGATTAGAATTTCTTTTTTTTTACATACTATTATATACACTGATTATCTGTGACTCGATCCCAGAAATTTTGTTTAGGTGGATTATACATTGCATCTTACAGTACAATGTACGTAAAATTATTTTTGCTTCACTATAATGTAGACCTTATAAATTAACGACCAGCAACATTTAAAAAAAGTATCTGTATAAATATTTGGAAATTTACGAGATCCATGTTCGTATTTGTAACTGTGCATCAAGCTTTTCAAAAAAGCCCATGGCATCGTTGGTTTATAATTTAATCACAATGCTGAGTTCCTGGAATATTGACTGTGAAGCTTTAAACATCATTGAAAAAGAGACAAGACTGGAAAACGTGCCAAATAGGCGATTTTTCAAAACCGCCAAGAAGTACCCTGAAGTAAGAATCAACTCATTGAAAAAGTAAAATTAAATCACGCTTTGGCAGGATTTTTTTTTCTGCTCATTTACTATATAATGATTTTAAGCAAATCATCTCATTTCAGCAAGCGCAAATGTCACATCAAATTGAGAGCAATCTCCTTTTCAAAAATGAAATAGGCGAGTTAAGGAAAATTTATCCAAATGAACCGCCTTTTGTTCAGTCATCCTCCGTAACAACCCAAATAGACCTTAACAGCTTAAGAAACTGAGAAAGAAGGCATTAAATACACACCCTGTAGGCATTGAACGTACACCAGAATCTCGCATTTTTTTCACACCACCTCAATTGTCAGAACTCCCTGAGCCATTATCTATCTCGGAGTTTTTTTACTTTTTATTTAAACCTGTGTAATTTGCAGTACAGGTCATCTATTATGCGGTTCTGCTCACCTTTGACATCAGCAGAGCCATTTGATGGGGCTTCTTTGAGCAAACAAAATTTGCTTTAATCGGCCAATTATCCTTCATTCAGTGGTGTGTTGACTTTAAGAAGTGTTGCCAGTTTCCTAAAGCACAATATTGAATTCACGATGACTTAATGGCAGATACCTTTCAACGCATGTGAATAAATAAACCATCGATCACAACGAACCATGTTATTATGCCAACGTGCCAACATCACCACCCAGGGAATAAAAGATGGTTGCCAGTGTACTAAAGGAAAAAATCTGAATCGAATTTCGAAAGCAGCCAAGAAGAGTCGCTTGAACTATAGAAACTGTCTTAAAAATTAATCGAAAATTCTACCAGATGAGATTTTCGTTTTGAACAGTTTTTAAGTGTAATGTTTTTGTCAATTTTCTTTGATGAAATCAGATTATCGTGAACGCAGTCTCACATTAAATATTTTTCTTTTTTTAACATAACGTTTTCTCACTTAATGACAGAAGTCACTAAATAATCAATGGCGTTACAATTTGAAAATTTAATTGCTGTAATTTCAACTTTTGCATCCCCCCCCCTCATAATCTTGCAGCTGAAACTTATATCGCCATATGAAATTTGTATAGTTTTTCCCGCCTCTATATAAAGTAATAGAGTTAAAATTTGAAAAACTTGTTTCGTAAAAACAATGGTGGTCGTAGTAAAGTAACAAATTCCTTAATCAGAAAGTGTGTTCAAGAAATCCAAGAAATATGCTCACATTAAAAGGCATTTGGTACAGATTATTTTTCAACATATCCTTCACAGGTATCAAAGCATTTTTTCCATCTTTACAGTATAAATCTATTGAAACCTTTGTAAAAGAAATCGAGGAGCTTTTCTCTGAGCCATTTAACGACACGGCGTCCTCAAGTGCGGCATAGGTTTGGAAAAAAGGTCTTGCCAGGCGCTTTTTCATTGGCCTGAAGAAAGGCTGGCCTGGAAATCACTGGACGCCAGACCTGGGCTGTAGAGAGCATGTTCCAATACGTTCTATTTAACATCGATAGAGAAACTTTTTATTGCACTGTACGTGTACAATCCCGGACTGAGCAGAAGTCAAGGAATTAACGATACCATATGTTTGTCAAGATGAGTACAGAGATCGGCCAACCCATACCGCCATATACACAAGATGCAGCTGAAAAACAGGCATTCGACATATTCCATCAAGTGCATTACTGGCAGGATAACAATCTAGGATCCAGCAGAATGGAGATGGAAACGTGCAGCACGGGCTTCATTTCGAACAAAATAAAATACAAAAACTTTACTGCTACTAATATACTGCAGCTGTAAAAAAGGATATAATAGTGCCACTTGCCGATAATCGGGTTTAAAGTGCACTTCAGTTTGCAGAAACTTTTCAGGAATTTAGTGCAAAATACTCCCTTGATTGAGAAAAATGAGGAAGTGATGAAGCCTAAAAAAGTAAATGAGGAATTTGATGTTGAATCTGATGAACAAGATGAAGTTGAATCAGTTTGTTTACTTTCGAATAGTTGGGGCCATCTGAACGTCATGACTTATGCAATTCCCTACCATTTACCGCATTACACATACAACGTAAAGTATTGATTTTGACAGTAATATAGTGGCTTTTCCTGTCTAGTGTGTGTTAATTTCTAATTGTTGAAAATTTATAGAAACTAACCCATTTTTATTTCATATTTTTAATCCTCCAGTCTGTTTTTGATGAAGCATTATAACGTAAGTCTTTAAAAATACGCAAATACGGAAGAGGAGTTACTTCATGTTTCTATAAGGACTGGCGGTAAACAGGCCAATCTGGCAGCTCTGGATACCTAAATATCTCTTGCGTTGGTAGCTGAGTTACTATATACATTTGCAAATTTCATATTTCAGTTTCATCATGACCTTATCGTGCGCTAGGGGGCAGCACGTGAGCCGCGTGCAACACGAGGTTTAGCCCGCGTCGAAAGTCACACCCGCAAATTATCATCCCCTGATGATTGCCGTTAGATAAAGAAGACGGCGTAAAGTGTTTTTCAAGTTAAGTTGAGTGTGTGTACTTTTACCAAGTCTTCTTAGAAAAAAAGGAGATTGAGAAAATCGGTCGTGAGGCTTCTTAGGCTGATACATAATTAAAGCTGTTGAATTCTGCTTGCTGTTGCTTATTGATTAAAAAAAAAAAAAAAAAAAAAATGGAACACGTAAGGAAACGACTTTGGGTGCGATCCCTGGGTTATCTCCTGCATCAAAAGTTTTCTGTAATCAACCACAATTTTTGTTTGTGCTTGTACAGTCTTTGCTGTATCACACAGATCAAAACTTAGTCAGTTATATTTATCATGGATAGACTTTACATTTTTTCTTGAAAAGGTATAAGTGCTGATGACTATAACATGACATACAGGGGAAAAAAGTGCGAACACTAGTAACATAATTTGATTTTAATTATTTTTAACCCTTTGAGGCGCAACCCTTTCCCAATGCTGCAAAAAGAGCAGTCGTTGCCATCGCTCGACTTAACTACCAGCAAGATGGCGGACGATCGACACGTTCATCGCGTGCCACAGATATAGAGATCCTTTTTTGACGCAGCTGGCTGCGATGGCAACGACTGTCCTTTTTTCAGCATTGGGCAATCTATCCAGCTGTTCTCGCATTCTTCCATTTTTCAGAAGATGTTAGTGTTGTTAAAAATAATCGTGACAATTTTTTTTACGGGAAATGACGTGCTAAAAAGTAAAGGTTTCTCGTGGAGCTATGCCACCCGCAACTATTTTTGTAGAAATCAAATCTATTCTTCGTGACTGGCAACAGTCAAAACATCCGAGTTTGGTGTTCCCAGAGCGGGAACACTGCGCGTTAAAGGGTTAATGTAAAATAAGTACAATTTTGTTTTACATCGAAGAACATTAAAACAATAGAATATTTTTTAAAGCAACATCCCAATAGCTGAAACTATGAGCCGCCACTGCTTTCAAATATCACTCTAATACTTGATGCAGGTATGTATGATATAGTTATCAGTTTAAAATCATTAGTTTGCATATGGATATGAAAGGCATGCGTAAAGCCAGATACAGTCAACACGTTTAAAAGAAAACTTGGATAAATCGTTTATCGTGAAGCAGCTGCAGATTTTGTGTTTTTGGATAATCGCCGGGAAAGTGAGATTTGATAATTAGTTACTACTACTTCCACTACTGCTATCGAATTCAAGGTGAACACGGATGAACTCTCCCCGCGATTGCTATCAGCGTAAATTGGTCATCCCCTGTTGGAAATTTAACTAGATGAATGACAAGTAGAGATTTAATTGCAACTCTCTTACGGAAGTTAAAAAAAAAGCCATTAAGGTGCTAACACGAGTAACAGCTGTGTTTTAACAAGTTTAAAAGCTTAAATTACTTGTTAACAGTTATTCATTTCCATGTTATTGTTTATGACTACTCATTTGCATTTTAGTATTCTAATGAGGTATAACAATGCAAAGTACCATCCGTTGTGTTTCTTAATAGTAACTATACATAGCATATTCTGATAGCAGTTGTTGAATCTTGTTAAACAACACTATCAACGGAAATAGATAAAGAGGTTTTAAGATTATGGTAAAGATACTGTTTGCCGGATAGTTTTATAAGACAAATTTTATTATATAATCGCCTGTAACAACGGCCTATGAAAGTATCGTCGAAAATCTCAAAGCAACTATCTTTAAAAAGATGTAAGTACTTTTGACTTTTTTTTTCAAAATTTATTCTGAAGTGTTTCCTGTAATGTACTTAAATCTGAGAAATTATTTTCCAGTTCTTTTTTTTTTTTTTTTTTTTCTTTTTCTAAAATATCTGCGCGGATTTTAGCATGAAATGTTTTTATCTGTTGTTTCAGGTGTTCATGGTAATTTCTAATTATGAACCAAAAGTTTTAAGTTTCAAAACGATATAATTAGTGTCATTACAAACACACATATGTATCATAAACCGTGTACGGTTTGTATATCTGTTCGAAGTATAACTAAGTTATAAGTACACATTTATTATTTTGAAATTTATATACGTAACTATAATTCACAGTACGGTAACTTTTGGAAATGATGTGTTCAACACAATCCTTTGAAAGAGGCACACAAAAAACATTTAAAACATTGTAATTGATAGGTAAATAAAGCCCATTTCAAGGAAGGCCCGTATTTTAAAGAAAAAAAATACATTAAAAAAAGATTCTTAAAAGTAATTTGCAACCGTTATCTAATTGTCGCTAATATGCGTGAATTACAATATACGAGGCGTATTCGCAGAAAGTAAGTTCCGTTTTGAAAAAAAAATTACTAAACAATTTGTTTCAAGCCAATTTTAATTTAACATGAAAGAGCATACCTCAAACTATTTTTCTACATAGTTTCCACAATGTTCAAACACTCGTCGCAGCGGGTTACCAGCTTTTCTATACATTCTTCATAAAAACTTCCTGCCAATGACGATAACTACGATTCCAGAGCATTTTTCATTTCATCGTCGGATTCAAAGAGCGTGCCGCCTAGCTCACGCTTCATGTCCAGGAGCTAGTGGTAGTCGGATAGCACCAAGTCTAGGTTGTACGACGGGTGATCGAACTTCTCCCAGCGAGACTGCTGAATCATCTTTTAAGAATCACCAGCAATATGAGGGCGAGCATTGTCATGGAGCAGCACAGTTCCTTTTCTGAGCATTGTCCTCAACGTTTGTTTTGAATGGCACGCCGTAGTCGTGGTTATCGTCATTGGCGGAAAGTTTCTATGAAGAAGGTGTAGAAAAGTTGGTAACCGCAACGACAAGTGTTTGAACATTGGCGGAAACTAAAAAAATAACCTAGAAAAATAGTTTAAGGTATGCTCTTTCAGATAAAAATAAAATTGGCTGAAAAAAAAAAAATTATTAATTTTTTTTTTTTTTTTTTTTTTTTTTCAGGACGGAACTTTCCGAATACACTTCGTATATAAGTTCAGTAAAATCACGTGTCAACAAACGTAATTTTTACGAATTTTTCAGATTAACTAATAAAACATTTGAATAAAAGAATACCTAAGGCTTTCTTAAGAAAAATTATTCAGTATAAGGAATTCTTCAAAAATTTCAGAAGGGTTTTAAGGGGGTTTTCAAATTTTGAGAAGTTGAAGCATTTAAAATTTATGAATAATATAGAACCAAAAAAGAATAAACTTGCATTATTATCATTATTATTATTATTATTATTATTATTATTATTATCATCATCATCATCATCATTATTATTATTATTATTATTATTTTCAGAAGAAAATCTTATTCTTCTTAACTTTTCTTATAATAATTTTGATACTTGTTCAGAAGTAATTAAAAAGATGTTTAAAAGTGGCAAAACAGGATAATGTTTAAACTATTCGGATGAATTGAAATTTGCTAACACCTTTATCACGTAATATTCATTTTATAGTCGTACTATCTGACGTCATTGAAGGGTTAGTATGTAATGTGCATATTTCTAAAAATCCTGAATTTTCGTCAGCGTTGTAGGAGTACAAAGAATGGAATTAAAATATTGGCAAAAATATAGAAGGCAAAGTTATATAACTACTGTGTATAGCTAAAAGATTTACTGGCTAGAATGTAACAAAGTGCTAAGTGAAATTATTAATAGAGAAAATATTTTATTTTTAAAATTAACGTTATTAACGTTTAGTTTTAGTGGAATGAGATTTTAAAGTACATGTCATTCCTCCTCTGTATCTACATTTTGTTTGATGTACTTTAATATTTTATGTGTCAAGAAAATTTTGCATAATTTTCACAAAATCTAAAAAAAGCAAATAAACAACAACAAAAAAAAAATCAAAGAAATTTGTTTAAGTTAAATCGCCAAAGAATGTATTACCTCCAGACACCTTAAAGTGACATGCCTCTGAAGGAAAAAATGCAATTTTTGCAAAAATTTAAAATTCGTTCTATTAAAAAAAAAAAAAAAAAACTTACAAATTTATTGTTTCAGTCGTTGCTACGTACAGCCGTTGAGGCTTATACTCTTAAGTAACAACCGATGATGCTAAATTTTATTTCGTTCTCTTCAGTGGTTTGTACGTGATAGACAAACAAATATTTAGCCATTTTAAATAGTCCAAGCCTATAGTTCGAGTTAAATGATTACCAATAACGTCACTAAATTTATTTTTGTTTGTTTCAGTCATTTTTACGTCATGCGCGAACAAAAAAAAGCGTCACGGACAGAACAACAGACAGATAAACTCTTTTTTGATGGTCGTTCTGTGTTGATAATTGTTGGAAAAGGACAGAAAGCGCAAAAATTTTGATTCCAACTATGTATAGACAAAAGTTTAATTTTATATATACAGTGGCCACCGCTTAGTTGGATCACGTTCGTGCTATTGATTTCTGATCGAACAAAGCGGCTGATTTGAAAAAGCGGACGCTTTGAAGATAATGATCTTCCGTTTTCCGCGATTTGATTCGATAAAGCGGCTTATCCAATTAACCAGTGATCCAATTAAGCGGCGGCCACTGGCGTACATACTGTAATTCTTATTTAAAGCAGACAACATAAATTTAACTTTCTCAGTTATAACAGTAATCTTGATTAAAAACTTACAATGATATGGAAGATAGCCTATAAATTCCGAACTTCGTGCCAAATATTAAACATATTAACAATGACATTCTTTTAAATTATTTTTTTATTTTGAATTTAATGTGCATTCGGCAGATTTTTAATATCAACATTGCTTATTTTCTTGGTAAAGTCGTTTTACAAATCCAGAAACGGTAACAACGATATTTTCAGATTAATAGTGATATTTTACCTGACATTCGTTATACTAAGTCTTTATAACGTATTATTTACAACACTATACTCTACAAAAAAAGACGCACAAAAACCACATAACCTTTGAACAGAGACGACAAAAAATATCAGGAATAATGATTATCTTGTTTATTTGTCTGTTTTAAACAATGAATATCAAAAACCACCAACTTCGCTTCGAAGACAATAGACCAATAATACCAACAAATAAGCATCCCCAACTCAATTTATCTGCGCTCCATATAATTTGAGGGACCAATTTCGTCGTGGGAAAGATGCTCTTGAATTTCTTCAAATAATGTTTGCTAACTACTTCTGATGTATATGGTTGCCCTCCGTCTTTTAGATGGACTTGATTTAATAGGGTGGGGCAGGGCGCAAAAGGTTATTTTCGAATTTTTTGAGAAACTGCTCTCGGTAGACTTTGAGATAGAGGGAAAGTCATTAGGTTTATTGTATATCAGGGCTGTTATTCCAAGTTAATAGGCTGTTAAAGGTCGCTTTCCAAATGTGAGAAGATGATAGGGACCATTAAAGAGAAGGTTTTAACATTATATAAAAAAATCAGTTTTCTAGTTAGAGATTTGAGTTGCAGTGACAACATTCTGATGCTCAAATCTTGTAGAAAAATAAAGAACAAAATCTTGGTTGCTTTTAAAATTGAAAAATTTCGGAATTTTCGACCATTTTCAACTTAAAAAGCAGATATCTCCGTTTGAGCAAACTTTGCTCAGATACGCAGACAAATAAAAAATCGAAAAATCTATTTATTATTATTATTATTGTTATTATTTTGAATTTCTCACAGCTGTTTAAACAATCCCCATTTCCGTGGGAAGGACGGAATTTCGGATAAGTACTATTTTCTGATCGCTGTTTAACCCTTTAAGGTGCAATCCTTTACCAATGCTGAAAAAAGGGCTGCCGTTGCCATCGCTCGACTTAACTACCAGCAAGATGGCGGACGATCGAAACGTTCATCGCGTGCCACAGATCTAGAGACCCTTTTTTGACGCAGCTGGCTGTGCGGCACAGCCAGGCCAGGGTCTCTAGATCTATGGGATCAAAAAAGGGTCTCTAGATCTATGGCACGCGATGAACGTTTCGATCGTCCGCCATCTTGCTGGTAGTTAAGTCGAGCGATGGCAACGGCTGCCTTGTTTTCAGCATTGGGCAATCTATCCAGCTGTTCTCGCATTCTTCCATTTTTCAGAAGATGTCAGTGCTGTTAAAAATAATCGTGACAATTTTTTTACTGGAAATGACTTGCTAAAAAGTAAAAGATTATCGTGGAGCTAGGTCACCCGCAACTATTTTTATAGAAATCAAATCTATTCTTCGTGACTGGCAACAGTCAAGACGTCAGAGTTTGGTGTTCCCAGAGCCGGAATACTGCGCGTTAAAGGGTTAACTGAAACGGTCTGCACATACTTGGTGAAATCTACTGCGAGCTGATTCACCCGCCCTTCCTTTTATTAATTTATTTGACCTGCAATCAAAGCAGAGCAGTCTCAAATTAATAGCTGAAAATACCACGTATGAATTTGTAACGAAAACAACAGGTAAGACTTACTGACACACTCCTGACATTTAAATTTGGACTTCGGTATTATTTTGTACGATCACACACCACAGAGTCCTCCTGTTATTATCGATGTTCCTCTGCCCCCTCCAGTGTTGTTCGCACCCCCCGAAAAGCCAGACGACAAAATGTGTGTAGTCACGTTTTTTATCTCTCATCTAATGATGCTTGTAAATGGATGCGCTGACACGATGCCATATCGATTATGTGTTTCTTTTTTCCCCCTACTTCAGGGATACCTCTTGATTTTCATGCGTCCTCGTGTGACAGGAAGCGCACACTTTGGTGTAACGCCCATGTCCGGGACATCGCGTGATCGTCCCATTTGTCTTCGAACTTGTCGCAGAGACGTCATCCATTTAACGGATTCAAATCACTCCTTCAGACTCCGACGACTCCGAATTCTGTCGCCAAAGAAGGGAAATTGCCAACATCTCTGATCATTAGAAAACAATCAAGGTCTGTTTTAATGATTCTCTTGTAGTGGCGAAGCTGATACAGTGGCTGATACAAGATGGGCGATTCCTTTGAGCACATTTGAACCAAATCCCGCAGTGGCCTAGTTACTACGCTCCGTTCCCGTAAGACCACGGAAAGTGAAGCAGCACCAGCTTGGTCAATGCTTGGGAAGGTGAACGCCTCTCTTGGCTGCTCTGCTGTGGGACCGAGTACGCTGACAAGAGCTGGTGAACGTAAAATCTGTAAATCTGTTCGTGGCTTCAATGTCCTTCATGCTCAAACGATACGTCTGGGGGGTGGACAGCCAGCTGCGTCAAAAAAGTGTCTCTAGATCTGTGGCACGCGATGAACGTTTCGATCGTCCGCCATCTTGCTGATAGTTAAGTCGAGCGATGACAACGGCCGCCCTTTTTTCAGCATTGGGAACGGGTTGCTCCTCAAAGGGTTAACTTGCACCGGCTCCCATAGCGTGCACGGTCCCCTAGCAGTCCGACCTTGAGCAGTTCGCCCACCCAAGCACTGGGCAAGACGGTACTGCTTCACTTTCCGTCTTTTTACGGGAATGAAGTTTACATCAGTATCACCCAAAATGTGAATTCTGACAAAAAGTACCCTTTTACATGTGTTATTTCGAAAAGTTTTTAATTAGTATTTCATCTTCTGAACATCATTTTTCCGTTGTGTATTTTGTCGTATCGCTCAGATATGGATTCTCATTGTAAGTATTGTACACTGAAATAACGTTTAATTTCATATTGACGTATAAATAAATACCTCTTCGTGCATTTGTTTTCTTTCTATTTTAAGGCGTTAACTCCTTTCACCTAAAGATACACTTTTCCGTTGACATAAATATTAACTTTAAACAATATAATTTGCTTTGAAACAGCCTCTTTATTTTACAATGAGCTTTATTTATCTCTCCTCCCCCCATTCCTACCCCTCCAATC
Source organism: Cheiracanthium punctorium (assembly GCA_038373885.1). Classification (NCBI taxonomy): domain Eukaryota; kingdom Metazoa; phylum Arthropoda; class Arachnida; order Araneae; family Cheiracanthiidae; genus Cheiracanthium; species Cheiracanthium punctorium. The sequence goes on from JAWZYV010015925.1 coordinate 353,895, forward strand.
TTTCCTTTGGAACAGACCCTTTAAGTTTCAAAGGCATGTTTATTTCTTTCCTTTATTTTTTTTCCATTTGCGCTCCACCCCTGTATGTAATTTGCTCCGAACACGATAGCTGAAACGCTTAACTGAAAGTTGAAAATCACAAGTGCCGAACGCTAATAGCACAGTGAAAATCCATTAGGCAAAGGAATTGTCCTCCGTTGGATCAATTATGAGAGCAAGCGCGTTGGACAGGTGTTCTCATGATATGACATTTGGATTGTGTGCAAAATTTTTATAGCTTCTCGCCCTCGGTGAAGAAACTTTAATAAAAAACAGTTGATTTGACAGTTAGCTTAACCCTCTGAGCTACTGAGGCGTAAAACGACTTCTGACCTCTAATTTCAGTGGCGTATCGAGGCAGTGGCATAGCAAGCAAAACTGGCGCCCGGGGCACGATACCTATTTGGCGCCCCCATCTTGTATTGTTTGTCAAATCTTCTTTGTCTTAGGGACGATTTGTCGCCCCTCTGCAAGCGGCGCCTATGGCATAATAAACGCCCCCAGAGCCCAACTATGACAGTCAGAGGCCCTAGGCCTAGCACTTTTGCGGGGCCCCTGTGCGGTCATTTCTTGTTGGTCATACCACTTATAATTATAAGATACCACCTTTTCTTCGCAATTTCATGCATAAGGGGGGAGGTGCTTTAGCTTCAAACTCTCTCCTGTACAAAAAGTTTTAACTTTAAGTTCACAAATTTTTAGCTTTTAATGTAGAAGTTATGCTTCAGAATGACGTCACGTCAATGAATACTTCATGGTGGGATTCTTGGGATCTTTACATGGCGTTTGTTTTAATTCTGACAACCCTTAACAAACCCTTTTGCTCAGCGGCATGTATTTTTTAAGTGCATCTCTGTATCTATTTATATTACTGTTGAAAATTTAGCATAACTCATTTCTTTTAGGAATAGAACGTAACTTAATAATTTTAGGGCCTGCTAAAACTTGGGGGCCCTAGGCCTTAGCCTAGTTGGCCTGTGCGGTAATCAGGGCCTGGACGCCTCCTTGCCTCCCCCATCACTATGTCACCGTATCTAGTGTATGGCAGGTTGGTATGGGCGACACTCGAAGCGGGGCATTGCAAGATTGGCACAAGGAAAGAAGCATTTAACCTGTTCGCACCCATCGTTACGAGGTGCTATAGTGATCCTCCCTTCTCTACCTGTCGTTGCCTCCGGTTTTGGATATTTGAATGTCCTTGCGAAACCAGCGCATGTGCTCATTCAACTCGATAGATTTTGCACGAAAGATAACTGCTCTGACTTCGCTATTCGATCTAGCTTAAGTTGCATTTTCTTCACCAGCGTCATTAAACCCCCAGTTCAATAATCGTACTCAGTTATCCATTTTGATCTCTGTTGCAAGATGTTTAAATAATCTAACCTCTAACAATATAACAATTTTATTATTGTTTGAGGTTATTTAATAATGTTAAATAATGTAACCTCCGACAATAATAATGTTACTCTATTTTACTCTTAAATCTGTCAAATGATAGATTTCTTGTCTCATTTTCATGACCTTTTCTCTTCCGGATCCTAAGCTAGCTGCGAGTAAAACACGAAACGAGTCCAAATGCGGTAGGGTTATTCGTTTTACTGGCGTGACTCTAGATTTAGATATGCTATTACATTAACAGAATCTTTATTTTAATTTCGTACTCTCAAGTAAACGATCATGGCTTAGACTCTTTGTTTTGCCTCAGCAAAGCAATAAATTTCAATATCATTTGAGTAGCCGATAGCGAAACAAACCGAGGAGCTTAATGCTCGCCGAGCTTTTTCTCGAATATTCGATTGGGAACTCAACATCCCAGAACAGCTTACGAATCCAAAGCTCTTGGAACGTACATTTAATTTTTTGTATGATGAAAGGAGTGCCCACACCAGCTAGGACAGTAAATTCTGGCAAAATTTGCAAATCAAATAGCTTTTTATGTTTTTTTCTGTTTTAGTTGTTTTTTGCTTAAGAATTCTATTAGGCTCGAAAAACTTATGGTAATTGAGTACCTTTAATAAATTTAGACTAGTATGATTCTTATTGTCCCCCAGTGGTCTGGGCGCTAAACTCCGTTCCCATTAGAACACGGGAACTGAAGCAGCATCTGTCTTGGCCAGTGCTTAGTAGGGTCAACTTTCTCTCGGCTCGACTATTGTGGGACCGTGTACGCTAATGGGCGCTCGTGCACTTAAAATCTGTCCTGGCTCCAATGTCCTCCAAGTTATTAAACGATAACTCTGGGGGTGCCGATTTCAGGGGGTTGATCCCTCCTCTGGGATTGATTCAAAATTAGGGGACCACGGACTAAATCGTACTTCCTCCCACTAGGGCCCTCAAGGTGGAAGGCGCTGCCCATCGCCTCCCTTCAGGGATGGGGGGGATCTGGCACCGCCGTTGCGGTTGTCAGGGGGCATCGGAAACAACAAGAACAACATGATTCTTATTGTTACATTTCAAACTCTTTCTTTCTCATCTTTTCTGTCCATTTCTTGTCTTAAAGCAAACACTGCTTGTCAAAACTGTGCATTGTGCTAAGACGAATCAGCACGAGAGGTATCTGCCTAGGGGGATCTCTTGGGCGGAGGACTTTTTTTTTAAGGGATCAAACTGTGGAGCTGCTACATCGCTCGCCTTTACAGTTAAACCATGGCTACAGCTAAGAGCAATTAGCATTATAGACCTAGAAAATAAATCCCACAAATTAAAAAATATCTTGTTTAACCAACAAACTATTAATAATTCAGGAAAAGTTTAACGAAAATTTTGTTTATTTTATCAAATTATTCGGTTAAAATGGATCAAAATTAATATTAATCCAAATAATTAATCCAAAATAACAAAATTCTGTTGAATTCAATTAAAAAAAATTTCAGTCTATTGTTCACATCATACAATTCGAGTCTTGAAAGTAATCAATTTTTAAAGCAATTCAATTTCCCCCCATCTTTAGCATCAACCGAGGAATTATCTTCCCCTGGTAGTTCAGTGCAACGAAGTAGTCTCAACTCTGATTAAAACAGAATATCAGAGTACACCGTATTACAGAAGCCAGTTAAATTGCTCTTCCTTATGTGACAAAAGCCCATATAAAGACACGATATAAATCTATATTCACAGAATACAACCCCTTTAATAGGAATGTATCACGAATTTAATGAACGTGCGCAATTATCCACGGAAGCGGCGTCGAATACGTGTATTGTTGGTGATTTATTTTGATTACATCTCCCCGTGATTTTTCCGTGAACACATAACCGCTGACTCCCCCCCCCCCCCCAATCAGTTTATTAACACCTGGCATGAACTTTCGGATTCATGATTACGCTGCTTGCGCCTGGCAAAGATTGCTCTCAAGTTACGTGTTCGCCAAGAGTGAGGGGCGCACACTGCTAACTGCAGTTCGAGAAAATCACGAGAACAAATTCTGAAACAAATGAATGACTCCAAGAAAAGTTTTAGGATGCCTCATCACAAGCTGTAAGAAGCGATAAACCTGTACGAGTTATGAAAATTATAAAACTCTCAAAAATATAGTACTTTGCTAAATTCAAAGGAAAATTTTACAAGTGATACCATGTTTACAATTTTTTTTAGGGAAAATTTCGACGATTTTCTTACGTTTATCATGTAATACAGTGTACAGTACAGTGTTTTAAGAGGCATTCTGCAAATGTTCGAGCCCCTGGTGGTATTTTTTAAACCGACTTAAAAAAAAAAAAAGAAAAAAAGAAAAACATCTCAATTCGTTTGAGTCTCTTGTTACATGCATGTTTAGGGGTATTTTCTACTACGAAAACCAATTTGGATAATTCTTTTTATATTGGAAAAGGGCTACCTTAGGGGTGGTCCCTTATCAGTTTAATCAACTTCTGGTGATTTGATCAATGACAAAGTAACGGAACTCTTCAAATCTTATGGGCACAAATAAACGGTACTCGGTCAAACTAATTGTTTTCATTTTATTTCTTGCGTTTATTTTCTTAAGCCTTTCTTCTTCTTCTTTAAAAAATATTTAATAAATAAAGTGTTCTAGGGTTGGGAAGAGACTTTTGCTTTTTCGAAAGGTGCCCGGCTAGTTTATGGAGTTTATTGGGTAACTCCTAAAATGCCTGTTTGTCTTCCGCCGTTTCAAAAATGCACCAGTAAAAATTTATTTTCTATATCAAGATTTGCTTCACTGAATTCAGAACCTGAATGAGGCATTAGAGGCAGAACTCTATGCAGTTAAACCTTGTTCATACGTATACTGCAAAGGAACAATTATTTTTTTGAGTTAACCCTTTCGGTACGGAACTGGCCGTGGTTATACATTCAAGGTAGGAGGAAGTTTTCCCACAAGAATGGCTGCACTGTACACGAAAATGTGTTTTACGAAATCCATCAGAAAATCAAAATTTTGTTACATTTTAACACGAAAATTACGGTTTACAGAAAGTGGTTAATTTTAGTATTCTAGAATTGTTGGCAGCTATGGTAATCATACCCATATAACTTTTGGTGAATTCAGATTTTAAGTGGAGCGGAGGTAGTACTCTGAGAACGTCTCGTGAATGCCACCAATGGGAGGCGGTAGTACGCAGAGAAAGTTTCTTGGATGCCGCCAACAGGCAGTAAGATTATCCAGAGTTCCAGGCGTATCCAGAGCCGCCAATAGGCAGCAGGAGTATCCAGTTTCGTGGCCTCCACCAAAGGGCAGGAGTAGTGACGAAAGGGTTAAAGACAGCTTTTGTGATAATTAAGGTTAATAAAGGAAAAAAGGAACTTCCGTGTTTTATTTGCTTTAACCTGTATCGCCTATCACAGCAACGATGCTCATCTCAGGACTAAGTCTACTATGTAGAATTTATTATATCAATTTAAAAGATCAATGCAAATTTATATTAATAATAAAACTACTTGTTTTATCAATAGTCATTCTCATCAGAGAGATAACTATGCAATTAAGAGTGAACAAAAAAGATTTTTTTGGAAAGTGTAAAAGGCCCTTAAAATCTGGAATTCCCAGGCCATAGTCTAGTTAGCCCTTTCGGTAATCATGTCCTGCTTGAATTGGCTTTTGAGTGTCGTAATCAGTCTCAACTTTTGTATGTTCCTGTATCTTTTTTACAAGGGCGCACAAAATAATTCCAATACGTTACGGAATACCTAAATAAAAAATTAACTATCTGCAAATTCGTCACAGCTCGTGGTAACAGAACACGAATAATGTCTTTATAAGAACAAGTGCATACGTATACGTACACACACATATAAACAACTCGCTTGCAATGTAGTGACTTAAAAAATAATTCTTCTAGTTTAACTATCCCTCTAAAAAAGAATCTCCACAAAACCTCGCAATCACTGCAACACTATCTGCAAGACCTTCGATTTGCGTGTGGCGTGCGAGCGTGCGTCTACATTGCCTGTCTATAACGGTATATGTCTAGAAGGTCTGACCTGCGATTTGATATCAATGTACAATTTCAAAAACAAAACCAGTATACATAATTATTGTGGATAAATTAACATGCTATCAGTTTAAAATAATAATTTGTTGCTAAATAGCTCTTCAACTTCTCATGATCCTTTGTAGTATATTTTTCAAAATCGTCAAGTTGCCGACTATTTAACGAGATTAAGGCTGTGGCGTACGGCAAAACTTGAGGACCGCCAGACAATGTTCCCCCCCCCCCTTACTATTTGTGATATGAGCAGTTTTTCACACTTTTAATAATGCTTTTAGTAAAGATCCCAACTAAAAAGTTAAAGCAAATCATAAATCTAAGCATAAATGTATCCAAAACTATCTGAAGTACCCATTTTTCTTACAATGTTGATTGTTTTAGCACACTAATAAAAAAATGAAAAACAAATTAAATATTTATGGAATTTTATTTCTATAATTTTTTCTGCATATCTGAAAAAAAAAAATCCAAGCACTCTTTAATTTTCACGTTACTTCATTTCGCATACATTTTCTTTCGAAATTAAAAATGGCTGAAAATCGGGTGAACCGAAATTTTCCAATTCTCAATGTAGCCAAGATTTTTTAAAAAAAATGTTCTGCTCATTCGTGTAAAATTTTAAACCTATAGGCATAAATGTTGTAAAGGCGTTTTCAAGGATTTGAAATTTTAAGATATTTAAAATTCAATTTCGCTAGCTCACCATACAGCTATTATTTTATACTGTACTATCATGGCAATACTATCATGGTGACGTTACATCACACTACAAATGTGATGTAAATGCATGCCTTCCTTGATGTCCCTTTGTGTCAAACATGTGACATTGCGGATGCGAAGTGACTTCTCAGTGTAATTGATAATAAATCACTGTGTGACAAACATGTGTTTCATAGTGACGTTGCCAAGAACATGACGTCCGCGATAGTCTCCATGTGACAAAAACCGACAAAAACTGCTCCGCGCAGCCATTTCTTCATCGTCGCAATCTCTCTGTGACGAATACATCAAGACAAGCACTGTCATAAAGTTTCAGTGTGTTCAGTATGCATACTGTTACAACGTCACAGTGCTATAAGGGCCAACACATAGTGCCAGTGGAACATTCAAAACCCAAACTGGGAAGCAACACTGGACACAGAAGGGAAGTCTTTTCCGCTGCATACTTTCGAACCTCGAACGAGGTTAAATATGGATTAAGGTTAAAAATGAACAGGAAAGAAATTATCTGGGTATGATAAATACTTCGACATAGTCCTTTCCTAGAAACTTTTCTGAATTGCCGAGTGGATAAGACGCTGAACATTGGTAGATGGCTGCGAAGTACCTGAGTTCTTCCCCGTAGCGCAGTTATCCATTTAACGGTCTTGAGTTTTGGTAGGCTTTCTCCACATGTAACGTGAATACGCGTTAGAACCACTTAAAAAATTCTTACCCAAGGCATTCCTCTCTTCGGCAGATAGCCCTTGTTACTTTGTAAGAAACGACAAACTTTTCTGTATCCTCTACTGCTCCTTACTTACCCTCCCTGACGGTAGGAGAAAATTACAAAACATATTCCAAACGTCAGAACACATGTCCTTTATTTCATATTCACTCAAGATCTGTCCTTAATGACTTATTACATCAACCGAAAATCCATTAGGGTGGTTACCTGTGCCCTCCGGACAAAATTATCGGTTCTGCCCTGTCAGAAACAGATGTTCCGTTGAACTCGAACTTGGCGATTTTTTAACATTTCGGACCATAACAACTGATGATACTGTAAAAGATGGATACTTCGAAACCGTTGTTATGTCACCTTGCGATGTGTTACGAAAGGGTGAGTATTTTCATTAATTTATTCTCGGTAGCTGCGTTTTTGCATGTTTCAGTTATACTTTTGTTTCGCACCTGAGAACGTCGACTACTCACTCGTTCTCGTGGTGTTAATATGTTGAGATTTTTAATGGTGTTTTCGAGTGCATGTACAATGAAACTACTATTGAACAATATTGAAAAAGACCTTGATAACTTTTGAAGAGTAAGCCAGATTCAGTTAAAACTTGAAGGTTGAATGCAGGCCATGTTGGGATTTCTTTCTTTCTTTTTTTTTGAACACGGTAATTGTTCATTTTTGAAGTAAAAATGATCAAGTACAGCCTTTCTGAGGGTATATCGATCTTCAAGCAGTACTATTTGAGCAATAACAGCCCGATTGCTGCTCAAAAGAAATTTACTACCAAGTGCAAATCGTCAGTCGTAAAAGGCAACTGGCTCATATGTTACAAGAATCGAAAAATTGATTCAAAAGCTGGAGAAAAGGAAAGAGAGAATTTTTGACATTTCAATGAGTTGCCCTCAATTTTTCTATTCTCCTGCGCCACATCATAGCTATTGATAAATAGCGCACCGAACATATGTGAAGCTTAATCCGAATATCTGTAGTTACTTTTAAAATACACATTAAATTTCTCAGCTCGGTAGTTTTCGAAAAATTCATATTTTATTTCATGTAACTCAATGATTTGTCACCGTGTAAATTAATGCTTTGTTTTGTCTAGAGAAATTGAGATTGTAAAATAAAAATAAGTATTTTCAGTGAGTACCAGCTATCAAACTGACAGATAGTAAGCATTACAGTTATGCACGCCCCCATTTTCCTTTTGGAAATTAAAGGGTAGAAAAGAGAAAGCTTTTCTGATATTTTGAAATGCAAACTATTAAGTTAAAATATTGAGAGAGTGAGTGGGCAAACCTTATCCCTCAAGCTACACCTATGATGTTGAATGGGCTATTTAAATAAGAAAGATACTAATTAATATGCGTAAATAATAATTCTTATAAGAGGAAAGAAAAAAAAATGTATTAGTTTAAAACCCGCTAATAGTCATGGTAGCATGTATGTTACCATCCTTTAAACACTACTTTTTACGGGAAAATATTTCGAAATGTAAATTTGAAGTCATAAAACCATTAATTGTACAGCTGCGAAAAAAAAAAGTCCCACTTGCTCTTTATTTCGCCATCGCTCGTCGTATAGCAAAGTTATATATACCATTCGTTTGCAAATAAAGCGTACTTTAATTTACTATTAATTTAATTTGCATAAGGGGCCGTCTTCATGGGTAATTCTGCATCAACTTCGTTTTTCTCAATGGCAACCCCATATTTTGACTTTATTAAACGAAAGAAAGCCTTCAAATTACGCTAAATATAAATTTTCACCAATTTTCTACGATAATTTCCGGAGATATTGCGAATTAATTTTTGCGCGTTTTTAAGGGACTTTCTGCAAATTGAAAAACGCTATTTGTAGGTTCCGAACTTTTCGCCTTTCATTTATTTCGCTCGCGAGAATTAAAAGAAATTAATATTAGTTTCAAGGAAAATATTGTTCCCATCTCTCTTAAAGTTTTTTGTACTGAGAATATCAAGGGTAGAATAGAATATTTAGTCTGTGGTCCAAATGACCCGTGTGTTCATAACTTCCTTGGTTCGTACACATGATTTAAGGGAAAAATGCAAAATGACTGCTAAGGATTTTGAAAATCTTTGTAATTTTGAAATTGTTATTCAGTGTTTCCCTTGATGTTTCTGTTAGACAGCTGAAATGTTGGCAGGAGTTAAAGGCTGCTCCCTGCTCTTCTGACTACAAGCATGAATATTGCTCGACTCAGCTATGGTCGAACTTTAAAGAATGGTTTCATGATTGAAAATTTATTTGTTTGAATTTCAAGTAAAAAACGCAATTACTTTTTTAACCGAACCAATATTATCAGTGTGCTTGTTATTTCACTTTCTTCATTTAATACTATCGCCTGCAATGTGCAACATTATTAAGACTTTTGGCGGTATTTTAATTTATAGTTAGATGAAAATTTTTTTTACAGAAAAAGGTGATTTTGAATGTTTGATAAAGTATGGGGAATTCCAAAGACCTAATGTTTCCGATATTAAAAAAGGTTACATTCATGCCTGGAAAGTTGTGGATGTTAGTTTTTCAGAAATAGGACGTTGTATTAGAAGACATACATCTACTGCATCTAATTCTATAGCTGGAAAATATTTTATTTGGGGGAATATGGTAGCGGACGCAACAATACACGCTTTATAGAATCCCCAACAAACTGTAAAAACCTCTAATTTATTTGCTTCAAAATTTGATATTTTTAATACTGGTATCTTTTACTGTGTTTTTGCACAAAATAAATCTAATTTACATTTATTTTATGCAATTTTCAAAAATTTTTCACTTAATAAATTTATATATGGTTCCTTAACTCATGAAAATAACACATTTTATTTAATATAAATTAAACTACTGAACGTAAAAATTTGAAATTTTGCACAGCCACGTAATTTTAATTTCTACATCTATTTCCATCGAAATTTGGCTAGGTCGCTATACATAATTTTTTTGAATATTAATTTAATAATTCATAATTCATATTAATAATTTATTAAAAATCATAATAACATTAAATTATGTTTGGGTCGTTTAGTTCTAATAGTACGAATAAAAATCAGCTTCTTACTACCAATATTATATGAGATATGAATTGAAGTATGAAAAAATATTTTAACATAGGGGGAGGGGGATTTTGGGTGCTCATAACTCACTCATTTTCTGTCCAAATTTATTGAAAATTGGTGTCCGGGGTTAAAATGAGCTAAATTTTTGAAATATGAAGTGAAATCTAGGGGTTGCTATTGAGAAAAAAAAAGTTGGTGCGAATTTTAATATGTAGATGGCCCCTTATGCAATTTTTATGCATAGCAAATTAAAGTGTGCGTCAATCGTAAACGATTGGTATCTGTAACTTTGCTGTGTGACGAACGACGGCCGAAAAATGTACACGTGGGACTTTTTTTTCCGCAGCTGTACCTTTCATTAATAATAAGTAGTATGAGATAAGGGGTATGAGATATGATTGCCCCACAAATCTGGTTCTTTATGAATGTGATCTGCAGCCCTTAGATTTGAGAAGAAGCAGAGGACTTGATAAATAGTTCAATAAACTTTAGAGCTATGGTAGTCACAACAGAACATCTATGTTCTTTAGAGAGTGGGTAAATAACCAAAGATTGAAAAAATTTAGTCCTTTTTTCCAAATTACAGTTAATGAATCTTTTGAATATAAATGTCGAGGACCATCACTCTAAGTCTTTCACTAACCCTTTGGAGGGTCTTCTTGGTGTATACTTTCAAACCAACATATGAGCGCAGACTAATGAACAACAGGATTGTACTGCTTTTCTATATCAACTTGCTCTCGAGATTATAAATCAAATTCCATCTTCGGCTGTCCAGGCTTATAATGACGGCAGCAGAGATAATCATAATGCCTGCGGCAGTGGCGTTTTCATTAAGACACCATTTCAGTCTATTAAAATTAAGCTAAGAAACCCAAACTACTGCTCAGTATTTAGGGCTGAACTCATTGCAGTAAAAGAAGCACTTAGGGCATTCATGCCTGAAACTTCTTCTGCAGCCATTTGGATTCTGACAAATAGCCGTAGTGCCATCCAATATCCGAGCGACTGGACTAATGTTGGTGACGGAACTTCAGTGTTGATTCTTAAAGAACCTAAAGGTACTCTCAGAACAGTGTAGGATTTTTCTTCAATGGGTTCCTTCCCATATTGGTCTGCACGGAAACGAGACTGCTGACATTCTTGCAAAGGAAGGCGTAACTAGTCCTTTAATCTCCTGTGGAAGTTTAACCTCTTCTGAGATATATTCACAAATAAAGGCTCTTAACCAGAAAATATCGAAGACACCTCCGTTACACTCCTGGTATTTAGAGAAATTCCCCGGCAGTACTTTTGCATTTAAGTGTGACAGATCGGCCCCAGTCACCATCAGCAGACTTAGGAGTGGTCATATCGGGAATCTTAGTCAATGGTGAAAAAACCTTTCTGAATTTCACTAAATGCACTTCAGCTAAGGGGCCTCCCCTGCCCATCTTTTAAACTGCTTGGGGGTTTCGCTTGAGGATCTGCCAGACACCCCTCTTCTGGTTTATGACTTTTTGAAGATTCGCGACCTCTTGGACTTGGTCTAGCCTTCAACTAGACCTAGAAGAATTAGCAACAACAACAACAACAGTAGTTTGGGTCTACAGATGCCAGCATTAATGCATGAAAAATATTTTCGATACAATATGGATGAAGTCAACAAAGAAAGTATGTTTCCTATGGGAAGTTTCTCAAATATTTTAATAATATTTAATGTAAAGAAAAAAAGTAATAATTGTCGTTTATATGTATGAAAATATATCCTTTTCACTAAATACAAAATAATTTTTTAAAAAGTTTCATTTTCAATCTTTAGAAGAGTTTTAAAATCATGGTGTAATCATTGAAAAAACACACACACAAAAACAACTTTTTTCACAATTTTTTATTAGATTTACGTTATTTGACTGAAAAGAACACTGTTTCAATGAAAAAATAATTTTTTACTTGGGAATTTCTTATAGTGGTCATTAGAGGGTTAATCAAACCGCTCAAATACATCAAACATTATTCAGAAAAAAAGGAGTCGTATATATCTGTCTGTATTTACATTTATTATTTCTAAGACACACTGATAAATGCTTAACATGCAATTGAAAGGACCAAAATATCTTTTTGAGGTAAAAGAATTTAGCAAAATATGCAATGCGTGTAAAAAAACAAACAAATACGTTAATATTTAAGATCGCGTTAAATTTTGTCAGTTTCATCTTTTGCTAAAATTTACCCTTGTGGGCTCATAAATTCAAAGACTCACGATCTCACAAGTAAACAGTCAAACACTTTATATTATAAGCACTATTTCAATTTCACATTAATTAAAGTATTTCATAAAATCAGTACAGAAAAATTAGCATTAAATTGTCAACAATTTGTGTAGTATCATCTTTCGTTTAATTCATTTTGCTATTAGTATGCGAATTGAAAGCGAAATTTTGTGTAAATTGATTTTTGTTTAGCGTGAAAAAAATAAAAATAAATTTATGAAATTGCATAGTACTTATCGGAAGGGTAGAACTATTTCATGTTACCGGTTTTTCATGATAAGCGTTTTCGCGCTAAATGGCTTTTACTGGTACTTTCATAAATATGCGCATATTATACTAATCGTGCCATAATCGCTGAAAAGTGCATGTTTATGTCACAAAAATACTATTGTATATTCAATGTGCTTTTATTGTCTTTTGCGAATTTTTATTTTTTATAAAAATTAAACGAAAACAAAATAGTTTTTTAAGCACTTTTGAACTAATAGCAATTGATATTCGTAGACACAGCATGCTACAGAAGTGAAATCTAAACATAAATTGTAGTGTAATGTAGTAAAAAATGAAAGTACTTTTACAAAGCCTACTTTTATTATTATTAACTCGCTTTTATTACTTTCACCTATATGTATGTTTGTGGGAATGCAGTAGAATATTGTATTAAAATTTTCCTGCATTTCCAGACATCTAATTAATTTGAAATTTTACAGACATATAAAGAATAGATGTCAGTACAATAATATCGAAAATGGTGTGTATACCATGAATAGTTCTTTTACAGGAGCACAAAAGTAATTCAACATAGTCTGTGCACACACATTATTTATTTAAATGTATTTGAAAGACTCTAATGTGAATTTAAGATATCCTAATGTGAATTTAAATCTTATGCAAAAGCGCTTGTAAACTGTTAATGACCACCAATTATTCCGTCACAGATTTAACATATGTGTCGATCAAATGTATTGCACACCTTTGGTCCACTTGAAACACAACTCATAATATCCTTATCCAATGCTGATTATTTATTTATTTATTTATTTTAACATTCTTTATTTAAGTATCGGTATTATTCAAGGGTTTTGAGACTGAAAACTTCTTAGTTCTCGATACTTCTTAATTCAACTTTGCTTTAAGACTGAAAAAATAAAAATAAATTGTAGATTTAAAAAACTAAAGAAATACGCTTTTAAAACAATACGAACTAGAAAGTAAGAAACAATTTTTAAATTGATAACAATCTTTAAACTGTTTTTAAGCTACCCAAATATTACGGAAATTTAGAAGTTGAAAATTTAGAATAAGGAAATCTTTAAATATAAAAATTTTGTCAATAGCAATATTCTCACAAGTCGGTATAACTTATCTTTTTTTAATTAAGCTTTAAATGAGAATAAAGTGACCGGCAAAAAATAAATAAATAAAAATAATAATATATATTAAATAAATAAATAAATAAAATGATAAAAAAAAAACTTGGTAAAAAAGAGCGTAGGTTGCTTTTCACAAATCACAGAAAAAGGGAAAAAAATAAAAGGCAATTTATATCAAGCATCGAAAACAAATTGCCCTTTCTTCAGAGTTGTACTTAATTGAGAATGCATTAATGTGTAAAGTAAGAATGGAAAAAAATCAGGTAATGTTGTCTGTTGAAACTACCGAGAGATTTATTACCATAGGATTACTTATTGTTGCTCAACACTTTTTTACCCTTCTTTTACAGATTCTACAATCTAACTGCTCAAAATCTTTAAACTTGGTAATCCAGTCACTTCATTTTCCCCCAAACCTCTAAAATTAGGTACATTTAGTTATAATAAATCTTAATTCTTTTATCTAAAACAATTAATTCCTGCTTCGTTTTGTCATATAGATATTTTAATTAACAATTCAAAATTATTCAACTATTTTTACGAATGGCATTTCTGTTCAATGCTTTCAAGAATCTATAAATCATTTTATGCGGTCGGAAATCCATTAGCATGGCAACCACGTTATTTTTACTTTTCAGTTTTTTTGTTGATATCTTGTTAAATAATCCGAATTTAAAAAAAAATTAAATCATCTGATTGACATTCTTGGTTGTTTTTTTTTTTCTTCTTATACCTGTCACGTGTTGGTCCGTGATTCTTATACCTGTCATGTGATCTGATTCCTGAGTTTGTAAATTCTGAAATGCATTTATTACTTCACTTTGGTTGAAGTTTTCACCGTTAGTATTAAAACATTTAGGAGTTTGTCAAATATGGGTTCTCAGAATTTAGATTTCGAATATGAAGGCTGTGAAGTTTAAACAGCAAAACAATTACAATACAGCAACAATACAAACAATAAAAATTTACAGTTACATTTACATAATTTAAAATAAAAATTTAAATTTCAATTTGCATCATTAAAATAACATTTTCTCAAGCAATGGCTTTTGTGTTGATTTACTGTGATTATAAACTGTTCCGTTATTTTGAGGTAAATGCATATTCATACCTACGTTTAACATTCTTAAAATTTGCGGTAGCTTTAAAAAAGCACAAATTTTTACAGTTTAAAGCAATTTGTGCTTTTCAGAAGAAAATTATGAAAAATCAAGACAGTAAAGCAAAAAATTTAAATAAACGTTTATTTCAATTCTTCGAAATGTTCGATATGATGATAGGACATCAAAAGTGTATGTAAAATGAAAACCGAGGAAAATGATTATGCATAATTTATGCACAGGGCTTAGTTTGTTTTATCATTTGAGCATTTGTTGCATTCTGCGGAACGAATTGTTTGAGAGAGGCAAGTGTGCACAGGTGTTTTGAATATGCAAACTGTGAATTCCAGATTTTATTTAAAAATGAATTGAAAATTTTACTTGCAAATGAGATTTATTGAACAGTTTTTTCCTGAAGTGGCTATTTTCCTCATAATAACAGTCATTGGGCTGCTCAGCTGACAATAAGGTCAGAAAAGCACGGTTTTAAGGTCGGTACCACATATATAGCCAGTAAGGATCCAAAAGCTAAGGAAGTGGTACCCTGTGGGACGATTGTGTACCCCCTACTTTTGTGCACTAATAGCGCTTAACATCGAAAGGCAGGTTCTTTAATCCTCGTACTTTTATGTTAGTAATTATACTCGAAACAGTAATATAACAATCAACAAATTTATTTGGTAAAAAATTAAGTAAAAATACAACTTTTTAAAGGTAGAAGTTTATTGTTGTGGAGTCCTAAAAAAGGCATAAAATAAATATTTGTTCTTGCAAAGATATGTTCTAAATGAATGAAAGTTTTTGAAAAAAATATAAATATTTAACTTTTGCAAGAGATGAAAATTTTTAAATGTTCAAAAGATTTTAAAAGTATTTGAGACCTTTGCAATACACATATTAATGAAAAAATAAATTGCCTTACAAGCAAATACAGCTCAAGTGGAATATTGGTCTCGATTGTTTTTTCAAATATTTTTGACATTTAAAAATTTTCATCTCTTGCAAAAGTGAAATATCTATATTTTTCTTAAAAATTTTCTTAGTTTTGAAACTTTAATTCATTTATAGCATATCTCTGCTATAATAAATTTTTATTTTACGCCTTTTTGGGCTCCATAATAAAAAGCTTCTACTTTCAAAACAGTATTTTTACTTTATTTTTATTTTTTGCTTTTTACTTACAAATAAAACACAAGTTTTATTTGTGACTGAAAATAAAGTTATTCTATGAAAGTTTTTTATACTTATCGTAACACTTTACCATTACACCATGGAACCTATCTTCCTACGCCAGAAATCGAACCCGGGTCTCCTTCGCTAGAGTCAGGAATCCTAACCACTAGACCAAATGGGGTGTAGCACCGACTTCAATACTTCTATCGCCTTATTCACCAACACTTGGCACTCCGACTAATCCTAAAGTGCGTGTTAAAGGTGGTAAGATAACTTACCGATGACTTTAACACGCGAATTTGGATTAATTCACTCATCAAATGTTTGGTGAATATGGCCGCTAACTTGTACAAAGTGGAGACGCCTTCTTTGTAAGCGTGACACGATAACGGAAAAACAAAATACAATCTCATAAAAAGCTTCTAAAACGAAATAATACTTTAAAAGCATAATTAGTAGATACCAAACAATTCTTCTGCTTATTGCAGACAATCTGCTTTAAAAGCAGAAAAATACAGGGTGTCCGAAAAGTCCTTGACACATTAAAAAAATTCACAGAAAAGCAACAAATTGCCCTATGAATATGCGGCTTGCACAATAATACTTCTCAGGTTCTCGTATTTTTCTTGACATTCTAAAAAAGAATTACTTCTAAATTGTGTTCATAGGTGGAGCTGTACCGTCAGTGTAAGAAAAACAAACGTAATATGAGGTGTAGAGTCATTTTATTAAGTAGAAAGCAATACCTTTCGCTACCAGAGTTGAAAGTGTGCACCTTTTGTTGCTCAAACCACATCTAAACGGTACTCAAGTTCATCTCATCTCTCTATCTCTATCTAAAACTTCTTATCTCTATTTAAAACACTTCCAGCCTCTATAAACTTTTCATACCAGGCCAAAATTTTGTTTCGACTCGGAGGGCTTTTCTTAAACATGTTACGAAACTTTCTCTAAACTGTAGTTCTGGATTTTGATTCGAAATACTAACCTACGCAGTGCGCTTTCTCGTCGCAGTCACCATAGCCAGAATGAATATTCCCTCACCGTCATTGCTGTTCGAAACTAAAAAAAAAAAAAAAACCCTATTGGCTCTCACTGCTGAAAACTGGAGATGCAGCGCCATCTATGAACACATTCTGGAAGTAATTCGTTTTAAGATGGAAAAATAAATTCTTGATTCTCTGAAGCAATACTGTGCGAACCGCATATTCATACAGCAATTTGTTGCTTTTCTGCGAATTTTTGAAACGTATCAAAGACTTTTCGGACACCCTGTATAATGCTGCTGCGTTGAGCTTTTCACAGCTACGAGCTTATACACTTCATAAACAATGTGATGAGCTGTAGATGCTGGATTCTTTTCTTTTCGATGGACTTTCAGCTTTGATTATGCAGCGCAAACTTTGCGATTGTAACTGAACTAGCGGTTGCAGCGATCGGGTTCATGAAACGACCGCGACTATTCATCCGCGAAATTCACGCCGTAAGCCCAGTGGTTTAGCCATTAGACTGGTAACTGAAATTAGTAGATCCATTCCCGACGTCCACTACACACCATGCATGCTAAATTGTACATGTACAGCTGCGGAAAAAAAAAGTCCCACTTGCTCTTTATTTCGCCGTCGTTCGTCGTACAGCAAAGTTATATAGACCATTCGTTTGCAAATAACGCGTACTTTAATTTATAATTAATTTAATTTGCATAAGGGGCCGTCTTCATATTTAATTCTGCATCAACTTCGTTTTTCTCAATGGCAACGCCATATTTTGACTTAATTAAACGAAAGAAAACCTTCAAATTACCCTACACGCACGCTAAATTGGTGATTCGGAGAGTCTCTCGTACGTCCCCACAAGTTTCTGTGGGGTGTCAGTATTCAAGAGTCTTGTACTTTTTGATGATGATCTAAATTCCGATGCGAAACCCAATGGGATTAAAAAGACCGTAGGTCGTTAATACGTCATAGGCAGGTGACTGTCTATAAATCTATACCCTGCACTTTTTTCGGAAATATTTTATTCCTTTTTGAAAAAGCATAAAAATCAAACTTTTTTGTGGAGGGCCGTGGTAGAATAGTGGTTAAGGCGCTGGATATGTAACAGGATGGGCTCGATTCTGACTCTAAAGTGAAGGTAAAAAGACGCACCATGTATATGCGGTGTATATGCACATTAAATCCGTGGTTCTCAAAGTCCTCTAGGCGGCCACTAGCTGTTTCTGGGGGGTGCCAATGTTCAGAAGTCCCCCACCTTCCGATGATGATCCAAATTGACGAGGGAAACTCCTGGAAGGACGTGTCTATGTACGTTTATTAATTCCTTTCGGAGATGTTATTACGTATGTACGTGTGTATGATTTTACATTCGGCACCAAACTACCGATTTTAATTACGGCAACCATTCCATTTAGTTTCCTTACGTCATGATTAAGCCACTTTGCGTGCAAGCATTTTGACTGGAATTGCCTCGGACAAAACTAATACGCCGAAAAATTAAGTGCTGTCTGATGTGCGAGTAATTTTCATATAAAAATTCTTTTGAGGATTAATTTAAATACCTCAATTGCCATTATCGAAATACTTGTGGTTTCCACTGTGTTACGCGACTAATCGCATCGAAATTCAGTAGCACATTTCGATACGGATCAATAGAATTAAACCGATCACTGAACTACAAAACCCAAGCCATGTGGGAAATCTGTTTTTACTTTCTATTAATGTTAAATGTAGGGGAAACATGTTTAGATTCATTACATTTTTATGCCGCCCACGTATTCCGTTTTTCTCTTATGAGAAATAATTTCTTTCTATTAAGTATCGTTTTCCTGTGGGTATCTAATTTAGTATGTATCCGAACAAGCAATTTACAATGTTGAACAGACCATAGAAAACAGCTATAAAATGAATTAGTTGATGAAACGAACAATTTTCCAGTAGACGGAATTTCGGGGTGGCAATCTTAGATTGAAAATGAGAAAGTAAAACCTGAATTATGCACTAGATTTCAGTTACTTTTTTAGATAAAAATTATCTTGTGAACGTTTCACTTATTCTTGATGTGCTGCAGAAGAGAATTTACTAAGGCAAATGTGCTGTTGGGGTAACTTGAGAATGAAATTTATTGATAAGAA
The DNA here is from genome assembly GCA_038373885.1 of Cheiracanthium punctorium. Taxonomy (NCBI): domain Eukaryota; kingdom Metazoa; phylum Arthropoda; class Arachnida; order Araneae; family Cheiracanthiidae; genus Cheiracanthium; species Cheiracanthium punctorium. The sequence goes on from JAWZYV010015925.1 coordinate 372,924, forward strand.
AGATCAAAATTATTCGTATAGAAATACAAATATTAATTTCACCTTTAACATTTTCCAACATGAACAGGAACAGTGTTACGATATCGCAAATAAGTATGTTTATGATAAGTTTATGACAAGTGTTTATGACATGTTTATGAAAAGTGTTTATGATATCTATTTGTCTCTCTGTTCATCCCTGATCTAACTGCTGTAAATTTGCATTGATTTCTACGAAATTTATGTACGTTATTTATTTGCTGTATATATGTTCGGAGACTGCACAATACAGAGTGTATCTAAATTGTTTCAACAAAATATTATGGGAGATAGGGCACATTATAAGGAATCAGAATCACATAGCGATTGGGGTCAAAAACGTTGTCTTCATGCAGCTGTAAATAATCATTTTGGAACGGGTGCTGAAACAACAGTGAATTTTCCGACCATTGTTTGTCAAAAACTAACGTATTTTTCTCAGAAAACATGTGAGTAAAATTCGTAGTTTAAATATTCTACTTTATTTCTTTTGATGAAATTTTTGGAGAGAAGCCCATTGTATACGAAACTTGCTTAAGAAATTTGACAAACATTTCAACAGTTTTCGTAAAGTGATTATTAACAGATACACGAAGACAACGTTTTTGACCCCACATTGCTTTGTGATTCTGATTCCTTATTATGTGCCCTATTTCCCCTGACATTTTGTTGAAGCAATTTAGATACACCCTAAACTAATGGTACAAAATGTAAGGGGGAGATAGGGCACATAATAAGGAATGAGAATCACGTAGCAATGTGGGGTCAAAAACGCCGTTTTCACTTACCGTTAATAATCACTTTGGTAAAACTGTTGAAGTGGTCGTCTAATTTCTTAACCAAGTCACGTAAAAGGTACATGTGAGACTGCATACATGTTTCGATCGAAAAAACTTCCAATCGAAAGTCCATACGCAGACTTGTCCCAGTCTGTGTATGGACTTCTATAGAGCTGTTTCACCTACGTCATTATTACTACGTCATACCTTGGCAACCAACATTTTTTGGTCAAACATTCGTTCATTTGAGAATGGTCATTGGCCGAAAACGTGGCTTTGCATCCCTAAATATCCGAGTTGACCCCAAAAAAATTTCAGTGACGTCACCTGAAAATACTCTATTGCTGTTGATGAAGATCGAAATTTTTTCGATCGAAACATGTGTACACATACAGTTTGATAAGTACCTTCTATGTGTGCCATTTTACAAAGTTTTAATTATTTTGATCTGCTATATTTTTTTATATACAAATCTATTCCACAGCACCTGGAGAACATTATGATATTGTTTTAATTTATGTTTTGTGAAAGTTATAAGCGAATCAGTTAAAAATCAGAAAATTCAGATACTGTATAATTTGATTTTTTCTACTGAAGCATTTCCCCCTAAAAGTTAAATTTAGTTCAGAAGAGCACGTAACATATTTATAACGTGCATTAAAAGGAGATCTTTCTTCCTTTTTGAAAATTTCGCCGCATTTGTTAATTATTTTTTGAGTTGGGCAGCCCATTTGTCTCAATAGTGAGGCAACTGGGCCATCAGTATGGTAAGGTAAGCATGACCCCAAAGAAAGAAAGAAATTCCTTTTATATTATTAGGGGAACTGGAAAGTAATGTCACTTTTTCAAATTAAAGCTAATAATATGAAATCTAGCATCTACGTGCGATTTTTTTAAAAACATAGGTGCTATGTTAGGTATTATTTTCCGAAATTCATAACCTACAGAAGAGGGCTCAAAACATTTTTTTCACATATTCCGCGTGATCTGAAAGAAAAAAGAGAGATATTCATAAAATTCTTACTGTAAAATACAGCACTCACAAATACCTAAAAAATCCTCCAACAAAGGGCTAAGTGGGACACCTTGACCGAGTTTCTTTATCCGTTTCCTACAATTAAAAAAATTCTGATTGTTGGCAAATGTCTTCATATTCAGAAAGGCAACTATTACGAGATTGTATGAAAAATAAATAAATAAATAAATAATAATAATGTTCTTATGTCTTTTACAAGAGGTGCAGAGCTTAAATTAAAGTCAAATTGTACTATTTTGTGCTATAACCCCATTTTACCCTGTTTGTTTATCGTTTAGATTTTACTGATTTTTGAAGTTCAGACTTTAAGTTCGGTTTTCGAAGTGACTAGTTCAATTAATACGAAAAATATTGAAGCCCCCAAAATAATTCTTTTGAGAGAGTTTTTTTCCTTGTTTAAGTTGATTTAACCAAAAAGAATATTAAAACTTAACATAGCATATAAACTCGTCAAGCTGGAGAGAAAAGATATTTATTGATACAGCATTGATTTCCCAACTATACACGCATAGAAAAGGGATACTTACAATAGAAATAATATATGTTTTTTTTTTTTACTTTTCAAATTTTATGCAAAATTCAAATATGATTCCATCAAAGTTTTCCTCCTGCTTTTCTGTAGAGGGGCTGCTTTGTATCAGAAATGTATCAGAGAATGAGATCATTCCATTTCCTTTTTTATTATTATTTTATTTTAGTCACTGGTGCAGTTTATTTTTACCGGATGATATCTCCTTTTGTCCTTGCACCTGGGCAACTTGTAAACAACGCCTTGATTCCATGGATTAAGTCCCGGTCACGCGAAGAGTTAGTTAAATTTCTAAATAAAATTCAACTGCGTACACGACAACAACCACTCAACATTTTAATCAAACTTCCCCAGCAGAATCTGGTGCTTAAAACCGGGACTGCACTTATGAAAGATAACCAGCCGTGCATAGCCACCAAGAAGGGAAGCAGATCATCAAATTTGAGAAATAATCTAAATTTAAACCATTTACGGCTCAATAAGATGATTTTCTGGTTTTCTTTTTTGAAAAAAAAAAGTTCTCTTATTGCGCGCATGGTTTATGATGTTTCAAGAAGCAATAAAGCCCTAGATCTTGTTTTTGTACAGCTTCTGTGCAATAAACTTGGTGGCTATATGAAACCATCACAAAATCTGAATGCCAATAGAGCATTCAAATGATTTTTCAAATATCTTAGATTCAGGCAATTAGCGATGCTTTCTTCATGGTTTGTAGAGTATACTAATCCAATCGCAGTCTCACCAAGGTGAAAGCAATATTTGGTCGATTTCATGCTCGAAACGTCTTCGTAAGATTAACTGTCTTATTACTACTAGTTTTATAAACCAAGTGAAAGTAAAATAAAATTTAAAAAAAAGGTAGTTTATAATAGTTTAAAGATTTTTCGCTAAACATTGTTTTAAATGGATGAAGATTCGAATAATTCATCTGAAAGAAACCTCAAAATGAAGATGCAGTTTTGGAGAGAGGGGTGAATGGAAACTTTGAAAATTAAAATTATTTAAATATATGAAACTGAAATTAACCATTTTAACTGTAAAACATAAGCAAGAAAATCGATACGGAAAAAAATGTATTGTTGAATTGAGCAAAATTTTGGAAGAATATCCGTTTCTTTTCTCTCCTGTCAATTGAAGAAACTTCTTCAGATTCAACGAAATTTTTGCTTCTTCAGATTTTAAGCAAGAATTCTCGGAAATATAACATCTCTCAAGGAGTACGGAAATTAATCGTTGAAAATTGAGGAATAAGTTAGCGCATAAAGACGCACTCCCAAAAATTATTTTTTAATTGACGGAAATTTTTCTGGCAGCAGTGTATCCTGACTATCTTCGTTATTTGACGAATGTCCGTTTCTTTTTTTTCTTCTGTCAGTTGAAGAAACTCCTTCAGATTTAACAAATTTTTCCTTTTCTTCAGATTTTTGGAAGAAGAATTCACGGAAATCTAAAGTTTCCATAGAGTGCAGAAATTATTCGTTGAAAAGGAAGGATAAATTAGTGTATAAAGACGAGATTCTCAGTGAGAGGTTTACTCGACTGCCCTACAAGTTGCAGTTAGCACATTCTACTGCCATCGGTTCTCCTATGTCTTTCAGTCAACTTGATGTCATTTATTTCTTTAACCCTTTCAGTCAGCGTTAAAAGATTTGTTTGCATTAATTTATTTTCTCCGTTTGATAATAGAGAATAAATTTGTAGTTAGAAAATAAAATAAACAATACACATTATTAAATGTTTGAATTTTTTTATTATTTTTATGTGCACAAATTAGGACATTCCTCATGTACGAAAGTATAAGTATTTTTTGTTTCCTTAACCTTTTGAGGAGAAACCCTTTCCCAATGCTGGAAAAAGGGCAGCCGTTGCCATCGCTCGACTTAACTACCAGCAAGATGGCGGACGATCGAAACGCGCACAGCCAGCTGTCGTCAAAAAAGGGTCTCTAGATCTGTGGCACGCGATGAACGTTTCGATCGTCCGCCATCTTGCTGGTAGTTAAGTCGAGCGATGGCAACGGCTGCCCTTTTTCCAGCATTGGGCAATCCATCCAGCTGTTTTCGCATTCTTCCATTTTTCAGCAGATGCCAGTACTGTTAAAAATAATTGTGATCATTTTGTTTACGGGAAATGACGTGCTAAAAAGTAAAGGATTCTCGTGGAGCTATGTCACCCGCACTATTTTTATAGAAATCAAATCTATTCTTCGTGGCTGGCAACAGTCAAAACGTCAGAGTTTGGTGTTCCCAGAGCGGGAACACTGCGCGTTAAAGGGTTAATTGGGGGACGCAAGGTCTGAAAGCGTTAAGCATTCTTTTATTTTTTCCAGTTTGAGTTTAATAGTTTAATTTTTGTTCACGTAAAATTGTCATTATTTTTAATATATTTTTCTTGGTCATTACTTTTCATATTGCATCCACGCAATAACTTATTTCAAACAAAGCATTTCTTTGGTAGACATATCGCTTGCCCTCAGGAAAAAGACTACAAAAAAATTGTATATATTTTTTTACTAATAAGTTTAATAAACTCGCATTTTCTGAGCAATCTACCTGCCACTTATGACATTTTCACATATAAAAAGACTCACGAAACCTAAACCTATCAGAGGAAATGAAATAAAATATAAAATGAATTTTATGCGTTACAGTGTCACTTTTCTTGCGGGAAGGCAATATTTATACAAAATAAATGTCCTTCACAGGTGATGAAATATCATTAAATGCTAGATAATTCATGATTTATTAATACTATTCATTCATATCAATTGTTCGTCAAAATTTGTAATGCAGTTAGATATCGTTCATGATCTTTCAATGTTAAGACAGTTTTATTTGACGAGCATTAATTTTTGTACCCTGATGCCAGTCATAAATATTTAATAAATATTTATATGAAACACATGCATTTTATGCAGCTAATAATTACACAGCTTTTATTTCATTAAGTAGCCCGCAATTCATTATTTTTTGGTAAATTTATACGTTATTAACTCGATGCACCTGTAACTGGAGCTACCGGACCATAAAATTGCAGTTAAAGTCTGAATACAAACTGCCATATTTTCAAGATTTCTCACACCCATAAAATAAGAGAGACATCGTAATTCAGACAAAATTATACTCTAGCGGTTACGTAATTTTAATAAGTTACGATTTGGTTATTATTTTGATAGTATGGTTAGGTTATACATGTTTGCGTGATGTACTATACGTTTGCGAATTACGGTTTTAAAGTATCAAGTTTCGCAATCATTATTTAATTAGTATGAGTATAAAGAGAACTAAAGCAATAGACTATCAAAAAAGAAAACTAATAACTGTACAGCAGTGGTTCAAACTGATATTCCGTGAACTTTTAGAAAGTATTCTGCCATAATTCAAAAATGTAAACTGTCATGATGGGGGTATTTTCAATACATTTTGAAATGAAGGAAATGTATGTAGGGGAAGAGGGACTATAAAATGATCCTCTTGTATAAAATAACATAATGTTTAAATAAAATTTTGGCTGTTTTCTATCATATTTCACGCTATATTTTGAATCATAATCATATTTAGTAATAAAAGCACATTTAGTAATGAAATAAATGGAATTTGGAGAAGGTCCAAAGCATCATTTTACCCTCAACGAAAGGGCAAAATGATCCTTCATTTGAAAATAGTTGCAAATTGTTTTACATGGGCAAAATAAAAGATGGAAAATAAGTTTTACAATCATAAGTATGCATAATTTATTTTATGAAAATTATAAAATAAAAGTGTCACAAACAATGAAATGGAATATTTCAAAATTACAATTCAAGAATTATAGCCTGCAATAAACGCAGAAATAAATTAAGTAATGTAATGGGGAGTCTCGAATTTTGAGAACGGTCGAAGGGTTGCTTCAGTCAGTGCATCATTTTACCCAGTAATATGGCAGCCCACTTTGGGTCATATTACTGGATGACGCTGAGAAACATGACAAACTTAGCAAGTGTAGTTCCCATCTAAAAACATTATCCATTCAGTAAACCAACTCATATTTCTGTAGGTGAAAGACTGTATATCTAAATAAATAGGAAAGGATAGTGCTTACCTTATAACAGATGTTATAAAACCCACTTTTTCGAAGATTTCTATTTAGACGCGTAATACTATGACCGTTTGAATAGTGCCATTGCTTTCTACACTCGGCACAATTAGTTTATGTGTTATCCGGTAGATAGCGCTACATGTATCTAAGAAAACATATGTTGATCATTTTGCCCGCTAGGATCATTTTGGGCCACGTTTCATACTATTATGTTGTGTTCCCCAAAAATCTTGTAAAATTTTAAGCTTTCCATGGCTTTGAAATAATTCTTAATCTGTTCTAATTAAACGATTTTTCACAAATATACTACAATGGAAAATGGTACACTATATGATCAAAATTCTATTGGATACTCCATTTCTACTTTAGATTATAGACTCTTTTTCAAATTAAGACAATTTAGCCTCGAATTTATCTTGCTTAATCAGACACTTTTCAGTAAAAATTCAGGGATAGTTGTGTTTTATATACCGATAGTAAATGGAAAATTTTAAAAAAAGTTGGATTACTCATAATGCTAAAAATTACTTTCTATGTCTTAAGCGATGCCGTGTTATGATTTTAAAAAAATGTGAGGATAGGTGTAAATAGTTTGAGAATTAAAATGATCACGAACTTAATAAATAAAATTTAAAACCAGAAGATTTTTTTGGAGTCGGATAGTTCCTTTTAACAGGGACAAAGTCGAAAATTTTCATTAAAAATATTTCACCATTTTTTGAATTGGCCAGATTTGAGCGTTTAAAGAAACCATGTCTTGTCCTGTTAGTCACCATCAATTTTTTAAATCAGTAAATGAGTGTCTAAAAATATGTGGAAAAAAGAATATTAATGCGTTTTTTTTTTTTTTTTTTTTAAATTTCTGATTATGTCAAATCGGGATTTTGATTGTAGCAATTTTGTGTCCTCAGTTTAATCCATATATATTTATATGTTTAAAACCCTAAGTGAAAAAAAATTATATTACGAATCTTATGAGTAACGAGCAGTACTGGATTTAGAGGGGTTAATAAGGCTGTTGCTATGTTTAGGGAGTGTATGAAAGTATTTAGCACGCAACTTAAAATTGTTTAATATTCAACATGTTCTGTTCAAAAGCTATCATTTGAAAATTCGCAAACGCGTTATTAAAAAAAAATGTCGACATAATTATAGACTGGAAGTGTTTGTGACAAAATAACATTAGCGCATTTTAAAGCCATTGAATGTGACAAAGGCACAATAGAACCATTTTTTTTTTCACACACTTGAAACACAATGGGCTTTCTGCAAAATATAATGCCATAAATAACTAACCTTGAACAAAAATGATATTTATTTTACTATTACCTCAGCTGTTTCGGGCAGCATTTACAAGTAATATGGATTACATGGTTATTTACTTGAAGATACTAGTAATTACGGTGTCGACAAATCGTCAATTTTAAATTGCCTGAATGGCAACAAAGAAAAAAAAATGAAACCCTTTCATCACATCCTAACCCATGAATACAGACTACCAACGTTTATATGGTAGTTGGTATTCATGGTAAGACAGCTGTTATGAAGGAATATTTTAAGAGAAAATAGTTTGATCGCAGATATGCGTACATACTTGCGCTAACGTTGTTCAGATGCTCTAACGATGTTTTGACTTAAGAGTTTCCAAGAGTCAAGATAATAATTGTTTCAACGTCCTGTGCGTAGAGGGATTTTAGGATCTAAAAATAAGACTTTAAGCACACCTCTGTTAGTAACGCTAGCTGAATATATCTATTTTAGGAAACCACCATTCATAAAAATGCTAATAATGAGGCGTTATTTGATTCGCGGTTCGGATAGGACGATGATGTTTCATGCACTTCCAACGACTGTAGGCGGGGAATATTTTATTGTCCAGGATTATAGGTGAAATTGAACTTAAAGGAGAACGACTGAAAAGTAGTAGTTATCATTTTATTTCACGCATAGTTATTTTCTTCATATATTTTCTTTTTCTTTCTTTTTTAGTTCAAGGTGCAGACTAAATTTACAAAAAAATAAGATTAAAAAAATTCTGAAATGTTTCAATTTCGAGAAAAAAATCTTTGGGGTTGCATATGTCTCTCTCCCACTCCCTGAGTATGCCACTGAACTTCATTCAAATTTATTTAATTCGAAACTGCGGTACGACAATTCAATAATGTCAAAATTTGCCGATTTCTCTTCAAATAAAAGAGATATCGCCAAGCTAGGTTCCGTTATACAGGCTCATTTCTGGAGGCAAATTTCGCCCATACTCTCCAAACTTGGCGACAGTTAGTGATATTTTAGGCATGCTTCATATTGATGCAATTATGGTTCATATTGAAGCTGGGCAGAGACCTTAATGTACTAAAAGTCTTTTGCGTGACCCCTTAAGTAAATTTTTGATTCACAATCCTTATACGATCGTAATCGATCATCCATCTCATTATACACAATACTGTAATGATAAAAACATCAGGTAACGTTGTTTCGTCTCGTACAAACGTCTGTCAACGTTGCATAAAACGCCGTCTCGTAAAAAACTCTGAATCTATCTCTCGTATCGTCTCCCATCCATCCCTAGGTACAGCACTGACTGATACATGTAGACTCTCATGGTATATTGATTTTCTTGCGACGATTATTGAAGAAAAAGAACATTAAAAAAAACCGTCGATCACTCACCTGCCTTGTTCACGCCACTCCTCAGTGACTGAAAAACAAAGAATCTCTCATCGGACGATGAATCTTTTTTTCCCCTTTTCTCATGCCAGGTAAAATAATGCTTTTGAGGAGCTTTGTCACAAAAGAGTAAGGAGCGCTGTATGAAACTGCCAAGCGCTACCATTGCTTTCGAATGGGCAACGGAGAAATTTATTACGTCCTCACCTGACGGGAAAATAACGGCCTGTCACCGTCGACGTAAAAGTGACTCTCAAGTCGTTTAGCACACGACCGCGATCCATCAAAATGTGGAGAACGAGATTAAACAAAAACTATGTTTAAAATAATAAAGGGAAAAAAAAAGGTGGGAGGTAATGTTTTTAAAAATTTTTTGACAGTGATTTTGTGTGGTTAGAAATTGGTAAAAAGGAACATTGTTTTACTTTCGAAGCTTTTTTTTTTTTCTAGAATGTTCGAGAAAAGTATTGTAATGTTATCAAAAACACATCTCCCTCATTTATTTATTTATTTATTCTAAATGGACCCATCAGAAATTTATTTTACGAGAGGCGATTTTTTCGTCTGTTGGCCTAGGCCATGTATGGCAACTCGTAGCGCGTGTGCCACAGTGTGGCAGGGCGGGCGTTTTAACAGAGGCACGTGAAGGCGTATTGAAAAATTGAAAATAATAATAGTGCTGTCTTCAGGAACTTTGTTAAAATCTGTTCCAAGTAAGGCTCAGGCTTATTAAAAAAGGAAAAGAAGCAATGTTGGTTAAAATGTATTTATAGTAATTACAAAAGTCACTTTTTATCCGTGATCTTGTTTTGCCCTTCTTATTTTAACAATTGATTAAAAAACACTCCAACAATTATACTGTAATATTCAATACAGACATTGTTTACAACAATCTAAGTCACAAAATTTCAACAAATGCTTTCAATATATATTGGACCTTGTTCAAAGCATGGTGTTTTTGCCAATGTTTGGTACTGTTTTTATATTGTATATGTTATACTTTATATTTATATATAAGAAAGATTTTCATGCGTTTTGCGTTTCGTCGGCCCTCTAATGCCATCGCCATCTCAAGAGGGACAGTGGTGAAAGATGACGAATCGAAAGTAATAAGTCTACCTTCCACAGACAATTGGTGACACATCATCCATATCATTATACACAATATCAAACAGTACCTTCAGCACATCAACAGACGAAACAGTAGATCATATTTCAGCAGTCGCACCTTCACCCGTTTTTTTTCTGGATACGCTTGGTATGAAATAGTCATATCCTCTCCTTTACTAGTTTATCCCTCAACAGTCTCACTACCATTTTTATCCTCACCTGTCAAGCTATCACCTCCGAACCCACTAGCATTACTAACTTTATCTTCTACTCCACTCGTACGACCAATAGTCACTTCAACCAATACATACTCTGTATCTGCCTAACATCACTTCCACCATCACCCTCCTTTCCCAACATCAAAATCCGAAAAAAGAAAGTCAGACGAATATGTAAATGTTTCTTCCACCTCTCCTCCATCCGACCCGTCTCAGAATCACCTTAATTATACAGATTGCTTAATTATATGTCTTAATTATACCTTAGTTATCAAAGACATTTAACAAATATTTTTGTACACTCAATAGTCACAATTCACAGACTTCACCACCTAACAACATCCGACCGACTAAAGCCGAATCTTTGTAGACTTCCTCCTCAATCGTAAATCACTGTCAAACTACCATTGCGGTAGCGCCTGTATATAGCAAAATTTTCCAACCAAAAGCGAACTGCTACATTTTCATCGTAAGTGCGATCACCTGTGTTATACCAATCTGATCCATTTGCAATAAATGAAATCTCCTGGATTTCATACACTGAATAAAAGTGAATTATTTTTCAAGTTACGCTACAGCGTTTTGCGACGCAACACAATTTATAAACTGTCGAAACCGAACAAACATAAGAATTTACGAAGGATCGAAATGCAGAAAGCATCAGATTTTAACGTGTACCAAAATTCAACGGAGCTTTCGAAGTCAGGAAATATCATTGCTAGCTTGAATTTTACCATCTGCTCAAAAACAGTTTCTGCAATATTAACTGCTTAATACATATATGGACTTGGAATTTATCTGCAAAAATTCGTCTGATCACCGAGTTTTGATACGAATATGTTTTATGGAAAATCTTCAGTTAAAATGCTATCAAGATCTGTATTTCTTATAAGTATCGTATTTCTGATAACTGTGGCTCAATGTATTTACAAACATGTAGATTGCTACATGTAGACTAACATATAGACTACATGTAGAGTGCTGTCAAAATTTCCCAGTATTCATCGTATTACATCGTATTAATTGATATACTCTAAACAAGCCATATAAAGTGTCTTTCGAACAATCCAAAAGTGTCTGAAGTAAGTAGCCTCAGCTCTGATCGCAACAGCTTATTCAGCCAAATACTTGTGATGGCAAATTTTCACATCATAGACTGTTCGTGATGTACAGCCTACTATTATGCCATCTTCTTCAGTTCTTTTCTACTTCAAGTATATTTTGAATAATTGATTGAACTACTTATTTGAACTCAATTTGTCTATTACCATTAAATTCATATGATAAATGTTAATACCATACAATAACTGTTCTTTAAAAATAGAGAAACATACGAATTACCGTGTCCAAGTTAGTTTCTACGTGTGTGTTTTTCTTTCAGAATGTTTTTTCCCAAACTTCTTTTTTTGTTTTCGTGTGAAATTTATACGACATAAAAATTTCATTTTGTGTAGTATAAAAGTGAACAAAGGCATCTGTTAAAAGTGTGCCTTAATATTATGTATAGGTTGATTAACATGGTACAAACTTCTGGGGAAAGTCTTAAGTCGATTCAGAAACAAAAATGAATACAGGGTCGCGAAAGCCCTCTTCATGCCCTTGTATGATATGCAGGCGTTTTGTATGGCTGTTTCTGCATCCCGTCTTGTGTCTTGTTTTGTGCGATTCAGAGACCAATGCCGATGGAAATAGCTGTCGTCATCTATCAGGAACGGTGGATTCGAACAGTTTGCTAACAGTGTTACGTGTGTTAGTCATATGGTTTTGGTGAATGTTTTATAATCTACGCGTATGTTTCTTTTTCTCTTCATTCTAGAGGATGGTACTCGTTCAAATTTTGACTTCCTTTTTTGCTTTCTTCAAAGAAAGTAGAACATACCAGCGTAAAATGTGTGTTGCAAGTGCGTATTTTTATTAATTGTGCATATGTAACCCCAATGCAATTCAATCGATTCATGTTATTGATACCAGGTAGAATTAGGGAAACAGACAAATATAAATCATAACACTTTCAAACTTAAATAGAGAATGATTTAGATGCCATAACAACAGAATACTCGGTTTTCTTCAGTGGCGGCTCGTCATTAGGGGCCAGAGGGGCCGGGCCCCACCTGATATTTCGAAAGTTTTTTTAATTATAATGCAAAATTTGTATTCTTTCAAAATCAGTTTACTTTAATGAAGGTGTCTGCGTGTATTTTATTCTATTTTGATTTAAGATGGATAAAAGGAATATTTAAAGGAGCATTTTTTACGGCAGCTTCGTCCCTTAATCCAATTATGTAAAGCGAGCCATCATTCAAATCCTACGGCCGCGCCGCGGCATCTCCAATGTATTCCCCATTGAAGCACTCTCGGGCCCGAGAAATGAAGCCCTTATATTTGCGCCAAGCACAGCAGAGTAGTGTTAGTACCATTGATCATTTCTCAAAAGATGAACATATTTGGCTGGTTATCACAAAAAAGAATGCGAAAACACAGTTAATTTAGAACCAATTTAGGGCCCCTTAGCATTGGCCCGATAGGAGAAATAAAAGTGTTTCCATGGAAACCGTTCTATTTGGCGAGTTTTGTTCTTATGGTCGAAAAAAGCTGCTGATTGTGATTTTTGTTCTTATAGCTGATCATCTTTAAGAATTAGGAATTTTCATTTATCTCATTTAAAACAGACTTAATTTTACTATTTTTTCGGTTTCAAATATAGTGAAAGTATCAATTGAGTGAGAAATGGTCGTAGATTAAAATATTTTGTCAAATTATAAATATATTTAAAGACTATGAATTCTGTTGACAGTTTATTACAAGTTCCTTTCAGCAGATTAAAAATAGCAGAAAAGCTTGAAATGAAACGCTTGGGACTCTATCAACCAAAAAATTTTGTCCTTAGACAAAAAGATGGCGAAAGGACACGATCATTTCAACTAGAATGGTACAGTAAAGCGCCATGACTTTCAATAAGTGAAGCAAAAAATTCTGTTTTTTTCGTTTTTATTGTTTGCTATTTGGAGATGAAACATTATGGACCAATTCGTTTTTCAACATGCAATTGTTGAATTTAATATTGTATTCAAGAAGATCATACTTTTTTTGATATATATATATTTTTTTTTTGAATTGATATTGTACCTTTTTGAGAAAGAAAAATGGAGGAAAAGGTTTTTTTGGTGCAAAATAAATCTGCTGTCTTTAAATGAGAAATCAATACGCCTTTCATAACTTGTTATTCGAAAAGTTTTTACGTATTCACACTGTTTACAAAAGCGATTCATATGTTTTACCTTTTCGAGCTTAAAAAAAAAGCCCCCTCCTCTGAAATGGGTAACGATCCGCCACAGCTCTATGTATATGTATTTTGCCGATTTGAACTGGCACTATTTTTTTCGGGCCCCACCACTGAAGCAGGTCACGAGCCGCCACTGGTTTTATTATTATTTTTTCCTGGGAAAAAACAGTGCATTCCCTCAAATGTCCGCTGTCCGCGAGCATGCAAAGTTTATTCAAAACTCTGTTTAGCGGACGGTGTTAGCTTTAACCCTTTATGTCTCAACAAATCAAATTTTTAAAATTGTTCATTCAGATTTTTAAATGTGCAGAAACATATCATAAACATACTGAAAATTTTTATTTTCCAGTTTTGCAGTTCATGTAAAATTTATTGACCAAAATATTTTTGTTGTAAAAGAAAATAAAGCGGGTATTTCTATTTTTGTTTTACTTGAAAATATATCTGTAGTATACCAAAGTGTTACTAAAGTGTTTAACCTGACAACTCTAAAATATAGTTTACATTCTTGTAAGGTTGACCTACGAAAGGACACGATAGCTGCTGCAATAACCAATAGTGCGATTGCTTAAGAACAAAATACATTTTAGTGTTATAATAATAATAATTAAATATCGCAATCTTTTCAGAATTCTTTTAAAAAATTATTTTATGCTCACGTTTTTCTAGAAAAAAGCAGCCATTCATTTATTTTTTAATTGACTATGATTAATTTATACAGCTTTATTTGGCATGTTACAGATTTGCAATACGGTGCTACAAAGGCCTAATGTAGTTAGAAAAAAAAAAAAAAAACTAACAAAGCGCGAATAAAACATCTCTGATAACACGATAAGACTTTTGTTCAGTTTGCTTCCGACATAAATAAGCATAATATAACCTGTTCATACTAAGAAATGAATTAAATTTCAAAAGTCAGCAGCGACCGGCTCCTCCTTTGTTCACACATGAGTGATTTTAAAGCCGAGTTCTCAGTAAATTTATTTCGCATTAGAAATAAGATGGGAGATCAAGCCGAGCGAATTGCCATTTCTGAAAAACAGTCTCTCTTCTCTTACTCTGTTTAAGTAGATTATTGTTTTTATTAAAAAGAAAGAGGTCGTTTTTAGGACGTTTCGTACAGCTTTTTTAACATAATCATCTCACATAGTAACACCGATTGGTTTAGTTTCACACAGTATTCGTGTTTTGCGTTTTTTAAAAGAGCTTTTAACGTTGGATAACGCTCCTCCATAGTCTTGTGTAAAGAAAAAGATCTTTTTTCAAGGTCGTTGTAAGTTTCAATATTACTCTATTTGAAAACTAGACTATGAAATAACTGCCTAGAGGGACTCAATTAATCATGTTATTTTAAACGACAGTCAAAAAAATTGACGTCATAAATTTAAAATTTTGTAAAATTCATACACTTTCCCACAAAATTTACGATATATTTACAATTTCTGTGACTCTAAATAGCTCCTCGAGATTACACAGTTTGATATTTTTCATGAGGTTGAAACTTAGAGGATTTAAATTGAGAGCATTTAAGAAGGAGAAACGTAGATGGATGGTATAATTATAAGTGATATGTATTATTTGATACGATACTATCGTCAATTAAAGCACAATATAAATATTTTGTTCATTTTTCAAATGTGACTTACAACTAATTAAATGATACGTAAACCTACGCTCAAAAAAGACTACCTGAACGTTATTCCATTTCATTTTACTTTAGAGCCGACTGGCCGTGTCCTTTATAGAAAAAAAAATGCCTCGAATATTTTCCAGTGGCATGTTGGGAAAAGTACCCTTTTCCTCGATAGAGAGTGTCCTTTTAATAAATTTTCCTTGCCCATTTTGAAAAGAAATGTCAACTGAACACTGGTTACACCAATAAGTTGTTTAAATCATCGCTCAGGGTCGCACTTTTTGGTTAAACATGTATAGTTCTAAAAGATTATTCTTCTGCTAAACTGAAATCGTAGATTCAGTTTGAAAATATTTTCTCAGAGGTTTCTCGTTTCACTTTCTGAACACTAAGATCTTGTAAATCTTGTACGAAAATTTATTTAAATATATAACAAGCTTCCATACACATGAAGAACCATTTTAATAGAAGTGAGGGTTTAAGTGTTCTTGCAGTTTATAAATAAAAGTTAGCGACAGTAAACTAGACAAAAAAAAGTGTTTTTTTAGGTGGTAAGAGGTTCGATTGTTTTCGAGAATAGGTTTAATTTTTAGTCTATATTCTATATTTCAAATATATTACTACCGTCTGTTTAATTTTTAAGCACTGATAGAATTTTTAATTTTTTAAGCATAGTGTAAAACTTCTATCAATCAATGCTTATAACGGAATATGGTCTGGAGTCTTGGTCGGTTTTTCCAGAAATAACGTGAATACGCGTTGGAACTCCCCAGAAGCCCTCCGACCAAGGTACCCCCCACCTTTAGCAGATCGTCCATGTGTAGCGTTACCATAACAACACTACGACATACAACAGAATATACATTTAGGTTTCTATTTATATTTGATGTTATTTTTGATATTAAACTTACATCCGATTGTTTTGATTTAAAAAAAACGTTTTACTTACAAACAGCTCCTTTAAAACATTACTTTTTTCAAAATTATTTTTAAATGCATTGCTAAGATTAAAAAAATAAATAAATTCTGACCAGGTATATTTCAACAATGATCAACACTAGAGAAATCAAGCCACTAGACAAGCCAGGAATCACAATTTTTTTATTTATATATTAGCAGTGGCGGCCTCTAAAAAAATTTGATTATTTGCCCAATATTTTTCTTTTATCTGTTAACAAACCAAATGAAATTATTTAAATAAAGAGATATTGTTACTGTTATATGACGAATTTTTGTTACCTCTCGAAGTGTCCGAATAATTAAAAAATGTAAACTGAAAGTACTAGCAATTTCAGCTTCCAAATTATTTTTCCCGTTTTTAAATTAAATCCTCCCCGAACCGAAACAGACAAACGCAAGAAACTGAATGAGAATCTAATCAATTTTATGCTGGCTCTTTCTTTTTGAAAGTTTTCGAAAAAGAGTGGGTTGGGGGTAAGGAGGGGGGAATTGACGGTTAGACTGTAAGCGATCCATCATGTAGGAATGGAAAATAGAATAAGTAAAAATGCCTTTCATGTTTTTTTCTACTGACACGGTTAATAAGTTTTGTTGCCAGGGAAACAGACTTGAAGTGAGCTGCGGTTGAGAGTAAACTTTTGTGTTGCAGCTTTCAAAAATTATATTTTGTACAGCAGATTATGCAAATTTTTATTGTAATTCTTACTTTATTTGCTTTAGAGACATTTACTTACATTTCGTGCATTTAAAAAGATTTAGGAAATGTTAAAGATAATATATTTTATATCAGAAATATGTAAATAGGAATGTAAAAAAATTCCGTTTAAACGTTCCGCTATTTCTTCCTGAGTTGCATGTTTTAAGGAGTGTCCCGATAATTTAAGCAAAGTCTGCTTCATTGCCATTTATTTATTTGGTGTTTAATCAGCTATCGTAAATCTTTAAAAACTGATTCAAAGCTTATCATCTAACGTATATAATTCAATATTTATTTTTGAAAATTATATTTTAAAAATTCTAACTTGTTGTTAACACGTATATCGGATTTGTGTATTTGGCTCGAAGCCCGCTTATAAATCCTCGTCTGTAGGACAACAAAAGGGGGGATGCCCTCCGTGGGGGTCTTTCTAAGAGGTCCTAACCCGTATTTACGCTAAGTTTCGCAGAAAACCACGGAAAACTCCGAACGGTTAGGTCGACGGACCCGCGATGGGTCCCGAACCCGGGACCTTCGCACTTCGCCCGTCTACCATTTCCAGTGACATAACCACTGAGCCATGGCGAGGGAAATTCTAAATTTAAAAAAAATTATAATTCAAACAGCAAAGTTCACTTATTATAAAGTGTATTGAGAAATTTATAAAATATTCAAATAACTCCATTCTGTGGCACATGCTCCTATTGATGCATAGTTTATTCTAAAACTTCTAGTCATACACACACAGTGGCCTACTTTTATAAAAAGTTGTATGTTGTTCAATGAACCACAGACTATATACAATCCCCTAAACCCGTTCAGACCTGATTAAATATTTTTCTTGTATATATTAAAAAATATATAGTAATCGAGATTAAATATATGTTATGTAAACTTAAAAATTCTGATTTTAAATTTTCGCAAATTTACACAACTGTTTTCAACTTAAAAATATTTAATTGCGCACAATATACGGGATATTCCAAGAAGAGACTACGTTAAGAAAAAAAGAGACTACGTTAAGAAAAAAATCCTTTCGTTATTTTTTTTAAATTGTGAAATGTGTATATAAACGCCGAACAAAATAATTCCCAGTTAGTCAAATGTTCATCAGTAAACGCCTCAGACATATATTGAAACAAGAATGATCAGGGGTTATACATAAATTTGAATGTGTTGAAAATAAAATTTCTATCGCAATTTCTGTACGAGCCTTGAAATGCGATGACCCGACATGACTTTTTTCCATCGAGAGCCACTGAGAGAGCTTTAAGTCAGCATACATAAATCTTCTTATCTCTGGTACTTTTCAGGACAAAATTCGCAAATTTTGTACATCATCTCATTAGCGTATAGGATACATTTTACAAATTGGATTTTTTCTACGGGGATGATATAAAAAATTAAAACGTAATTTTTTGAAAATTTACGAGAGAAAATTTTTCTTGACGTAGTCCTTTTTCCTTCATTGCTTTGAACATTTTTCAATATACATTTCCCACTTATCTCTAATAGATAAAGAATTAAAACGTGTTACCACTTTTTAGGTACACTCTGTATATTTTTTTAACTTTGTGTTCTCAATTGTGAACGCAGGGTCTTAAAGGGGTTAAATGAAAAGTTCTGAAATACAATGTAGTACTATAACGATTTAAAATTTTAAAAATTTGTATTAACCTCCTCACTTCCCATTTATCACACGTGATACAAATAATGGTATTAGCTTTAATTAATAATTTTACTTTAAAAAATTTAATGAAATAATTTTAACTCGTGTGAAAGTGAAAACTCGAAAAATGAGAATAAACTTTGCCCTTTCTAGATCTCCATTTAATTTAATTTAAGTTTTATTTATCGCAACACCCAAAAAATATTTGAATGTAAGCCAACTTTCCTATGTTGAATTTGTGAATCTTTTTTGATTTTTTCTGAATCTGCGTAGTCCAAAAGAACTTGTAGTACATTTAAAAAAAAAAGTTTTTTGATGATTTTCGTTTGCAGTGGTATGAATTCGTTACTTCTGAAACAGACAATAAGAGTTTGTTTTTATTTGAAGTTTAATTTGAAAATACGTACTTTATTTGTCGTTTATTTGTGTAACAGATTTTTAAGAAAATTCATGAGATTTTCTTTAACTTGAGATATCAAATGTATGTCCAGTCTGAGGAGGTTAGTTAAAGGAAAACACAGAGAAATTAACATTACGTAATAAAATAATTAAACGATTAAATCCATTTGATTTAGCCCTTTAATGGACAACCATTTTACCACATTTCCTAGTTTATGAAAATGCTTCCTGCATTGCTGAGATAAATTTTGATATTAATTTGAGAATAAATTATACGTTTCCCCTATAAAAGAATATGTGTAAAAAATTCTGAAAGATCTGCATTTTTCTTATTTACTCTTAAACATTTTGTGGAAATCAAATTTATTAATCAAGCAACAAATAGACAAATATTTATGCATTTCTTACAATTAATAGTGAAAATTGTAAAATAATAGGATGTTAAGGAGTTAAGAAAATTTATGGATTTTGTTTTATTGCATTTCTGTTAAATCTAAATAAGCATGCAAACTGCAAACTCATATGAAAGTTAACAAATGTGAGTGAATTCATGAAACAAGGGCTAACTTAAAAAAGTACGACGCTGGTCTTTTGAGAAAATCGAAAATTTTGGTCAGCATTTAAAAGAATCACGTTACGTGGGATGCTTAAAACAATTAAGTAGGTATGTCCTTTTACAAGCTGTATTATACTTATTTATTTTTCTACAATGACCAGGTCAGCCATATAGTCTTGAGCAGTTATTGTTAATTTCATCGGGGGCGCCTAGTAGGCAAGCCAACCTTGCCCCCTATGAATGGTGCCCTAATTTTAAAGCGTAGTAAATGGATCTGCACCCGTAGAAGTACCGTTTGAACATGGAAAACATTAGAGCCACGAACGTGGTACCAGCTAGCTTTAATGTACGCGGTCGCACATAAGTCAATGCGAGAGAGATTGTTACAACCCCAAGCACTAACACTGAAAGTGAAGCATTGACCTCGGTGCTTCACTTTCGGTGTTCTTATGGGAGCCGAGCTTAACCCATTGGGCCACTGCAGGAGAGTTATAGTAACAAAGTCTTAGTACAAACGGTAAGCCAACTATGGACTGGGAGCATAAGAGATTGAACATTTGGAAATGGTTGAATTGTGCAGATCTAAGGTTTTGGCGCAGTTGCCGAACTAACGGTTTGGAGTTTTGGGAGGTTTTCTCCAGAAGTAAAGTAAATACGAGTTTGAGCCCCTTAAAAAGCTCCCCACCCAAGATATCGCTCCTTTAGAAAGATAGCCTTAATGTATCTAAACCAAATACTAACTAGTAAGTATACAATGGTAAATCTGTAAGAGTTATGAAATAAGTAGCAAAAAGCATACAGTATTCAAAAATATATTTGAGAAAATGCGGTTAAAACTTCGGTTACTTAAAAGTTAGAGTTATGAAAGAATTACTTAGGTTAAGAGTTGCGAAATAACTAGAAAAAAGCATACAGTATTTTAAAATATATTTTCCAAAATGCGGTTAACACTTCGGTTACTGTCTTGAAATTTGTTTAAATGATATTTAAAAAGTTTCTTTTTTAATTTTTTGAAAGTTGTATTAGTCATATAAGGTTTATTATTCTGCTGTGTAATGAGAAGGGGAAGGTAAGGAATTCGAGCCTCTACCGACATTTCAAATTTTGGTTACAAAGTGATAGGAATCAAGTATTTTTGTGAGAAACTTTCCTTTTTGCATATTTTGGCCTTCTCACGAAACTTTTACTGGCTATGGGGGTCGTTTCTGTGTTCGTTGTTTGTAAGAAAGCGTATAGTATGAAAAAAAAATGTATGGACACAAGAAGTCCTGTCTCATTTCGCAAAAACCCCCGCATTGTAATGATAAAAATATCTCAGTTCCCAAAATCTCTACATTGTAATGATAGAAATGTCTCGTTTCACAAAATCTCTACATTGTAATGATAGAAATGTCTCGTTTCACAAAATCTCTACATTGTAATAATAAAAATGTCTCGTTTCGCAAAATCTCTACATTATAATGACAAAAATGTCTCATTTTCCAAAATCTTTACAGCATAATGATAGAAATATCTCGTTTCACAAAATCTCTACATTGGAATGGTAAAAATGTCTCGTTTCGCAAAGAAATCTGTAAACCTTTGTCTTGTCTCTTCTCTCATCCATCCCTAATGAAGAAATATCCTACACTTCTCTGAAGAGTTAGTTTTCTGATGTAACTGTTGGTTTGTTTTTAAAACTGTTCATGAGCCATAAAATAAGTGTAGATTTGTTTCCGAAAGAAAGGGACATATTGCACAAAAATGAATAATTGCTCCTTTTGGTCTAAAAATAAAACTACTGCATTTAGATACTAATTACTTTTCTTTGTAATATCTAACGGTATTCTTAATCCACCGCTTGACACGACAGCCATGATTGACGACAATCAATCCTCTCCTGTGATCGTATATCGAGTTCTGTTAGTCTCTAAAAACTCTTCAATGTACTTTATTATCAGTGTGATATTGTGATATTCAAAATGCAGATTCGGGGGGGGGATGGGGGGGGAGAAAAAAAATCTCTTGTCATACAGTAAATCAATCTCTAACGAAGAAAACGTCTTGGGGATTTCTGAAAGCATAGTTTTTTTTTAACACATTTCCAAGTTGATGGATGGACATTCCACACTTTCTCCGTTTTATGAATTGCTCAGGATGTGAGAAGGCGTAAAATATATGAGTTAAAGGTTCTGAGATATTGAAAAGGACGAAGGCCTTCAGTAGGTGTATTGGAAAGACAGATTTTTATTTCATAGTTTCTTTGACGCCAGGAATTTAAATTGTTTTAAGAACAGGTACATCAGCTAATTATCGTAATTTATAGTTATTTAAAAAAAAAGTTTTCTAAGGGTCTTTAAGGCTGTTCTCCGAAGAAAAAAAAACTCTGTTTTTAGTCTTGGTACACAAATTGAAATAAACTAATTGCGTCATGATCTCCAAAAAATTCCAGCTGGTTCTACATAAGCTGCGTTACACGCAGCAATAAGCGAAAAAGCTCTGCCTTTAGTGAAATTTTCAGGAAAAATTCTTAAACATCGATCTGAGCTGCAGGATTTTTCGTAGAGTGACACGTTTTGTGAAAATTTCCGATTTTTAAGAATTTTTTCTAAAAGTTTTGAAACGGATACAGGCTTATCGTTTATTTCAGTATGTAGTACAGCTTCTAAAGTGACAGTTTTAAAATTTTGAAGTGCCTGAATTAATTAGTTTATTTGTATTTGTGTACCAAAATCGCATGATTTTTTCGAACTACACCGTCAAAAATCTGTTTTTATGCATTATTATTCTTTCCATCATTATTATTGTATTATTTATATTGTTATTTTGTTAAAACGTTAAAAAGTAATATTTGGTGTACATCGTATTGAATTTTAAACTTAATGATAAGCATTGCGTTTCAGTTGATCGAAGTTTCAGTCGTCAGTTTTAAAAGAATTCTCAATATTTTCCACTGGCCTTTCAGTTTTTATACACACACGATTAGGTAGACTATTGATAGATGAATAGATGGATTTGAAGATAATCCCTTTCTAATTATTATCCTAATCGGATCCCGCGCTCACCGGATCCTGCCCCGTCCCAAAGTTTTACCCTCCAGAACATCGGAAATATACCCCACCAATGTAAATATCGGCCTCTGCAACTGCAATTACCGACGACAGGCACGTTATGTGCCTAAACCACACATCAGTTGCTAACTGCAGCCTAGTGTGAATAACCCGCGGGGAGGAGAGAACAACATCCCAATCGGAAACGGAACCTTCGCCAGTGTATATAAACACGATTGTGCATCGGAAGATCTCAGTTGTGTGCTTTGCTCGGCCCCTGAATCACCCCCCTGCAATTTAATAAAATGAGATGCAGCCTATGCTTTTTTTTTTTCTCCCTTAACCTGCTGGTACACCTATTGTGCCTATCGATTACGACATTGAGCCGTGCTAGTATTACAAGGTCGTAATGAGGTGCTCTCAGATTGATTATCCCAGTTGCCCAAATTTGCGGCTGATGAGTGGTGATTTCCAGAGGCGCTGCTTTTGACGTCCCTATGCGTTAGGAAGGAAACGCAGCGGCCGTAATCTGTGTTTAGGAGGTTGGATGGTTGGTGCGTAATAGAGTGAGGGACAGGTGTCTCGCGTTCGAACATGCGTTGTGATTCTATGCTGAACCGTGTGTTTGTTTTCGCACGAAATAACAGGAGGAGGAGAGGGGGTTTTTAAGTGGTGTTTATACCCCCCTCCTACTTATTTTTGCAAAAGATATTTACAAAGAAGAATCAGTGGAAAAAACCACGAGGGAGGACGTTCATTTTTCTACGGAATTTTCAAGGTTAATGAGAGGAAGCGGGTGACAGATTGCTGTATAATGACACTAATTTCATGCAATTAGATAATTTACAATAAGTATAAAATTATACAAAATATGAAGTTTTAATATTTTGACTTCACTAAATTTGTCAAAATTATGGAATGAAAATGTCGATTATAACCCCCCCCCCCCCAAATCTATGGCTTTCAAATTCAAAGAATTTATTCGCACAAAAATTGTCATTGAAAATGATGAAGTCATACAACAAGCAGGGCCGTCGAGAAACAAACTCGGGCCCGGGGGGTGGGTATCTGCCGGGCTCTCCCCCCCACACCCCCCCAAAAAAGTTATCATCTTATTCATTCGCATTTTTACTCAAAAACATACCTATTTTCACTTAAAAAGTTTGTTCAAACTTTACTGATAACGTCATTTCTTATTGTCGACGAAATGTTCACTGTTGAAAAATAAAAAACTGAATATATGCTGAAAAATATGGAGAGGGGGGGGGAGGCGCGATGTTAAAAGGTTGGGAACAGCTGCTCTAATTAAATTTAATGAGTTATTACAAATATACAAAATAAATGTTCCGAAGAATTTCACTTGGCTCTTAGGCAAAATTAATAGTGTGCTAAAAGTAAAAGATGTAAGTTTAGAAAATGCTTTAATGAATTCTTAATAATAAAAATAAATATATGAAAAGCTTTACAGAATCACTACCATTAAAAGCTCCAATAAAATGTTTCATTAGCAATAAGATAATTTTAACCTCAAAAGTTTGCTGTAAGAAATTAAGCCGATTCATGAAGCACTGACGAAATAAACATACTTTATAACTAATAATTATTAAAAAAATAAATAAATAATCATTGTGATAATAAGAAGTGTAAAAGGGTAAGTAAACTCACCGCAAACAATTAAAAAATCCATATTCTGAGAGCAATTCTGAGCAATTTTATTCCAAGAAAATTTCGGGGATGAACGAATTTTCCCGCGCTTGGAAATTATCAAGTTTGCACCTGCCGGCCTGGAGTTGTCATGGTGATTCCCCGCGTATGAGAGCACAAAGGGTAGTGCGTTTGCCTCCCTCCCTCCAAAAAAATATAAATAAATAAAAGAACGTACATGACGTCTATTTAAACAATTTTATTTTTTTCTTTTTCGCTATAATACTAGTTTTACCCCAGATTTATGTTTCTTCTCCTAATCCTAGAGTTTTTAAAAACTCTATTAAAAAAGGGAATTTGATTCCGGTAACTTTATTACGATATCCCTGATTGGTCGAGGACTTCCTCCCCTTTCAGAACCTCTCTGTGCTTACTTTTTTCGATTCCAGCGACTAGATTAGTGTTTTTTTAAGTATTTCTCATCTCCCAATGTATTTTTATCTATAAAAAAATCTTATAAATAAAAATGAAATTCTGTTTGTTTGTTTGTTTGTTTGTTTGTTTGTTTGTTTATTTGTTTGTTTGTGGATTTGAGTTGTATACAAATCCACAAAAATGGACCTATCAGCCTGAAATTTTGCACAGATATGTAAAATAATATAGAATAAATCATAGTTCACTTTAAAACTTTGAAAGTCCACCCGTTCCCGGAATTTAAGAGATTTTTTATGTTCTCCACGCAAAAAGCTTTCCGTAATTGTAACCCCTGTAGTGAAAAAAGTGTGAAATAAGGATCGTGGTTGCCATGTGTGGCGATTTTGCCGAATAAGATGTTTTAAATTCTCAAAGTAAAAATAAAAGAATAATAATGATTTTTTTTTTGTTAGTTTATATTCGTAAGGTTATATTTTTTTTAATTATAATATCGTGTGCATGGGAAATCGGAGCAGGAATGAAATGTTTTATACGCAAAACAATAAGAATTGAAGATTTCCGAGGCTAATATGTTAAAATTTTTTAGTTTGGCGAAAAAATAAAATGGCTCAAATGCCGAGAAAGTGAGTTCTAGCGGTTTGCACAGTTTCCGGCTTGACGAATTTACTGAGAGCTTAAGGAAACGGATTTTTGAAAACAAGTACAAAGGTTTTATTAGAATACAGCGTTAAATTTTAATGATCCCTGCGAAAATAATGCAGTTATTAAGGGATTTCAAGCGATCTATCTTCAGCATTCTCGCGATTTTGAGGAGGATTCTAACGCTTGGCGCTATTTATCGTAATTTAATCGTCTGCTATTTGGGTTATGAATACACCTGCGTATAAGTTTTTGAAATTTTCATTCAGTTGGAATTGTGCATTTTTCAGAGCAGCTTTTCTGCATCTAATGTATTACATCCAGAAAAAAGGATGTTAGAAATATCAATTTTAATTTTGTTTAATCACACTCATGAATAATGATACACTTTCCAACTTAATGAAAGAAGGAACGAAAATAGGGAATACCCATGGATTATAACTCTTTTTATCTATAGCACTTTAGTGCGTATTTAAAAATCTGAAAGTGTGTCAGATTTTCTATGATTCTAGCGCTTGGCGCAATTTAATGAGAGGGTATTTTTAAAAACAAGCGTAGGTTATCTTATAAATAAAAATGAAATTCTGTTTGTCAATTTGTTGATTTGGGTAGTATACAATTCCACAAAAATGGACCTGTCAGCCTGAAATTTTACACAGATATGTAAAATAATATAGAATAAATGATAGTCCACTTTAAAACTTTGAAACTCCACTTAAAAACGTTTTCCTCCTGAAGGGTTCCCTTAATTTCCGTTCCCGGAATTTAAGAGATTTTTTATGTTCTCCACGCAGAAAGCTTTACGTAATATTAACCCCTGTAGTGAAAAAAGTGTGTGAAATAAGCATCTTGGTTGCCATGTGTGGCGATTTTGCCGAATAAAATGTTTTAAATTCTTAAAGTAAAAATAAAAGAACAATAATGATTTTTTTAGTTTATTTTTTTAGGTTATTTTTTTTAATTATAATATCGTGTGCGCATAAGAAATGAGAGCAGGAATGAAATGTTTTATACGCAAAACAATGAGGATCGAAGATATCCGAGACTAATATGTAATTTTTTTTAGTTTGGCGAAAAATAAAATGGCTGATAGGCCGATTTTTAGAGTATGAGTTCTAGCGGTTTGCACAGTTTTAGGCTTTTTGGCTCAATTTACTGAGAGCTTAAGGGAATAGCATTCTTGAAAACAAGTGTATAGGTTTTCTTAGAATACAGCATTAAATTTTAACTATCCGTGCAGAAATAATGCAGTTATTAGGGCATTTCAAGCGATGTAGCTTCAGAATTCTCGCCAATTGAGTACATTGATTTAACTTGGGGGAAATCCGCCAAATTTCAGAAAATTGAAATCTTCGCATTTAGTACATCGAGGTAACGATGAATAAAACATGTTATAGTTGATAAAGTAATTAAAAAACTTTGTAAAAAACACACATAAGAAGTAAAAGGAAAAAGGATACGCGTTTCGTTCAAAAATTGTTTTGAACTTCTTCAGTCCAGGCCCTTCGACGTAAAGAACACAGGTACACAGGTTTTCAGTTCCCTGTGTTCTTTACGTCGAAGGGCCTGGACTGAAGAAGTTCAAAACAATTTTTGAACGAAACGCGTATCCTTTTTCCTTTTACTTCTTATGTGTGTTTTTTACAAAGTTTTTTAATTACTTTATCGTTTAACACCAGTATTTTGAGTGTTTTTTCAGATGTTATAGTTGATAATTTAAAAAATGCGGCTGTATTAAGGGATTCCACTTTTCAAATAAATGCCTGGCGGTCGAACCATTTCCCATTTTGATTGCTGCTAAGTCAATGCTTCGAATGATTCCCTGAAAAAACTCTTGCAAAATGGCGTATGCTGGCACTTTGGCGAGGCTTAGATTTGAAACTGGATTTTACTTGAGACTGGTATATACGTATAATAAGACTGGTTATAGATAAAAATGAATGTTGGTATGTGTGTAGGAGGTTGAAAAACTCCAGCACCGTTTCACTGATCACCATGAAATTTGGTTCACCTACGTCTTTTATCATGGAGAAGGTTTTTATGCTATCCGTTTTCCTCTAACTTTTCACTAGGTGGCGCAGCAGAACGTCAAATTCTATTCCGTTTAGCCGTTTGCTATGCGAATATCGTCCAACAAATTTCGATGAAATTTGGTACACGCGAATATTAGAACACGGAGAATATTTTTCACTATCCATTTGCTGTAACTTACCGCTAAATAGCGCTGCAACGCATCAACTTCTATACCGTTCTATACCGTGCGAATAATCGCTATGAAAATAGGTATACATAGATATTTGAACACGGGGAAGAGTTTGGCACGATCCATTTTCCTATAACTTGACACTAGATGTCGCGTCAACACATGAACTTCAAGACTATTCAGCCGATCGTCATGAAAATTCGTATACATCGATATCTGAATGCGAAGAATATTTTTGCCGTATCCGTTTTGCTAAAACTCGCCACTAGACTGTGCTACGCCGCATCGCCTTCTGCACCGTAAAAACGATTGCCTTGAAATTCAGTATGCATGATTATTGAACACAATATAACGCGATATCCATTTTGCTATATCTCTTTATTACAATAAATAGTAATCACAACAAATATTAATATCAAAAAGTCCATTCATTCCCGTGCGAAGAACGGGTACTTCAGCTAGTTATAAAATAAAAATTAATTGAATGTCTAGTACATTCAACAAAGAAATAAAAATTTAAGATTACTTTATTACCCAGAACTACAATTGTTTAGAATTGTAACTCCTTTTGAATTAACTGTTGCTTTTTATATATCATGTATACTTTAATGTATTTATGTGTTGCTCAAGTGTCCAATTTTTCACACACGATTGTAGTTGTATTCTCATTACTCCCCCCCCCTTTTTTTTTCTTATTATATATATCTTAAATTTTTTCTGCTCAGAATTATTGAACTATATTCCCTTGTTAATATAATTATTATGAGCGGAGTTGAGGGCCTAGAGCCCAGGCACTCTGGGAATAGAATTCGAAGTGTCGTCAGCAATCCAGTTTCGTTTAGGACCTCGTCTCGTCTTTACTTATTCTGGTCGGTGTTGGTTTTAGCGAATTCTATTTCTGTCTATACAGAAAGTTTTTTGAAAGCTTAGCCCGGGCCCCCAGAAAACACGGGCTCGGGGGGAAATCCCCTCTCCCCCCCCTCTTGACAGGCCTGACAACAAGTATGATAGTTCACCTACTTAGGATGCGATCTTACTTATGAGAATATGAGAATAAGATACAGAAGAAATTGCACAAATTCCAACACATCTGCGGAACCTTGATAAAACCCTCGAGAGGAGAACACGAAAAGAAACTCAACATAAGCTTTACAAAGTCACGGCTACACCTGTCTTGCTCTATGATTCACGCACATGGACCTTGAGGAGCTAGGATCTGAGTAGAATCCAAGCAACAGGGAAGACACATTTAAGATCAATAAAGGGCTGCACTGCACAATCACCAACAAGATTCGAAATGAAGACATAAGGAATGAATTGACGATATTCAACTTATAGGATACAAGAATATCGTACTAAATGGAAAGATCATCCGCAACGCATGTCTAAGAATCCGCAGAGCTGCCTTTGATTATATCCCGAAGGGCAGAAGAGTCCGAGGACGTCCGAGAAAGCGGTGGATTGACCAATGAAGCCGGAACAGGCATCCTGCCTACTCTTTCAAATTGATAATGATGATTGTGAAGTTCTATTGACATAAAGTTTACAAATAATCTTTGCGAAAATTTGACAAAAAATAACATAACAGTTTATAATAAATCACTTTAACTGAAGATGTCAGATGAATCCATTAAGAGAACTAGTTCTGGGAAGAATACAGCTGATAATTTTCTATTTTCTAGATGAAAGTTAAATACGCGACTGCGACTTTTATGCAGGGAAAATATTTTAACAATTTTTTTCTGCTTCAAAACGGGGGTGCGACTATTATAAGAAGGTGACTATTAAGCGAGTAAACACGGTAATAAGTGTGAACATAGATTGAAATTGTTGCTCTGAGGAAGAGGATTCTAAAATTATTTTTTGGGGACATTTGGTTGGAGATCAGAGATGGTTCGATCTTTGATGACAATGTATTTTAGAGTGTGAAAATGCTTCCTTTTAGCGTAGCATAAAAAATTATAGGAAATAAAGTATCTCCGGACACGAAATTATTTTTAGAAAATCTTCAATATGTTTCAAAACAATAAGTATTTCACAAAGATGCAATGCGTCAAGTTCGGCGCATGCATCACGATTTGTGCACCCCTGCCTTAAAAACTAATAAGAGAAAGGGCGGGAAAAACTCGCAGTTTTTTGTGAATCAGAAATTACAAAAGTTAAGCATTACTGATGTGTTCGATATAAAAATAAGCGAAGGGGCACCATTGTATAAAGCAATTTCCTCTAAGTTTACATGAAATAAAATGTGGAAAGAAAAGACCGGGACAGTATACATACTTACAAACATGAAAACAGTAAATTCAACATTTAGAATTAAATTTATATACATTCAAATAATCACAAAAATATAAAATTTATATGAAGAAGTTATTTGAAAATTGCTGTTCCGTGCAATTGCTAACAGGGAATGGAAATTTATTCAACTTATTTTGTACAACTGCACTTGAAAATAAAATACATTTTTTTAGTCCAATTTCTTGTTGTTTTAGACTTAATTTTTTGTTTCTTAAATAAAAAAAGAAGAAATACCTGGCTTTAATGTAATCATGTAAAATGGATTGCATATTTTCGAATGATTTTAAAAAGTAGCTTCTAAAATTAGTTTTTATTCCTATTTTTTTTAACATTAGCTTTTTTGCAATTTTTTTGTTTTTTCACGGAAAAATTAAATTTAAAGTAAACTTGGAGATGTCAAAATCCATTTTCCCGTTTGTTTTCCCGAATTGTTTTCTGATTACAATAATTGCTGCAAGAAAGAAAAACATCGTTTAAGATATCTTCGTAACTGTTGGAGTAATTCCTTCTAAACTTCCTTAGTGAGTGATTTGTCTATAAATGTTCATACGCATTCATTCTGGATTAATTTATTATGCTTAATTTACATATATACATTTAAGACAGAGGTTTTAGAAGTTTAGCCATGCTATTCAGGCGAACATGCCTGTCTGTCATTACATCTGGTTCTTATCTCTAGTAAAACATACTTACACAGTGGCGCTGCAATCGCGCAGAATTTTTCTCTTCGGAGGAGGTAAGGCACAAGTTTCTACATCTTCCCTCCCGATGAAATTAAGTTTCATCTAAATACTAAAATAAAATAGTTAAAATACAAATAATGAAATTAGTGAACACACAAATTACACTCAAATATATATAAAACACAATTAAAGTTCGCAGTTCAATCAGTCTCTTAGCTCTAGTGGAAACAACGACTGTACAGGTCTTTTAATTGTTCCTGATTTGATTTTTACGCTGCATGCTCTCACCTTTCCGTCTCTACCTGGAAACACTTCAAGGATTCTACCCATGCTCCACATGTTTCTGGGTAGCTTAGTGTCTCCCAGAAGTACCACATCACCTTCTTTGAAGTCTCGTGATGCTGCAGCTGAAGGTGCACAATTGGCCGATTTTAAGTTCATTAAGTATTCTTTTCTCCATCTTTCCCAGTAATGATCCAACAGTCTTTGTCGATAGTTATAACGTTTAGTTAATGTCTTTCTGGTTGTCATGAGGTTTTCATTCAGTTTTACTGGTGGTAATGACGTCATTCGTCTTCCTGTTAAAAAATGAGCTGGCGTCAATGGTGATGGTTCTGCGGGATCTTCATATAAATATGTGATTGGTCGGGAATTAATTATAGATTCTATCTCTGTTAATATGGTTTCTAGTTCTGCGACAGATAGGGACGATTTTCCGATAACTTTGCGTAGGATTGTTTTGACTGATCTTACTAATCTCTCCCAGAAACTGCCCCACCAAGGAGCTCTTTCCACTATAAATTTCCAATTTATACCTGTTTTTTCGAAAAAGTCGCTTACTTCCGATGAATTGATGTTATTCCATATCTATTTTAAATCAAGGTTTGATCGCTTAAACGTCTTCGCGTTATCGGAGTAGATAGTTGAACACAATCCACGCCTGGCGATGAATCTTCGTAAAGCTAATAAGAACGTTTCGGTGGTCAAATTAGATACTAATTCTAAGTGAATTGCACGTGTGACTGCGCATGTACACAGTAATATATAATGCTTCCTGTTATCATCTCTTGTAAAGAGGGGACCAGCGAAATCGATTCCTGTGATCTCGAATGGAAAGGATTTCTGGATCCTGTCCGCTGGCAGAGGTGCAATCACTTGTGTACCAGAATGTATTTTAAATCGTTTGCAAGTTAAGCATTTGTTCAAGATAGTTTTAACTACTTGTCTTCCTCTAAGGATCCAAAATTTACTTCTTGCTTCCGCCAAAGTATCAGCTACTCCCGAATGATAGACCTTTAAATGAGCGTTCATTACTAGTAATTCGGTGTATTTTGACTTGCTGGGAATTATCCATGGATGTTTTTCGTGTAATTCCAGATCGGAGTTTTGCAGTCTTCCGCCTAAGCTTATAATTTCATTCGAATCTAAAACTGGATTTAAATTGTATAGACATGATGACTTGTCTACTGAATTGCCTTCTTTCAATGAGTTAATCTCACTTTTAAAATGTATTGACTGAGTGTGTTTTACCCAATAAATTTCAGCGATACGCAGTTCATCTGCAGTTAATGGACCGGATTTTTTGGTATCATTTCTCGCATTGTAAACAAATCTGTTGATCCAAGCAGTGATTCGATACATCTTTGACAGTTTACTGTAGTTTTCAATATTTATAATTGGGTCATTATTAGGGATGGTGTTGCAGACTAACTGATGGCAGTTTTCTGTTTTGACCGTTTTCTTTTCTGCTAGCACTTCTTCTGATGTTACTTTATCTGCTATGCTCGATGGCCAAAGTTCTTCCGGTAATGTTAACCAGTCTGGTCCTCTGAAACACCTGTTACTGTTCTTCAATCTTTGAACTGATTCACCTCTTGTGAGCAAATCTGCTGGGTTTTCTTTTCCTTTACAATAGTTCCAGTTCTGTGGATCAGAAATCGTTTTTATTTCAATGACCCTGTTAGCTACAAATGGTTTCCATTCCCTCGAAGTGCCTTTAATCCAGTGCAGAACTATTGACGAATCCGTGTAAAGATAGATGTTGCATTTCTCAATTTTGAAAATATCTTCAAGATATTTGGCAATTCTTGCTGCAATTACTGCTCCTAGGAGTTCCAACCTGGGAACGGTCAGTCGTTTCAATGGGGCGACTAGCGCCTTTGACATTACAAAAGTAGTATTAAATGCATTCGCATCCCTTTGCCTAAAGTACGCGATTGCGCCGTAAGCCCTGGGACTGGCGTCTGAGAACACGTGAAGTTGTAGTGCATCCGTGTTCATTTGAACTTCGTCTGGAAAGTATCTTCTCTCGACAGAAAGATCTTTAATATCTTCAATTTCGGAGTACCAGATGACCCAATTTTCTTGCAATTCTTGAGGAAGTTTCTCATCCCATCTTGTTCCTCTTTCCCACATATCTTGAAGGAGACATTTTACTCTGATTGTATATGGCGATAAAATTCCCAATGGGTCGAAAATTTTAGCTACTGTTTGTAAAATGAACCGTTTTGTGATTTTAGCATTCTTAATTGATTCTAAGAGGGGGTTAATCTCTAATTGTAAAACATCTAATTTGTCATCCCACTTTATTCCTAACACCTTAGATGACTCTTCATTATCTTCTACCTCCATGTTATTTTCAGACCAGAGTTTGCTCAAATCTTTAAAATTTGTTCTCCATTTTCTTAATTTCATTCCTGCACCCATTAATAGCTTATCTGCCTTCACTGACAAATTGTACGCTTCACTGGCATCTTTACCTCCAAAGAACAAATCATCAACGTATAAATTTTTGTCTAACATTTCTACTATCATTGGTAATTCTGTTTTGTATCTTTGTATGTGGTGTTTAATCGTTGCAGCTAAGAGGAAAGGGCTTGAAGTAACGCCAAACGGAACCCTCCTGAATCGGAAAATTTTAATGTTGTTTGTGTCAAATAAATC
This sequence comes from Cheiracanthium punctorium, assembly GCA_038373885.1. NCBI lineage: Eukaryota > Metazoa > Arthropoda > Arachnida > Araneae > Cheiracanthiidae > Cheiracanthium > Cheiracanthium punctorium. Next base: position 406,429 of record JAWZYV010015925.1, read on the forward strand.
TCTATCTGTCCAGAGAAAACGAAGATAATCTCTATCTGTCCAGAGAAAACGAAGATAATCTCTATCAGAAGGCGCAACTGCAATCTGCAAAAATGCCTTCTCAATGTCCGATGAAAATGCAATTTTATGTTCTCGAAACTTTAAAATTAAAGTCAATAAATTAGGGTTTAAATTCGGTCCTTGATGTAAATATTCATTTAGGGATTTTTGTTTATTTTCTTTGGAAGATGCATCGTATACAATTCTAATTTTGCTTGTGGTTTTGTTTTTTCTAACAACTGCAGAGTGGGGCATATAGTAACAGTTTTCCAATTTTATTTCAGCATCCTGACATTCCTCTATAATCCCTTCCCTAAGTTGTTCTGAAATAACATTCTTATAATTTTCATACAGCCAAGTATCTTCTTTTAATCTGTATATTAGTTTATTAAATCGACGTTTTCCAAGGTCAAAATTATTATGAGGTACTTGTGCCTCATCCTTCCACGGTAGTTTTACCTCATATCTTCCCTTCTAATATTTTATATTTTCCTCAAAGTTTTTTAAGACTTCGTTAGACGCGCATAAATTTTCTTTTTCATTTATGCCTAAAGAATCCAACTCAAAGAACTTTCGGAGTTCATTACATATTTCACTTGATCCTGCTTCGCAACGTATAAACAGAGAATTAATACACTGCTCTGCGGTGTTTATATCTTTCTCAGCCTGTCCCATGACTGTATATCCAAATACCGTTTCGAGTAGAAGCAGATTGTTTATATTTTGAAGCTTTCCACATGCCACTCGGGCGAAATTATCTATGCCTATTAGAATTCCGATCTGACCTTGAGCGCGCTTTTCGTAAGCCAGGGGGTAATTTTTCTCTCTCATCAGCTCTCTTATTTTTTCATTTGGAATTGTCACTGGCACCGATGAAATAATTTCTGTCTGAAGTGCCTCAATTTCGATCTCCGCTGAGCTCATGAGATTTCGCAGTAGCAATTTAACAACTTTGTAGGATTTTTTAATTGGTTTGGAAGAACCAAATGGATAAACACTCAAATTTTCTTCACGAATTATAGGGAGTTTCAGCTCTTTAACTATATTTTCTGAAACGAAACTTCTTTGAGACCCAGTATCCAACAAAATGCGAGCTATTTTCGATTTAGAATTATAATGAATTAATACGTCACAAGTTAATAACAACATATCACTTTCTACTTTCGGTTCGTGTTGATTGTGAAACATGGTAGTTATTGTTGTTTCGTTGTTGGATTTAGATTCTAATGTGTCACAGATAGACTTGTGGTGTTTTTTGTTACATTTGGGACATAGTTCAGCTCTAGAGCGACAGGATTTCGCAATATGGGACCTTTTTAAGCAGAAATAGCATAAACCTTTACGTTTTAGAACGTTTTTCTTTTCGGATATCTTAAATTTAGTACAATCATTACTTGTGTGTGTTTCGTTTTCACAATATACACAGGTTTCTCTGGATATCGCGTTCAGTGCAGCTGTTGGGGTTCTGAAGGGTTTAGGTTTATATTTATGAAATTTATATGAGTTTTCTCTGTTTTTATAGTTGGACATTTTACTGTCGGTATTTTCTCTTGGATTAATTTCGGAATTGTTCGGTTTTGTCAGATTTTCCGTTCTTTCTCGATTTTCTATTTCCCTTTTAAGGAATGTCATCAAATCCGTTATTTTCTCATTTTCGTTTTGTTTTTCCTGACGGGCAAATTCTAAAGCCAAGTCTTTTGGGATTGTTTTTATTAACACCGGAAATAGTAAACATCCATATGTATCGGTTTCAATTCCAAGACTTTCGAGTCCGCGAATTTGTATTAAACATTCATCGTAAAGTTTTCTTAGACCTTTTAGATCGCTGGACTTTCTAACCGGATTTAAATTAAGTAATTTATTCATATGAGCATCGATTATAATTTCTTTTTTACCGAACCGACTTTCTAAGATGTCTACAGCCTTTTCGTAATTTTCCGAAGTCAAACTTAATCCTTGTATAGCTGTTGCGGCATCTGATATCAGAACAGATTTTAGATAATTGAACTTCTCTACATTATTGAGAGTTTCGTTCTCATGAAATGCTGATTTATATTGTGCCCAAAAGGAAGGCCAAGAACATATATCTCCGTCAAATTGCTCAATGTTCAGTTTTGGTAGTTTAATGCTAGCTTTTCCTGGGGCGTTACTGTTATTAACGTATCCTGCGTTGGAAGTATTTACTCCGTTACTTGAGGAGATCATTGCCGGTTGCGTTTCGTTTATGTTTTGTAAACATTTGTTGCTTCTAACTTTAATGCTAATTATTTTTTCGCGATACTCTTCGCGAGTTTCTATCTCAGTCTCTAACTCTGTAATTTTTATAACAGATTCTATGTCAGTATCAAGTGCAATAAGACTTTTTTCTTTTTCAATTAACTGAGCCAATTGTTCTTCAATTGTCAAGGAGTCTATGTCCTCTTTGACTTTTTTAATTTCGGTTTCCAGTTTGTTTATAATTTTAGTTGTTACTGTACGCAATGTAACTCGCGTTTTCTTAAGCTTCTCAAGATCCATTTTGTTAATTTTAACAATCAGTTTTTATTTGATAACTTTATTTTCAATAAATCAATAAGTGAGCAAAGGTTTCACTCACCTTCATCTAAAGTTATCCCGAGTCTGAGGCACCAAAATATTGGAGTAATTCCTTCTAAACTTCCTTAGTGACTGTGATTTGTCTATAAATGTTCATAAGCATTCATTCTGGATTAATTTATTATGCTTAATTTACATATATACATTTAAGACAGAGGTTTTAGAAGTTTAGCCATGCTATTCAGGCGAACATGCCTGTCTGTCATTACATCTGCTTCTTATCTCTAGTGAAACATACTGAAGTAAAACATACTTACACAGTGGCGCTGTGCAATATTTCACATTTATAAAGCTAGTATCATATCAAATTGCAATGTTTTCTTTAAAAAGAAAAAATCTGTTACAATATCATATTTTAAATACGCATTGAACTGCTATAGATTAAAAGCGTACCATAATCCATGTTTCGGCCCTATATGTCTTCCTTCGTCCGTTAAGTTAGAAAGGGTATTGTAATTCATGAGTGTGACATGTTTGTCTCTTTGTTCCATAAAACACTTCTTTAGAATTGAAATCTATATTAAAATCACCTACCGAAACCATTTTAAAAATCTCCGCCTTGCATATTCATTCCAAATATAGTTACCCACTCCAACTATCGCGTCTCACACTAATATAGACAATTTTATAGACTTTCCCAATTGTATATAAACTATTTACAGACTTCCTTATTGTTTCCATAAAAATAAACAGAAAAATTTGACAATTTCTCGCCAAATATAGAAGATACCGCCAACCTGGGATCAGTTGTGACATTTTTTGGCGCCGAACTGGGCCGATTAGACGCCAAAATGCCATACTTTGGCGATTTTTAACACTTTACTATCCTTTCACCATCTGTCTTGCAAACCCTGAAAAGTGTAACGCCGTTTCTTGAGCAGACAAAAATCATTGTATGAAATTAATACATAGTACTAGCAATAGCCCTTAAAAAAAGAAAAAAGATAAAAGAGAACTGGTACACACTTTATTCGAGAAGTATGATATTTTTTCCTACAAGCTTTTGTTTTTACTTATGTTACAAGCATTCATCAAAACTGTTTCCATCGTTCTTAAAGCTTTCCATTTATCTATTACTTTTCTAATTATTTCAATACATTTTTTTTTCTCCCTTGCCGAATCACATCACGGTCAATGAGCTTTTAGTTTCCTGTCACATGCACTACACTAATGGATATTAGTAGCTATTAGGGTTGCCCAGAGGGTTCGACAAACCCCATTGTTTTAGAAGGGTGGTTTATAATCAATAATTTGAGATTGTTTCTCTTTTTTTCTTAAATGAAGCTCTTCGGGGGTAGTTATTCCCCCCAGCTTTTTGAAAAGGGATCGGAAATACCTGAAGATAATTTTGTTAAGATCAAACGTAGAATGAGAAACTGATTTCTTTATCCATTCGTATGTGCATGCGTGTGTGTGAAAATTTTATACATGACTATTTTTATACAAATGCATAAATTATTGTAATATTTATTTTTGATGAAGTTGCACTGCAAGTGCTAAAGCGTACTTCTGCACATCTCCAAGGGACGACTGTTTGATTGTTTAAATGACTGTTTGATTGTTTGACTGTTTGATTGGTTGATTGTTGACGTCCCAAAAAGTCCATTTTTGAGTAAGGGCTCCGGTATTTGATTGAAGGACTGTAATTTTCAGCTTCCATTTTTTTGACGAGATGGTTACTTTCTACAAAAAAATTTTACTTACAGTTCCAATTTTAACAAGTCATCTCTTTTGTTAATGAGAAAGTAAAAAATTGAAAAAAGTAATTTACTATTATTTTACTAATATGATGTGAAAGCCATTCAAATTTCGATTTTATTTATATTTTGTTGTTTTGTATACTTTTTAAAATTTTAAATCTCGATAGCAATCCATAAAACTTATTTTCGTAATCTCCAATTTTAATAAATGTCCCTTTTTTAGGTCGTTGAACAAAACTGGGAGTGCTTCATGAAAATTTCAAAACTTCAATATTTAAGGAATACACTATTCCTCATAGACGTTTTATGCACGTACCTTAATTAATGAATTATATGTATAATGTCATGTGTAAATATTTTTTTAAATTGAATAAGATCTCTTTAATAATATTAAAATTTTATATATTAAATCATTACGTAAGAGGTTCAAAGTTCTCTAGTTAGAAATACTTTTTAAAAATTTTTATATACACACGGACGTAAAAAGAAAGGGAGGGGGGGGTCTGGTCTTCCCCCTTAGTCTACGCAGAAATGCAAATTTTGGCCGAATACAGACCTGTAAACTCTATATTTTAATAGGTAATAAAAAAATGCTATAAAGGTTAAAAATTTGTAATGTAATTGAAATTTTTTACAATTTATTTATAGTCAAATTTGCCGTCAATCAAACTGTACAATAAGGATGCCCCCCTTCCCCCATAGATGGACCATCCCATGTGAAAGCTATATCTACGTCCGTGTTTATACATATCTATGGATTATTATATATAGTATCATGTTTGCGTAGGACATAGATGGATACTGTGCACCGCGAAACCGTGTAACATTAACTGAGAGAGGAACAGTTTGACGTCAAAAAGCTTCGATCAAGCATGAACTCTTAATATTTTTAAGATCATTTTTGGGTAAACAATCCATTATTCTTCTGTATAACATTTTTGGAACTATTATGCATAATAGTTCCAAAAAAATAATCATGTAACTATCGGGAAATCGGAAGAGCTTTTTACAAAATTTAAAAATTCTGGGAAAGCGCGTGTACAGCCTTGACCAGCCATTTTAGTTTAAAGTTTACTAAGAAAAAATAAGCAAACGGCTGAATAAATTTAAATGCGCAGTCCACTTTAAAGAAATTTATATTTAGGTTTTCCCTTCGCTGGTGTAATTGCTCCCAGCTCATGGCAATCCTTTTCTATATTCAATAATATTGATTTCTCTGAATAAATACTCAACCCTTTTTCACGCAAGGCACTTTTTAAATGATCCCAGTTTTTGTCCAACGGCCACTTATTATTATTTTCCGTTTTAATACTTCACCGGAGAAGGGGGGGGTGGGGGTGGAAATGCCAATGCTTCGTCATTGGGGGGCGTTTCTTGGATGCTATTGATTCCGGCGTCTAATGAAAATAGGCCTCCATATTGTTTGTTCAAAGCCAATTCTACGGGATCAATTTTGCTTAAAGTTTGGCCGAGGTTTTCGTCCATCCTTCCATTTGAGAGGGGGATCAATCGGTGCCCCGTATGTATGAGCGGACAAGCCGCGCCTTTCGTGTGTAGTTTATACGCATATAATGTATTTTTACTCGCCACTGAAACTATCCGGGAGTGCTTATTTATTTTTCTAAGTGGGTAGTTAGGGAGAATTGTTTCCGACATTGGTGGAGTTCAAAAAAAAAAAAAAGGGTTAATACTATTAGATAATTCATAAATTCTATGAACACTCTGGGTATTTGGTGCAGCTAATTTTGGTAGATTGCTGCAGGTTGACTGAAGAGAAACATTTGAGTTGGAGGAGGGTCTCTGTACGTGGTCAGTCGCGCCAGTTGTGTGTTTGAGTAGTGAATAATTTATGTTAAATGTCCGATACTCAGAGAACTTTTCTTTCCCTGTTATTTTCGGTAATGATTTCTGTCACACCATTCAGAAATCTCGGATTCTTATCTAACTCTGAGTTCGATGAAAGTTGATACTCGTCAGAATGTGTTGAAAGAATTTTGGCCAATTGAGTATTTTTTGGTCTTATTTAACTCTCTGGCAGTCTTGAAAGGGTGAAAATGTGAAGTTTTTTTTAAACTTTTTTTTAATTCCAAGCAGATTTCAACAGTTGCGTGCGTGAGAAAATGGATTGTTACAGAATATAACACTCTTCTGCTCTCCGCATTAACCCTTTAACGCGCAGTGTTCCCGCTCTGGGAACACCCAACTCTGACGTTTTGACTGTTGCCAGTCACGAAGAATAGATTGGATTTCTATAAAAATAGTTGCGAGTGACATCCTTTACTTTTTAGCACGTCATTTCCCGTAAAAAAATTGTCACGATTCTTTTTAACAGCACTGACAGTGATATCTGCTGGAAAATGGAAGAATGATTGAACAGCTGGATAGATTACCCGATGCTGAAAAAAAGGGCAGCCGTTGCCATCGCTCGAATTAACTACCAGCAAAATGGCGGACGATAGAAAGTTCATCGCGTGCCACAGATCTAGAGATCTCTTTTTGACGACAGCTGGCTGTGCTGCACAGCCAGCTGTCGTCTTAAAAGGGTCTCTAGATCTGTGGCACGCGATGAACGTTTCGATCGTCCGCCATCTTGCTGGTAGTTAAGTCGAGCGATGGCAATGGCTGCCCTTTTTTTCAGCATTGGGAAAGGATTGCGCCTCAAGGGGTTAATTTAGGATTTTAATTTTTTTCTTTCTAATGGCCTCTTCAGTGACCTACAGTGCACAGGACCGGTATGAGAGCCACATATGTTCGGTCATTTTATTAAGGGTTAGCCTATGAGGCAGATCAACATTGCCCCCTGTGAGTGGTCTCCTAATTCTGAACCAATTCCAGATGACAGACCTAGCGCCCGGATTGGCACCCCGAGAGGTATCGTTTAAACAAGGAGGGCATTGGAGACACTACAGGACGAGCTTAATATATGAACTCCCGTCATTGCAGAGATGCAACGTGCGACCGTCTGTGCAGCCAGCTGTGCCAAAAAGTTTCTTTAGCTCTGTGGCGTCTGATGGGCTATTCGATCGATCGCCATGTTTTTGGTAGTTAAATGGATTGTTGGCAATGGCTACACTTTTTCAGCGTTGGGACCATTTAACCTTATGTTTTTTTGCTACCAGCAGTGAAAGCGCTGAAAAAATGTGCAACCACCATGAGTCAAAAGGTTTAAGTAATGTATTGTACACCAGGTACATAAAAAAATATGGCCTGCCGATAGGCGTTTTGCAGTTCGGTAGCACATTTGGCATTTAATTTTTATTCTAGTTTCCGAAATTCAGCGTGTACGTGCGAACATGTTTGCTCTGGTAGCCAGTTCACGGATAGATGCGAACATGTTTATTCTGGTAGCTCAGTTCAATGCGAGATAAACTGCAACACAACCAAAACCACGTCAGCGTTGATAGGAAGGACTGCACTTGGAAATCAATTTATAGCGTGCTTCAGAAAAACATGAATGTGGAGATTCCAGGTTTTCTATTTGCTCATCGACCAATTTTCCAATATATTATGCTCAATGAGACGTGTTTCAGCCATGTCTAGCAGCACGTACTCGTGCACGAAGCATCAGCTCGAAATGACACCAGCCGGGAAGCAATCGAGTGGGCCCAACGTATGTGGCGGCGACGACGGTGCGATCTATTTTCGTACGTTTTAAAAATTCCACCCATTTTGCAGTAGAAGTTGTTGAAGTAGTGAATTTATATACAGATTTGGAATGATTTTTTAAAATATTGTTTGGGTTGAGAATTAAATTCCCACAGTAATTTTATTTTAAATAATTCATTTTATTTTATTTTATTTTATTTTATTTTATTTTTAACACTCGTCATTGCATTAACCCTTTGAGGCGCAACCCTTTCCCAATGCTGAAAAAAGGGCAGCCGTTGCCACCGCTCGACTTAACTACCAGCAAGATGACGGACGATCGAAACCTTCATCGCGTGCCACAGAGCTAGAGACCCTTTTTTTGACGCAGCTGGCTGTGCTCGCGCACAGCCAGCTGCGTCAAAAAAGGGTTGTCCACCATCTTGCTGGTAGTTAAGTCGAGCGATGGCAACGACTGCCCTTTTTTTCAGCATTGGGCCATCTATCCAGATGTTCTCGCATTCTTCCATATTTCAGCAGATGTCAGAGCTGTTAAAAAGAATCGTGACCATTTTTTTACGGGAAATGACGTGCTTTAAAAAGTAAAGGATTCTCGTGGAGCTATGTCACCCGCAACTATTTTTATAGAAATCAAATCTATTCTTCGTGACTGGCAACAGTCAAACCGTCAGAGTTTGGTGATCCCAGAGCGGGAACACTCGCGTTAAAGGGTTAAATAGTTTTGGCATAATGTTTTAAGTCATTCGAAATAGGATATTTTGTTCTAACAGAGTCTATGACATTTTTTTGCGAGCTAATTTAGGTTAAATATCCGATTATTAAAATGGAATGGCAAATTGAAAAAAAATTAGCACTTACCACACCTCCTCACTGATTTTAATAAAGGTCCCAAGGGCGTAAAAGCTGCTCTTGAGATGTGTTTTGTGTTTGGAGAGGTTTCCAATGCTGTAGGAACCGCTTGTGATTGTGGGATGAAAAGTTCAAAAATAAAAATTTTGACCTTAAAGGCGCTCTTCGTTTTGGCCATCTTTGTTTGATCTGAAACCGGGCGATTTCTATCTCTGAGGTATTAAAAATGTTGTTTAACGTTGGGAATAAGTTGTAAACAATAAAGGATTATTGCAACATTATTGATTGATTAGTTATTTATTTTTATTGAGGAATAGACTTTTACAAAATAAAAAAAGGGCGGGAGCTTAATTGCCAATTCAGTAAATTGTAAACAAGAAACCCTTTGAGCCAACTCCTTGAAGAAAGTAGAAAGATGAAACTGATTTCACACCACATCAAGCTCAGGCAGCCATGTATACGCAGGAAGGAAAGGGAATTTTGGTAGAGAGTTTAATGTGCCATAGCACTTTGTTTAAGAAGACTAAGGGAGGAAAAAATCTCTTGTCCTCCTAAATATTCAAAAGATTGTGACATCTGCTAAAGAGATTTCGTTATTTTAAACGTAGGATTATGTTTCCCCATAGCGTAAAGAATTTAGTTTTTTTTTAACGTCATTATAAGTTGTTATATTACTCCGCTAGAAAAGTAACCAGGGAACAAACCAGGAGTATTAACTGAAGAAACAGGGATTTCTTTTACGGAAGTCAAAAAAGTAACGTTATAAATTAAAAATTGAGCGATATCTCGTGAAAGCGTATTTGAATGAGAAACCACGTGTGCTTATGTGTAAAGCTATTCATTAATTTTAAACCAATCACTTATCATTTTATAATTTAAGTAACTTTTCATAAAACTCAAAATTCTAAGGATATTTTGAGCGTTACAAAGGGACACCTTCTTTAGGAGTGAAGTATCGATGGGTTTATAAGGATAAAAACTGATTGATAATCAACATGCTTATTTAAAATAATTAAAACTTTAAAGTAACACGCATAAAACGTACTTATCAAGTTGTACACGTGATTCGATTCAAAAGATTTCGGAACGTACATGGACTTTTGCTAAAGAATATCGAATCAAGTGTGCAATTAAAGTAACTTTTATGTGTGTTATGTTATTTTACAGAGGTTTAATTATTTTATCTTTTGCACATCAGCTTCTCTGAGTGTTTTTTTTTTTTTTGTTAACATGTCTGTGTGAGAAGCGTGTCATTACTTTTTTAACCAATGACGTATAATTTTCGAAATTCAAATAACCATTCATAAAACTCTTAAGTATTTTTATAGAGGTACAAAGCATCTTCCTTCTTTAGGAGTGAAATACCTATGGATTTTCAGGATAATATGTTTTTAGTCCTGAAACAAATCCATATCGGTATTTAACTTTTAAAGAAGGACGAATTATTGTACCTCTCAAACATGCATAGCATTTTCTGAAAGTTTTTTTTTTTTTTTTTTTAATTCACGAATTATAAGTGAGTGGTTGAAAAATAATGAAAAGCTTTTCAGAAAAGCATGCTGTTCAGCAAACAGATCAGTTTCGCTTTCCCCAGATCTTCCGCCCTGTGAATTGCTTTGAAAATGTGGAATTGCGACATTTTAATTTAATATCTTTATTTACCTTTGCTTTACTATCATTAATTTTGAACAATTTCTAGCTCCGCAAGCGAATTAATCGAAATAAATTAATGTGAATTAAAGCGAAAGTGTAGCTAAAAATAACGACTTGTTTCCCATGTTACTTTAAACCAGTTGAAATAAGAAATATGAAATGTATTTATACTTTGAATGAACATTAATGTTAAGTCACTGTCTAAAAATGTGCAGTATTTAATTTTATTTATCACATCAAATCTCTAGGAAATATATAATTCAAAATAATCTAATAAAATGAAGTCTTAAATAGTAAAAAAAGTAAAACCAAATGTTAAAAAAAGTAAAAAGTGTAAAACAAACAGTTAACAAAATGTCAGCAGTATTTTTTTGGTTACTTTATATATTTCCTTTAGGGAGAAACGGCTTTTCCAAATTCACTTTCTAAAACCGGGGAAACAGTAATAAAAAATTCGCCATCAACATTTAAGCTGGATTTGTAACTCTCATTTGTTTGTTGTTCAGTTACAAAACCAGCATATGGGAAATAGAGCTTACTTTTGAGCACATCTCTCCGACTTTTTCTCTTTGTATTTTAATTGTAACCACGTTAGTATGTATAGTACGATAATTCTAATTTTGCGATATATTATGGTAAAACACATTTACTTTCCGCATTATAATATATTACTTACAGAGGCAAAAACATCTCTAAAAAATGTCGTTAAAAATTTAGAAAATTTCCGAAATTGAAACCTGTATGTTGTTAACTTTAAAGACGCACCACATTTTTAAAAACATTTAATTTAGATGTTCTGAACTACTCACTTATTTTTTACAGTTACTTGGTTAATCTGGCTATGGAATCAAGTTCGTTCAATATGATATCAATTTATGTACTACACCTCATGTGGGCAACCTCCGGCCCGCGGGCTAAATGTGGCCCGCCATGGCTTTTGATCCGGACTGCAGAACATATGAGAACCCCGTATAAAACCCATATAAACCATTCAAACTTCCATATAAATCCCAATTATACGGCCCGCAACTTTTCAAATGTTGCCCATAACTGTATTCAGGGGCGGCCCTGAGGTAAGTGGCACCTCCTGCAATTGTAAAAAAAGACGCCTCCTTTTATTTTCAGATCAAGTTTTTCTCAGTTTTTGAGTTCGAAATGGCGCCTCTTCGAAGATGGCGCCCCGATGCGATGCTTACCTTGCTTGCCGTGTAGGGCCGCCCCTGCCTGTACTACGCTAACGTAATCCGTATGAAATTCGATGATCTTTCAACGCTGCGAATGGCAACAACTAGATACGAGGTTTAGAAGGTACTTTTCCGATTTAATAACACCACACTCATCTGCCAGAAGAATTGAAAAATGTTGGGTTTGACCACCTATCTGTCAGTCACATTTATGATTTTGTAGATCCAGTTTGTGTAAGATGTCTTATACAATCAGTAGAGCGAATGTAGGGCAGCGAAAAATGGCAGAATGAACGCTAAGTCTGCTAGCTCTAGTATTTTTTCTTTTCTCGGTTTGTATATTGGGTTCCCCTCCATCATTTTTCTATAGATCGTTACTTTTGACGATGAAAAGTGGGAGGGGGGGAGGAGGCAAGGCCTTTTTACTTAGAGATGCGAAGGAGCAGTTGCCCCCTCCCCCCATACAAGCCGACTAGGCTACAAATAAAGAAAAGGGACGTGTGAAACGAATACAATAATTTGGCCTTTATACATACATATACATTACACATTTTTAAAATATCACTCATTTCAGCATAACTTTTTTTTTTTCAAAATTTAACAACAACAACAAAAAACATATTTGATCACTTTGGGGAAAAAAAAAACAATACTATAACAATGAAATATTAAAAACTAAATCCCCATTCATTGAATAGCTTATTTTTTTCTATTTCCGCCATTGAAATGAAACTGTCTAAAAAAGCAAAGCTGTAAACATTTCCAGCAAAAATAATGAACACTGAATGAATGTTCTCTGTACAGCACATCCAATCTACTTGAAAAGAACCATTAAAGGGAAATTACGAATGCTAAAAAGAAAACACCACAAAGAAAAACGTTGCAATCACACGTTTAGAAACCCTTTCCTGGAATAGAAACTATCTCATTATAAAAGTATCAAGCGTAATTGTAGACCTATTTATTTATTTCCCGAGATCCGTGTTTTTCTCTTCTCGACAGGCGGCAACTAAGGAAATGACTATAAAAAATTCAGCACCATGGAGCTATTTCGGGGGGTGGATTTGCATCTTCATTTGTCCAATGTTGAGCACGTGAGAGCGGAGATAGGAACCTATGCAACTTAACGTTTGATTGAAGACCGTGCCTCTCAGTTTTGTTAAGCTTCGCAGAGTTGATCAGAATTAGCAACTAGTAAATGTTATGTAGTGTCTGGTGCAGTAAAATCAGTGGCGTATCCAGAGAGAGACGATAAGTAGGACGAGGCATATTATCAGAGATGGGTCACTCTTTTTCAGGGGCTTTGCCAGGGCCGCATTTAGGAGCTCAGACGCCGCTAGGAACTTTTGCCGTCGACCCGTTAAACAATTCCATCCCTTCCTCTTCACTCTTTCTCCATTCCTTCGTCCCTAAATTAAAAACAAAAATTAATTAAATGAAGCTCAGTTTGTGAATCAACAATTTATTACAGTTAAAATAAATATTTACTATTAGATGCTACGAGTATGGTACGGAAAATACCCAACGGGAAAGATGTTTTGAATTATTTTTTGCTTTCGCCCGCTTAGTGTAAAAAAAATTAGATTAGTAAAAGAGGATTTAGGGGTGGAAAAATTAAAATTTAAGTTTTGCGCTGTAGGCACAGGCGTAGTCGGCCTTACGGGAAATTCGATCCTGGGCGTAACTAGCCCGAAATTTTCAGATTAGATAGCATTATCTTAATGTGGTTAAGAATTTCATTTATTTATTCACGAACTATTGTAGATCCAGTCTCCACCGAATAATTTGCTTCGCTACGGCCCTGCTCTTCTCTCTCCTCCTCCTCCTCCTTCTTTCTTTTTTTTTACCTGTTTTTTTTTTTAATTTTTAAACCATCTTTCACTAGTTCACTTTCATCATTACAAAGACTCAACCAATAAGATTCTCCTTCCTTGACTCATGTTGCTTTCCAGAATGGTTCTTTGGATGCTGCCCTGGAGCTCAGCTTTGTGCTTACGCAAACACTATGTTCTTGTGGAATATTCAACCAGAGCAGGGGCGTAGCCAAGGGAGGGGGTTAGGGGGGTCATAACCCCCATGAGGAATTTTTTGAAATACAAAATGTATATTCTTCACTCCTTTATCACACACATGTATGCATATATGTGAGTTGCAGTAGTCGTAACCCCCCCCCCCCGTGAAAAATTTCTGGCTACGCCCCTGAACCAGAGCTATTCAATATACATTACATACAAGAGTTATTTAAGTGTTTTCAAACAATTTAATATGAGAATTTTTAATGAACATTTGTTTTACCGCAATGAAGACGAAAGAATGACAGGTTCAACAGCTGAATATTGAAAGATCAATGCCATTTTCTGAGAGTACTTTTAATGTTTCGTATTTCTAACATTATTCTAGGAATAAAACAATCAAAAAGTTTTTGAAAACTTGTGTATTCCAGATGACAGCGATTGTGTGTGTGTTCCAGATATGCAGTTATGTGATTATGCTAAAGTTAAATTGAATAATTTTGATAATTTTATATATTTCGTTTTAAAAATCAAGTTCCTTAAAGGATTTAAAAAGTGTCTAAAACTTCTTCACTTTTAAAATTTTTATTGGCTTTTACCTAATAAATAAAATTTGTTCTCATAAGTTCCCACTTTATATAAAGAAGATATTTTTTTTCAAGCTAAACGCACTTTTTCAGAAAAAGACAAACACATTCCTAATCTCTAATGTGAGAGATGTTAAGGGAGTATCGTTTTTTACAACTGCAAGACGAGAGAAGACGCCGTTTCTCATCATATCCCCATTCGTTATAAGATTAGGAATGGACGCGAAATGGAAAGCAGGCCTGTCCCGTCTCGCATAGAAAAATCCCTGTATTATAGAGATAAAAAACGTCTGCGTGATGTCTCGCATAAAAGCTGTAAATCTCTGTCTCGTCTCGTCTCGCATCCCAGTCAATTTGTTGCACTTTCAACAACAGAGCTTTACAGAAAAGAAAAAAAAACTGGATTAACATAGTTTCAAACTGTGATCTCTCACTTATACGACTCTCTCAGTTATACGCTAAATTCACTTGGTCCAGTCCATGCCTTATGCGAAATAATGCTAAACTTTTCTCAGTTATACGACTCTTCTCTCACTTATACAACGCTTTAAAAGGTTAAGTAAATTTTCCATTTCTCACCTATGAATTCATTTTATAATCTTTAAAGAAACAAATCATGCGCGCTTTCTTTGCGTTTATCCTTTCACTGTTGTAAAAATGTATAATTAACATGGAATAACATTTCTTATCTAAATTTCTGTGTTATTAACACAGAACATTAGTCTATAGCAGGTGAAAGGTTGCACGTCGACCAAAATGATTATTCCGCAAATTAGCTTCAGAGCCTTATCAGACTTAGAAGACATTTTCACTTTTCGTCGACAACAGAGACAAACTAATATGACTTCAAAGTAAATAAAAAACTTTGTAAAAAACTCACATATGATGTTACAGGTAAGTTGATACGTACGTTTCGACCAAAAATTGTTTTGGTCTTCCTCAGTCAGAGCCCTTCGCCTCACGGAACAGAGGGAACTGAAAAAAGATCCTTTTTCCTAAAGATTTCAAAAGATCTTTTTTCGACCAAAAATTGTTTTGGTCTTCCTCAGTCAGAGCCCTTCGTCACACGGAACAGAGGGAACTGAAAAAAGATCTTTTGAAATCTTTAGAAAAATGATCTTTTTTTAGTTCCCTCTGTTCCGTGTGACGAAGGGCTCTGACTGAGGAAGACCAAAACAATTTTTGGTCGAAACGTATGTATCAACTTACCTGTAACATCATATGTGTGTTTTTTACAAAGTTTTTTATTTACTTTATCGTTTAACACCAGTATTTTGAGTGCTTTTTCCGTAATATGACTTCAATTTTTGGAAAAATCTCATCTCTAAATCTTTAAACGTAGTGATAAGAAAACTGGAACTTAGTATTTTCTGAGCTTTTTAAAATTATTTTGTTTCATTTCTTAATAAATTTAATAAATTTTGTTAGAATATATACTCTTGGTATTCAAACCTACAATTTTTTAATATAGTAAAGTAATTAATGCAAATAAAATTTTAAATTTCTATAATAAAACGGTCTGTCACTTAAACGACTTTTTTCTACGGTCCCCTGAAAATGGTATAAGTGAGAGGTCACTGTAAATACAATTTTCTATATAAACAACAATGCAGTCTCAGTCTCAAATTCGAGACATGCCAGGGTAGTATGGATTTTTGCAACCGACAAGACGACAGAAGTTCCCCTTTTTCATCATACGCCTATTCGTTATTAATGCAAAATTAGGAGTCTATTTATTCCACCAAATATTTGTTGGACACAGCAAATATTAGCCAAATATTGTTTTTTCTACTATGTCAACAGTTAAAAAGAACGACAATTTGTGTTTGATGTGCGCCTTGAAATTCAGTTTGTTCTTTTTTCTGTCGATTGAATCAAATTAGACAGCGCTACGAGAATGCCACACACACACGCACAAACAAACGATTTCAGATAACTGGCAGGCTCTGCAGGTAAACTCGCAATTAAAAAGAAAAAAAAAAGTGAAATAAATTATGGGAGGGACACTAAGGATAGAAATATCCACCATGTACAGAATAAAAAAATGAAGGGCGGGCCTGAAAATTTTTTCGATTGGCGATAATGCTGCTGAGATGGTTTTGTGCGTGTCCTCGTGATCGCCATCTGAGCTTGTCATTGGACAGCACATAACAATGGATACTGTCACGCGTGGGTGCTCACCCTGTCAATTCACCTTTTTTTCTAGCGGCCCTTTCACTCGAGATCTTTCATATTTTGCAATGTATCAATTACAGGTTCGTTGGTTTGAATATTTCAATTAGACAGTGTGGTCTGTGGGTGAAGAAGGGAAGAGTTCTGTAAGCAGTTGGTCGACTAAATATCTCAATAAATGTAGATTCAAATATAAAACAGATCTGGAACGATCGAAATTTTCAGCAATGTAATTTTTTACAACTATATGTAACAGAAATCATTCTATTTACAGAAGGTATTTACAGAATTTTAGAACGATTTTTATAAATGATAATAAAAAAGCAAATGTTTTGTAATGAAAATTTCTGGCAACAGCTTAGTATCTGAAATTAGAAAAACAGTCAGTGACTTTTAAATTTATTCTTTTTTCAAAATGTCGCATGTAAACAAGCTTTTAATTGTAATATGTGTATTTAAGCGCTTCGAAAAAATACTCCCATTCTATAATTAAAAATCGTTGTGAAATGCACGATATTGAAATTTTTAAGTGTAAATGCAAAATAAGCACTATTATTAATAGGAAAAGGAAAACCCGTCACTCATTACTTCTACATTTAAAAAGATTCCAAAAGAATACTCGAAAAAGCTGCGTACTGTTGCAAATGTTTCTAAAGTAAAATCCCTGGTAACAAGAAGAAATCCGTCGAAGCAGAAATCCATAGCAAAATTTTTAAATACATCTGTAACAACAATAAATGAAACAATAAACCAAAATTTACAACTTAAAAAAGCCGAAAAACATGTTCACCAGCTTTTGCCGAGGTATGTTTTTCAATTCAGAACATTTTGTAGAACTCCGTATGAAAACTATTTAGCAGGAGATAAATAGAAATACAATGTGACTCTTGGTGAATCATGGGTTTACATCAATCCAAGAAATAAAGTTCTATTTATTATGAAAGCGAGTAGGAAAAAATTTACAAATCGGGTTCCGCCAATTCACAACACATGTATAACCTTGTATGAAAACTATTTAGCAGGAGATAAATGGAAATAATGACTCTTGGTGAATCATGGGTTTATCTCAATGACTGCAAGAAAAAACCTTCTACTTGTTATGAAAACGAAGAGAAAACAAAACAAAATGTTCAAATCTGGTTTTCGCCGTTGCAAAGAAAGTTTCAAATGAAAATTGTTTATGATTGTCGCAGTGTTCTCATATACAATGGCGAATTAAAAATAAAGGGAGTGGAAAATTATGTAAAAATTAGTTCAACGTACTATAAAGAAAAAAATTTACGCCCGATATTTACAGAAGAAATTTCATTTCTTTATCCCAACTTTCAAAGAGTGAAACTTCAAGGCACCAGTCACACTTGGAAAAGTACCACTACGTTCCTTGAAGGAAAAAAAAAAAAATTGTATATATACTTTTCAACATGTTCCTGCGAAGCCCCCTGCCGTTTCACCTATGAACTATTGTACTTTTGATCTATTGAAAAGAATTCTTTTTAAGTACAAATCCACCAACATTGATGAACTCTGGAAAAATTTGAAAGAGAAATAGACATTAATACCACTGGAAATTTTATGAAAAGCCCTTCATCATGGATATCACAATGTATATTTTACCAGAAAAACGACTATCAGATTAAACTTAAAAAAATAGTCCTTATATTTTAGCCATCCATTATATGGCTTCAAAGTGGTTCTAAAAATTTTTAAGTACCCTCCGCAGTTTAGGTAAAATGAGGATGTTTACATTTCACCCAATGCGACGATTTTTCAATCCGGATGTAATTCAGCAGTTACTAGTCAATGTTAATTGATGCGCTATTCAAGGAATGAAAGTAAATAGTACGGCATATGGCTTATGATTATATATACATTGCACTTACTTAAGAAAAAAATAATTAATTAGGTCAGAAAAGTTGCTAGCAATACGATTAATCATGTTAATTTTTCGGAGGGAGTAGTTAAAGCAGTTCATCAACAGGAAAAATATTAGTCTAGGACAATGGCGGATTAATGCAAGTTTGTCGGGGGGGGGAGGGGGCGGTTACTTTCTCGGTGGGGGCGGTTAGCTAGAAGATTCACATATACATCCATTTTATGGAAGTAAAATAGGACCTTTTACATTAATTTATTTTTTCTCGGGGGGGGGTCGCCCCCTCCGCCACCCCTTTAGTCCGCCCTTGGGCTAGGATCAGATGCTTATCCATTAAGACCTTTTCGTAGCAAGCCTACAGAACTCCAAACAGTCAGTTTTACTTCAAATAAGAACGATTAAAACGTCAATTTTTACATCCAATGAATATGGCAAAGAAGAATTTATAAGGTTTACTTATCTTAAAAAAAGAGTAAAGAAAAGAAAGAAGGAAAAATAAATCATGCCAGATGCATCGATTATAAAACGATTTCCAAGGTAACAATTTTATAACATTTTCTTTTCGCAAAATTTGTCGATGTACTGTCGTCAAATTAGGCTAGAGAGATCGTCAAATTAGAGATTTTTACGATAACTTCAAAAAAGCACTATTTTATGCAATTTTGCGAGACTTTGGAACAGAAATTTAAATATTTTTCTATTTTTTAAATGAAGAGTAAATTGTTATAATCAATTATTACTTATTGTATTGTGCTTGAAATGGATGAATGTCTCTAGAGTGCGATATAAAGCGTAATATATTCGAAATCGTTTAAGTGCTGTTGTAGAAGAACTGTAAATGTTATAGAGACTATTTTAGCTGGGAAACATTTTTTCTTTATATAATCCTTAATAACAATAACATAAATCAATTTAGTTTTGTTTGAAATAGACGAATATCTCTAAGATGCGCTTTAAACAATACTGCCCAAAGAGCATAATGTGAATTATTTTGGTTGCTCCTGCAAAAGAATTATAGCCCGAGCAGTGGCTATAGGCAAGCGAGCAGTGAACGACGTCCATTCACCACAAAATAATTCCATCAAAAGCATTGAAATAAGCATAACAACTGTACCTCAACATACGCTCGATTCATATTCTTCACAACTCACAACAAACATTTTCAAATTTTTGTCGAATTTCACTTGATAAAAAAATAGAAATAACTCAACGTATAAAGGAACAAGTTTCATCATAGCTCTACACAAATTATCTACATTTAATATAAAAACAAGCAAAAATTCCACTTTTCAAAAATAACCATTATAAAATACAAAACTGCAGCAGACGACACAACTTCCATTCCCGGCTAATTCAAGTTCAGTTATTTTTCCAGTTAAACTCCTTAAATTCCTTCAACCAATCATATAATTCCTTCAAACACACTAGTTTCTCATGACATCATAAAACAACACAGCTCCGCCGGAAGGGTTGCCCATTAGCTAATCTCGATTGGCAACGCTGTCAGGACTGTTTACAACATATAGTAAGCTTTGGCGACGCATCTTCCTTGGTGATGGACACCCGCTTACGGTATTATCCCCACATTTTTAATGAAGAGAAGTGGTGCTTTTCAGAAGTCTTGATACTTAATGTCGCAAAATTTCTAAATTGGTTGTTTGCAAAGTCTTTGCCTGGGACACTTGCTGCCAGGCCCGGATACGCCCACCGGGAAGCCGGGAAATTTCCCGATGGGCCGGTCACTTTCACATATATCTTGTATGTATAATGTGAATGTTTCATCAGAATAGAATGTAAATGGTTCGCCGTTTACATATATTTCCCGGGCCGGTGTGATCAGTTGTATCCGGCCCTGTCTGCTGCAGTTGAGATTTTTTTTTTCTATTATGGGAATATTTGGCCGGCAGAAAGGGGTAGACTTTTAATATGTAATGTTATTATGTAAAACTAGACTTTTAATATGTAATGTTATGACTTTTAATATGTCTTCTAAATGTCAAAATTAATTCTCAAGTTCTGTGTTGTGATTTTTATGATGTCATCAAAACAAACAAGAATTTTTGAAAAAAGCCATGTCTAATGAGAAATAGAATGAAATTAATAAAGTTTAATGTTCCAGTAAGGTAATGTTTTTAGTTATTTGTTAATGTTTAAAGTAATTTCAAAAATACTGTAAAATCTCGTTACAATGAACTAAACTATTATGAAGATTAATGAGTAAAATATTGTTATCAAAGGAAAATTTCAAATTAATGAATAAAACGCTTTTATCAAAGGAAATGATTAGACTAATGATTAGGAAATGAGCTAACTAAATCAATCAACGTTACTTTTCCCTAACAAAAAGGGGATGAGGGGCCCGAAATGAGACTGAGCTTCCCCTTACTTCAGAGGTTAATCGGGCCCTGGTTGGAACACGGATGGACAGACAATCCGAAATCATAAACTCTTTTCAACCTTTATCTAACCAACATCGTCTGACTATAACAGACTCTTAGCAATCTTAAGTACGTGTGTAACTCCAGAGCTGTTCCTGGCGTTTTTGTGTGCCCTAGGGGGTTTCCAGCCACTCCTTCCGAATAGGCATTACTTAAAAGTAACATTTTGCTTCACTGTACACCGGAGTTTAGAAAGATACCAGAGAGCGTTGCCATTCAAAACCCGTTAGAAACCCGAGGAAAGGATAAACCGTATGATTCCCAGCATGGAAATGCGTAGAGAGGCTAGACTTGTGCTTTATTGCCATATTTGGAAAGTGTCAAGTGTAAACTACAACCACATTTACTGTCAACATGCGCATTACAAACTCTCATGGCGTAATATTTGTCTGATGGTTAAGATTACCTCCAAGGTTTAGTGGATGTGGGTACATTGAAAAGTTCTTCATTTTTTAAAAGTGTACTTTAAAAATATGGAAAAAGGAGCACTTTCGAACAAACTTTCAAAGTTTTTTCTCAAATCTTTTCACAAATCCTGAATTGCATCCATATGCAGAGCAGTAATGCATCCTTTTTACTTCAAAATATGACTATGAAAACGGAAATAAGCGCGCTACCCACAAATACTCCATAGAAAAACTATGACGAGTTGGATGCGTAAGAATTAGGCGGATAAGATCTTGCCACAAGTCAGATGTTGGTACAAGTATCTCAAGTTAGGGTTGACATAGCGTCTCTCCCTGTATATGCTCTGTACATTTTGTTGAGTTCAAATGAGCTTTTTTTTTTATAAATTAGCCCCTACCAAAAAGATTTACATTGCTTCAACGTAACTTTTTCTCTTATCGTACGTGTTATTTATGTCTAACAAGTTTTCCTTTAATGTAGATTTCAATTCCAAAGAAGTGTTTTATGGAACAAGGAAGACAAATACGGTATACTCCAGTGGCGTCTGCTGACTTCAAACTCAGGGTGTTCGAAGACTGAAAACTTGTTTTCACTCTTGATCTCGAGTTCGATTTGGAGCGTATGAGAGGGGTGAGATGTTATCGAGCTTATAACTCCCCACCGTTCTCATGGTTAACCTGATCACGTCATCTTTTCAAAGACACAACATTGAACATTCTTTTCTGTGTCCTGCATTAAATTTCCTCCAACAAGTCTTTAAATTGCCGGTAGGACTCAGCCTTTCGCTTAGTGGACAGTCAAAGATCCAATCTGAGAAACACGCTGGACACAGACGGAAAACTGTGCCGTTGTGTCTTTGCAACGACGGAAGCGAACAGGTTAAAGTGGATTTCAAGACTTTAAATTAAAAAGAATGACTTACTTCTTTGAAAATGCTGCTGCTCACATTACTATGTTTAGAGAGTTTTAATAATTTTAAAAGTAAATTTGTATAAAATCAGCTATATTTAAGCGAAATTTAATTAAAATTGTATTTTTAAAAGTTTAAAGTTGAGAGATAGTTTACGATTCTCGTAATTTAGTTACCAAAACGCATAAGAGTATTTCTTGAAAATCGAATATCAGTGAAAGCAGTTCTATATCTCAGCTGCTCAGAGTTGACCCCTATAATTCATCTATTAAAATAAATAAATAAATTATTTGCTTTTTCTTTACGAGAAAATTAGTAAAACCCGTTTTTCATATTAATTGACTTTATGGTATTATCAATTGCAAAAGTGTTTAAATAACTAGGATTAGGTCATCTTAGAATTGACAAGTCAGAAATCAACGGAGAAGTACTGGATCGGAGCAATAGTCATCAAGAAGGACAGTATCAAGTTTTGTGGGGGACAATGCTGCTAGATGTAGTCAAGAGAAAGTTTCCGATTAAAAACGTTGAAAATTAAAACAACGCCTTGGCTCATAAGCTTAGGTTGGAAGGTTCGAAGCGCATGCTCTAGCCAACAGAAAAAAACAAAGTCAACCCAGCAAACACACACAGGTTCTCTGAAGGTCTATTAACGTTCAGAAGACGTTTTCTGAACGTTAATAGACGTTCAGAGAATCTGTGTGTGTTTGCTGGGAAGTCTTGTAAAGTTTGGACTTTCTTTTCTTCTCGAATGCTTGTCGTAGAATGTTTGTTGCGCTACGCTTCAGTATTTGTCTCATTCTGAAAAAGAAAGAACGTAATAAAAGAAAAGCATTACGATTCTGGCAGGCGATTCGATTAAATTATTGAAGATTATTATTTTTTTTCCATTTTTGTTTGGGGTGTTGACACACAATTTGCACACAAAGATAAAACACCACTGGTACACTCACGGATTATGATACACTTTCCAAACAGTATTTATAAAAGGGAATTATAGTTAGAATGTGCCTGACGAATATTGTTAATCAGTTTTGGAAGGCGATTTTAATATAGATTTCAATTCTGAAAAATGTTTTATGGAACCAGAAACACAAACACGGCACGTTCATGGTCTAGGATGCACATTTCCAAAACAGTATTTGTAAAGGTGAAGTATACTTAGAATGTGCTAGGCGAAAATAGTAAAACAGTTTTAGCAGACAAATTTGATATAAATTTCAATTCCAAAGAAACGTTTTATGGAGCAAAGACTAAAAATACGCCACACTCATGAATTATGAATGATACACTTTCCAACTTAACGGAATAAGGAAGAAAAATAGCGAAGACACATGGATTGTGATGCGCTTTTAATATAACGCAATTTAGTGCGTATTTAAAATATGAAAGTGTTTAACTTTTTTTAAAACTATATATAAATCCTCTCTTTTCTTTCCTTCAGACGAAACTTCAAAATTTTACCTGTCACATTGTTGCTTAAAAAGGTACTTTTAAGCTCATCACTGTTTCGCATGCATTCTCCAATATTTCAAAATTTTCTTCCTATACACGCAAGTTAAAATTTAATCCGCTTGCACAATATCCTTTACCAGTTTTGTGTCCTTCAGCTGAAGTTTCTTCCTTATTGAATGACACCCATACCGTTTATTCCTGGCTTCTGGAAAAAAAAAAAAAAAATGCCCCGTTGCTTTCCATATTCGGAGGACGCACATTGCTTGTAATGGGTTGTCACCCGAATCAAAGTATCGGGTGTTGGTCAAATTATTGGATTTACTGTAACTTAAATCATATTTCTGTGTGTTAAAAGTATTTGAATTATATTCATTTGGGTCACAGATACTAATTTTTTTTTATCGGATGAAACTAAATGATTTTTTAATATCATTGTATTTACTAAACGATCATTTTTTAAAAATATCTCATTTTACATCACAGACGACTGTAACAGACAGGGACGTAGCCAAGGGGGGGTTAAGGGTGTCATAACCCCCCATGAGGAACTTTTTGCCATACAAAATGTATATCCTTCACACATTATCACACACATGTATACATATATATGAGCTGTAGTAGTCGTAAACCTCCCCATGAAAAATTTCAGGCTACGCCCCTGGTACCAGACTATTTTTAACTCAATTGGAGATAGTTAATTTTAAAATGGATGGAAGCACTACTCAAATATATGTATTTGTGATATGCATTTTGCAATCTTAGCTCACCTTTTTACTTATGTCCAAGACAAATTTACAAACATTTTTTTATGTTATGAAATAAGATTAATAAAATTCTCTTTTAGTGTTTAAAAGATATTTTTAATTTTTCCTTGCTTACTGGAAAACACAGATTCTTCCACAAGAAGCTTAAATGTTGTCTTTTCTTAAAAATTTATTTATTTATTTTTTATGATAAAACCCTTAAAAGGAATACATATATTGTACATACACTTATTTTTATATAATTTTTTATATAATTAATAACTTTTAAAGGATTAATGAATAATTTGAATAAATGCATTTATTCAAATAAAACATTTATGTTACTTGCTACCTGCCAAATCATGTGTATAAGTACTGGAATAATTATTTTACTTTCATTTCATTTCATTTTTTATTTTAATGTCTAATTGTGAGTGAATATTTTTCATTTTTCTATTAAGAAAAAGAATTGTTACTTACAATAAGAAAAATGTATGAACAGAATATTTTTGAAACATTTTATTAGAACTAGTTGTCTGCATAAAAATAGGCTGTAGATTTTTTATTTATTTATGTTAACACATTGAATTTGGAAATTGTAGCTGCATTTACGACATAAAGTCAAAATCTGAACTGTAAAGTTATTTATGCAAAAGAATGAGTGGACAACAGAAATATTTTCCCATTATTCCACATATACGATATTACTATTTCTGATCCAAATGAAATACAACATTTTGTCACAGTGTAACTATTGTGCTTGACTATCAGGATCATCGAACAAACGACAAAGCCAAAATTGTCACAGGAAATGACGAAAAACAATGCTCGTAACCATTGTAATGATGAAAAAAAAACCTCATCAAAACTCATTACTATTTCTCAGACACACGTGCCTAGAATGTATAATGAAGGCTTATCGACTGATGGCGATATTGAAAGGGAAGGTAAATTACATGTATGTATGGAGTAGCGTTGAAGAAAGTCAAGCATTTGTAGGAAAAAACTTCCTGGCTGTATTAATTAGGCGATTCAAGTTATTTTTCGGGTCATTTTGTGTCCTGTGCCTCATCTAATGGAGTTTTTAGGCTTATTAACAAAATATTCTACCTCGTTAGTTTTTCATTGGTGCACACTAAAAATTAACCGGGCATTTACGGGAAACCGAAAATTTTAGGAAAAATTTTCCATTTGTATTTGAATGCAGGAAAATCCTCTGGGGCTTTATTTACAACTCTTTGTCTGCTAAAATTTGATAAAAATCTATTGAAAGTCTGTATCTTCAGGGCTCTTCTTAAAATGAGAAAAAAGAGAGCGCGGAAAAAAAAAACTTATCAAAAATTCGATTCAATTTGATTTCTTTCTATTCCTAATAAAAGTTAAATTTTGGCAGTTTCCTTATTAAAATCCAGTTTAAGTCAGTGACAGACGAATTGTTTGGAGGAAAACATTACAAAACAATACAAGTAACACATTTTGTTAAAGAAGAAACGTTTTAATTATTGTTGAGTTTTGAACAAAACAACAAAGGTTATGAAGGTGTGAGAAAATATTGCACTTTTATTTCATTACTTTTGGAACGAAAATTTGAATATATCTGTGTTGTACACTCAAAAATAAATAACTAAAGTCCAGTCAATTAATGTTATATTATACAGGGGCTGTTTACACATTTTTAGAACGATTTCGATAAAGAATTTAAAAAAAAGCAAATGTTTCAGAATAAAATTTTTGGCAACATCTTATTATTTGAAATGAGAAATATCGTCTGCTACTTTTAAATTTATTCTTCTTTCAAAATGTCATATGTAAACAAGCTGTGGATTGGAAGGATATGTTTTTGCGCTTTCCGAAAAGAAATATTCTTATTCAAAAACGTTGTGAAATGTATGGTATTAAAATAAAAACGTTGTGAAATGTATGGTATTAAAATTTCTAAGTGCAAAATAAGCAACATTATTAATTGGCAAGGTAAAAACCGTCAATCATTATTTCTACATGAAAAGAGGACTCCAAACGAATATCCGAAAAAGGTATGTACTGTTTCAAATGTTTCTACAGTGTAATCGCTGTTAACAAGAGAAAATCCGCCAACACAGAGATCAATTGCAAAGTCTTTAGATACATCTGTAGCAACAGTAAATAAAATAATAAACCAATATTTACAACTTAAAAAAGCTACAAAACATAATGTTCACCAGCTTTTGCAGAGACATGTGGCTCAGTCAAGTCATATTTCGAAAACTACTTCTGCATTCCTTGAAAAAATGAAGACTGATACAGGTATTGCATATATACATTTTCAACATATTCCTGCGAAGTCCCCTGACATTTCACCTATGGACTATTGTGCCTTTGGTCTGTTAAAAAGAGCTCTTTCTAAACGCAAACCTACCACGATAGATGGACTCTGGAAAGTAGTGGAAGAGGAATGGAAGAGTAGTGGAAGAGGAGAAAAAGCAATACCTCTGGAAATTTTACGAAAAGCTTTTCTATCATGGAAATCACGATACAGACTTATAGTCCAGAAAAAAGACTATCAGATCGAACATTTAAAAAAAAATAGTCTTTACATTTTAAACATTAATTAAACGGACCCGAAATCGTTCTAAAAATGTGTAAACACCCTCTGTATATGAAAAAGAGAGAGAGAAATATGGATGAAAATCTGTGAAGGCCTTCCTACTCGAGTAAAACTCGAGTAGGAAGGTCGAGTAGTTTTTTCATTCTTACTCGAGCAAAATTAATAAAGTTATACAGAATTTGTTTAAGAAAGTTATTGCAAAGTATACCATCATTGTTGTAGGAAACTGTTTTAAGTTAGTCTACGAATAATTGATACTTTCCTGTACAATAAGAATATTGGGAATCAATTAGCCTTTCTTAATTCTTTCCTGTGTTGTTTATTTTTAAAACACACTCCCCTTAAACAACCATACAGGACTGTTTTTAAGTCATTTTTAAATTCTGAATTAACTAATAACTTGAATAAATATAAATTAAAGATCAAAAGGAAATGAAGGGACGAGAAAAAAAAATACAGAGCGATTTTTGAAGATTCTCTCAACAAATGTTTAATAAGAATTAATATGCAATAGTAATGATGAAAAAAAAACAAGAATCTGGTATACAAAATTACAAATTTACCATCCACATTTTTACTGTAATGAAGTTCGAATTTGATAGTGATAGCGCGATTTGACTGAGGAAAATCAAATACAAAAGATTATGTAGTATTTCTCTTTTTTTTTTTTACTGGCAAGTCTTTGACAGAACCCGTATTGCAATTTGTCATAACTAGTTGCAAGCAAAATTTGAAACCGTCAACAGCCAAAATGAACATTTGAGAGAATTAACATAATGTCCATATTTCGTGCGTCTTTTGAAAGCAGTAACGAATTTATAAATACGAGTTGTATTTCCTTTAACATCACTTTGCGACTTTTTATGTTTTTTATAATCAGTGAGAGGATGACATTAGACGTGGCTTAACTATTTTTAGCCATTTTTATGATAATGTAAAACAGAAATGTTTTATCACATAGAAATTTAATCACGGAAGATCAAATACTTAAGTTTGAAGCTTGAAAATAGTTGGTGTACCAGAAGGTATTTTTTTTACATTAATTTCAAATAAATAAATTTTCAAAAAATGTTTCATTACAAATAAGCTGTGTCTATGCATGTGTGTCTAGTACATTTCAAAGCAAGAATTTTATAGATAATACATTTGTCTTTCAAGAAATATGTGAAATAAAGGGGAAGGTGGTCGTCTTCCCTCACCTCCTGAAGGATGAATTTGAAAATGTCCTGAAATTTATTTTTAGGCATATGTGAATGCTGTATTTTACAGAAAGAATTTTGGATCTCTCTTTTTTTTTCCCTTTGAGATAAAGAGAGATATGTATACAGGGTGAATCTAAACTCTTGGGCAAAACTTTAAGGGGTGATAGGCCACATAATAAGGAATCAGATTTACATAGCAATGTGGGGTCAAAAACGCAGTTTTCACTTACCCGGTATCAATCACTTTGTGAAAAGTATTGAAGTGTTCGTCTAATTTCTTAACCAAGTTTCATAAACAATAGGCTCGTCTCCAAAAATTTCATCCGTGAAATAAAATAGAATTTTAAAACTATGAATTTTAGTCTTCTGTTTTCGGGGAAAAATACATTAGTTTCTGACGAACAATGGTCGGAAAGTACACTGTTGTTTCAGCACTTTTTCCAAAGTGATTATTAACAGCTACATGAAGACGATGTTGCCGACCCCACATTGTTATGCGATTCTGATTCCTTGTTATATGCCCTATCACCTCTTAAAGTTTTGTCCAAGAGTTTAGATTCACCCTGTATACAGTGAAACCTCTGAAAAGTGATCCCCCGTGGGACTATCTAAAAGTGACCAACCCTTCGGAGGTCGCTGTTGTTTAGGGATTTAAAATTTAAAAAATTACACACGTTTAACAATCTTCATTTTAGCTTCACTAGCAACAATAGGAACATAAATACATTTATTCTAGTTCCACTAAATCTGATTTATAATGATTTATATTTAAAAAAATAAATTATTCGAGATTGTTTTTGTTTTAAGGAAAATGTTTTTTTCGAAAGAGATGTAATATTTGTTGATTCCCCGTGAAAATCATAATTTTTTATTAATCCTTTGAGGCGCAACCCTTTTCCAACGCTGAAAAAAGGGCAGCCATTGCCATCGCTCGACTTAACTACCAGCAAGATGGCGGACGATCGAAAAGTTCATCGCGTGCTACAAATCTAGAGACCCTTTTTTGACACAGCTGCCTGTGTCCGGCACAGTGCCCTTTTTTCAGCATTGGGCAATCTATCCAGCTGTTCTAACATTCTTCCATTTTTCAGCAGATGTCAGTGCTGTTAAAAATAATCGTGACAATTTTTTTACGGGAAATGACGTGCTAAAAAGTAAAGGATTCTCGTGGAGCTATGTCACCCGCAACTATTTTTATAGAAATCAAATCTATTCTCCGTGACTGGCAACAGTCAAAACGTCAAAGTTTGGTGTTTCCAGAGCGGGAACACTGCGCGTTAAACGGTTCACGCAAAATTTGAAATCGTCTAAAAGAACATTGGAATATGTTTCGATATTAGTAGTACGTGTATGTAATAGATGCGCCACATGAACTTTATATTATTCA
Organism: Cheiracanthium punctorium; assembly: GCA_038373885.1. Lineage (NCBI taxonomy): Eukaryota > Metazoa > Arthropoda > Arachnida > Araneae > Cheiracanthiidae > Cheiracanthium > Cheiracanthium punctorium. The sequence goes on from JAWZYV010015925.1 coordinate 435,823, forward strand.
CACTTTGGGTTGGGCAAAAAATAAATAGCACACTTGGGTTGCTGTTAAACTTTTATGTGATGTCAACAGGTGGCCGCTCGCCGTTCAGATTCATTGTTCAGAGGTTAGATCTAATGTTAATCTTATGTGCCGGCACAGCCAGCTGCGTCAAAAAAAGGGTCTCTAGATCTGTGGCACGCGATGAACGTTTCGATCGTCAGCATTGGGAAAGGGTTGCGCCTCAAAGGGTTAAGGAATTTCGAAAAATGCGTCTAATCCAGAACCTATGCTAAAAACCTCACATTTTCTCTTCTTTATTGGAAATTTTTTTATACTGAGGATTTCTTTTTCTGAAGAGTTTTTCAAGCAATAAAATCCTTCAGTTTTTGACATCTCTGTTCTGAGCATCTTCCTCATCCACCACTCGCTGTCATGTGGCTTATAAGCTTGTCTTTTCGACTTTTCTTCGGTCTTGCCTAGTGATGGACGCCTGACGCGCGAAACGAGAAACAGGGCTGTCTCGTCTCGTGTCGCAGTCGTAAACCTCTGTCTCGTCTTGCGTTCCGCAGAGAAATTGCCCGTCTCGTCTCACGAGTCTCACAAAATTAAGGACTGCGATTTTGTTACCATATTTTTAGTAACATTAATACTATTTTATTGAAAATTAATATTAATAATAACAATTAGTTACATATTACCATATTAGTACATATATAAGTTACCATATTAACTCATATGTGCATTTGAAGTGATAAAAATTCAGATTTAATCCGGATATATAATGTGACATGACACCGAAAAAATATTTGTTTTTATTTATTAAATAGCTGAAGTACCCGTCGTTGACGGGTTAGTACGTAATGCAAATTTTCAAAAAGCTTGAATCTTCATCAGCGTTCTACTTGTATAAAGAATGGAAATGGTACATTAGCAAAAGCATAGAAAGAAAAATCATATCTTCTGTGTATTGCTAAAAAATTACAGGTTTGGGAGTAACAAAGTGATCAGTAAATTTGACTATTATAGAGAACTTCTTTCTATTTAAAAAAATTAAATTTTATTCTGGCTGAATGAGTTTTTCAAGACAACAGGTCATTCCTAAACTGCAACCAAATTTTATTTGATTCACTGTAGATATTTTAACAATGATTTTCGATATTTTTATTATTCCTCGAAAACATTTTCTGCAATTTTCACAAAATCTAAAAAAGCAAATAAATATTTTAAAAATGTATTTAAAATTTTCAAAAAATTTCCCATTCTTGCTTCTCTTTGCTGTTGCTGATCATGTTGCTAAACTTCATTGAATTCTCTTAATCCATTTTTAAGGAACGCAAGAACAAACATACATTCGATTTTCACAAAATCCCAAAATCTACGAAATATTTAAAACTGTTTTGGCATCTGGAGTTCAAATTAACTTGAATCAAACATAATTCCGAATTTCATTCTATCCCATTTCCATTTTTCCGGGAATAGCGCAAACATTTCACAAAATTTCAAAATGTATAAAATTTTTAAAAAAATACTTTGACGCAAAGAGTTCAAGTGACCATCAGTGACGTATACTAAAATTTTATTTCACTCGCTCCAGTGGGTTATACGTAATCGATAAATATTTTCATAGTTTGAACAATTTTTGCAAAATCTGAAAATCTAATCAAGATTTTAAAAAAATTCGAAGCCTATATTTTAAGTTGAGTGACCACTTATCATGACACCAAATTTCGTTTCATTCGCTTCAATCGTTTTTACGTGATGTCGAACAAAAAAACGCGTTACGGACAGAATGACAGACAGACAAAATTTTCTGAGGGTCGTACTGGATTCTGAGATGCTTGAAACGAATAGAAATAATATAGCAAAAATTTTGAATTCGAATTAATATACAGACAAAAGTCTTAACTATATATGCATAGATTTCCGGAACTGCGTAAATGTAAGATGTATGGTTGATAGGAGTTTCATTTGATTTTGAAATTATATAAAGCTCTGAATTTTGTTAGAAATGATGCAGAACTCAGGACATGTTGCGCAAATAAAATTTTAATCTAATTTTAATCTAATAAGCCCCAATGTACGGAATAGTGAATTCATAAAAGTTTCAATTGGGGACGGGAAAATTATATTGAAGCCTGGCTTATCCCCCCACTCGTTTTAGTGTATGAGATATGGGTTTCATATTTAATCGGGAACCCGGTGTTAACCTGTTCATTCACACCATCAAAAAGAAGAGACAGCAGAAAAGACTTGTCATTAGGGTTGTTCTCAACATGGATCTTTGAATGCTCCGCTGAGACACAACGTTGTATTAGCGAAATCGCTCCAGTATATCATTCATTCAGGTTCGCATAGTTTGGCTTATGACAGAAGCATTTTTAATAACTGATGAAACATTTTATTTATAAATATTAATTTATTTAAGATAAAAATATGAAATATATATATAAGATTTAATTACATACGTATTCATCCATTTTGATGAAATGCAGCCAATATTATAATTAATCATAAAATCACAATTTTAAGTACACAATTAGAGCATAAAATATCAAAGTAAGCATACTTTCATCAACTATTTAGAAAAATGTAATAATTATAGCCAGACATTTAAAATAAGTTTGTTTCCGTGAAAAAAATGATGATAGCATATTTGAATAGTTAATTCATAATTCTGGATTATGAGCAAATATGAATTAGACATGTAAACTTACTTGCAGTTCAACCCTCACTTTTACGCAATCTAAATACTTGCAAAAAAAAAAAAAAAAAAAAAAATCAGAACTATGGAACCGAATATCTATGTTGACATCACTGATCAGTTGGGGAGGGCGTGGGGAGGCTAGTTAAAAGAATAATCTAAAAAAATTCTTTAACAAGATGATTGAATTCCATTGGTTTTTATTCACAAGCAACGATTACTCTGCGCAAATTAATGAATGGTTTCCTTAAAAAATCATGCTGTAATTATTAAATACAAATTAATACATGGAAGGTTTTTCCCTCCTAAAATTATGATCTAGATACACATATAACAATATATACAGTGGAACTTTTTCCAGAATTGTTCATTTTAAGTGGAAAACGTCTTAAACGGAAAACCACTAAGCATAAATGATAAAAAATATAAATATATTATAAAGGATAATTGGAGTGCTATATTATAATTTTATCGTTTCTTAAAATGAAATTTCAAAAGTACGAATAGGAGTGTCATATAATAGCCCTCCCTGACTTACCGTCCATATGATCTAATGATACAAATGGGTTGCAAGTATTAAAATAAAAATAATTTTTAAATGTAGCTTGCTCAAACATATGTAAGTAATTTTAAAATTCAATTTAGGAAATCTTTAAAAAGCTTTGCATAGCGAAACTCAACAGCGGTCAAAAAAGGTTTAAAATGCTTACGATAGCAAAAGGAGCCCCAGGGCCCTTGGGCCCCATCTAAATAGGGTCAGGCTTTGGACTTAGCGTACCGCCTTTCCTCTGTTTACTTATAATTTTTCTGTCTTCTACTCTTCTCTGTTTTCATTCTTTTTTTCCAGTTTCTTTCTTTATCCTCCCCTTTGTGTGTTTTGTATATCCCTCGTGCTGTCCTAATTTTAAATGTTACGTGTTTGTGTGTATTGTAGAGTGCTGATAGTATACCCGGAACGATAGAAAAGGAGACGCAAGCTAAACGGTAGAGGCTTCAGGCAAAGTGTACCCTCCCTTCTCAGGATGGCATACCTCCTCAAATGTAGCACTGCAATTCTGATTGAAAAGTAATTCGTACCGTAAATTTATGGGAGACGAGAAATTCTCGCTAGAAATCTGGCGCGAGACCACAGTCTGTCTCGTCTCGCAAAATATTTCCTTTCTCGTCTCGCAATGCGAGACGAGAAAGGAACGCGTACGTTTAAAGATTAAAGCAGGTTGGGACACCCTGTATAAATTATAAACAACTGATTGCATCCCTCTTTTAACCCTTTGAGACGCAACCCTTTCCCAATGCTGAAAAAGGGCAGCCGTTGCCATCGCTCGATTTAACTACCAGCAAGATGGCGGACGATCGAAACGTTCATCGCGTGCCACAGAACTAGTGACCCCTTTTTGACGACAGCTGGCTGTGCAGCACAGCCAGCTGTCGTCAAAAAAGGGTCTCTTAGATCTCTGGCACGCGATGAACGTTTCGATCGTCCGCCATCTTGCTGGTAGTTAAATCGAGCGATGGCAACGGCTGCCCTTTTTTCAGCATTGGGCAATCTATCCAGCTGTTCTCGCATGCTTCCATTTTTCAGCAGATGTCAGTGCTGTTAAAAAGAATCGAGACCATTTTTTTACGGGAAATGACGTGCTAAAAAGTAAAGGATTATCATGGAGCTATGTCACCCGCAACTATTTTTATAGAAATCCAATCTATTCTTCGTGACTGGCAACAGTCAAAACGTCAGAGTTTAGTGTTCCCAGAGCGGGAACACTGCGCGTTAAAGGGTTAAGGCCATATCCAAGGGAGGCTTTGGGGGATTCAACCCTCCTCTCCTCTTCCGAAGTTTTCAGGAACATATATTACTATTTGTAGGGGTGTTAAAAAACCGCCACATTGAGAAGCATAAAACTCATCTTCCCCCTACCCGTCCCCCCCGAAAACTTTTCCCTGGTTACGTTTTTGCCCTCCTTACACAAAATCCCTCATCCCATACATGTATAGTTCTTACTTGACCTTCCGGTATCATTCATGGAGCAAAACACTGAATGTACTTTTCCCTGAAAAACTAATCATGCTCATTTGACGCCGAAGCAAATCTCCTGTTTATCACATAAATGCAGCAATGAGTTTCTGGATATAATTAAAGGTTCGAGAAGAGTTGAAACCATACATAAAAATTGATACAGTTTAACATTTATACTTCATCGTTTGTCATATTGATGGCCGTAATCCGGCGAGGCTGATAGTTTCTGGTTCTCGACGACGGTTCTTTTGTCGCCAGTGTGCAGAGCACGGAACGCATTTTGATGAGCATGTACAAAAGTAAAGGATTGTATATCTTTTATTTTTTTGCCTCCGTAACCCTTTGGTGTCCTTCTTTTTTTCCATTTTCGTTTGCCTTGAATGAGGCTTAAAACAGGAGAGCTTGTGGATTTTCAGCGTGGGAAAAAGCCAGTTCGACACGTTATTTATTTGTTTATATTCGTGATAGATCAGTATGATCTGTTCTGCGTACTTTATGCTGTAAGGTCGAGTTGTATGCATTCTGACTCCTGTTAGAATCCTAGTAAACGTGCAAAGGAAATATTTTTATGCAGTCACACCTCGTTAAAGTGGGCTGATTTGGGAAATGAAAAACTGCTCTTATATAGTTATGAAGCATTTGGAAGTTTTAAACCCTATAACGCGCTGTGTTCCCGCTCTGGAAACACCAAACTCTGACGTTTTGAATGTTGCCAGTCACGAAGAATAGATTTGATTTCTATACAAGTAGTTGCGGGTGACATAGCTCCACGAGAATCCTTTACTTTTTAGCACGTCATTTCCCGTTAAAAAATGGTCACGATTATTTTTAACAGCACTGACATCTGCTAAAAAATGGAAGAATGCGAGAGCAGCTGGATAGATTGCCCAATGGTGGGAAAAGGGCAGCCCTTTGCCATCACACGACTTAACTACCAGCAAGATGGTGGACGATCGAAACGTTCATCGCGTGCCACAGCTCTAGAGACCATTTTTTGACGACAGCTGGCTGTGCCGGCACAGCCAGCTGTCGTCAAAAAATGGTCTCTAGGGCTGTTGTTGCTGTTTCTAATGCCTTCTGGTTAAGCGTACAGCGGCTTCAGAACCTGTGAGGGCAATGGGCGAAATTGAGCGGCTTCCGTTCGATTGAGCCCCAGTGGGAGGGTGACCGACTAAGTTCGGGGTCGCCACTAATTCCAGATGTGAGAGCAGCATCTGGATTAGCATTCCTCCAGAGATATAATTTGAGAACATGGAGGACACTGAAGTTACGACAGATTTGACGTGCACCAACTGTTTTAGCTTACATGGTCCCACAACAGTCCAGCTGAGAGAGGTTGTCACCCTCAAGCGCTGACTAGTGTCAGTGCTGCTTCATTTTCGGTGTTCTTAAGGGAATCAATCTTGAACTGACTAAGATATAGTGGAAAATCCCTTTTTTATTTGACCTGCATGAGTTCATAAGAAATGATTCTAACTGTTTTAGTATCCAGATGTAAAGTATAATCGAGTTAATCTACAGAGTTCTAGAATTTAATGACATTATAAACATTTCATCATTTTGCTCTTTTCGATCACCGAATACTTTAAAAGGGACAGGGAAGTTCTTTGTTTCAAACAACAGGTCTCATTTAAGAAATATAATATTTATCCAATTTTATAACTCTCTTTTTTCTTTTAGTGAACAATGTATGTGGCAATAGATTGAGATTTTATTAATATAATTTTTACCGACAATGAACATCAGAAAAAATTACTGTTTGTGAATTTATGATTGTCTTAACAACATTTTACCATTCGTTTTGCGCTAGCTATCTCAATTTATAATGAACTAATATAAAAATAATTATGTAAAATTTAATAAAAAGTTTTTTCTTTCAAAGTTTTTGACTAGGTTTAGCTTTTTAACACTTTTTGTTGTTGTTGGCGACTGTTTTTGTTATGCACTTGCATAATTACGTTGTAGTACATAAACTGAAACAAAAGAAGCAAATTAATACGACTGGAAAGAAGAAAAACAGAGAATTAAAAAAAAAAGTCTTTTTAAAAAGAGGTTTCAAAAAATAAAATAATAAAAAGAAGTGATTCGCCTCATGAGTACTTACCGTTCCAGACAGCTAACGTCTGGTTTAATTTTGGTCATTAGTGCTTTTTTTTAAAAATGCATCACAAATTAAACCGAATTAATGGTGTAATCGTCTTGGATAATGACGCCGAAACACGAGATTAACCCACTAAATCGAAGAGAGTTTTCCATTTTATGCATTTGAGAGCCTGTTTTATTTTTATTTGCATCTGGGGTTCGGATGAAAGCAGTTGTACGATGCAAAACGTAATTAAATTCTTCGTCATTTGATGCCCAATTTAACTGCTATTCCCGGCTGTCGTAATGAGAAATTTTCGATTCTATTCATCTTCTGATTCTCGTGAACACGAGTTTAACAGGAAGTTGGAAAAAGGGCTAGAAAGCACAAGCTAACCCCAAAGTGAATTTTAATACTGATCATTCAAATTTAATAAAAGAAGAAGAAGGGCAGATTATTAAAGTTAAAAATCAGAGTAAATAATTAGGTCTACCGGAAAGTTCTGACCGTTTCTCGAAGGTCAATATATTGCCTAGCCATAAGCTAATAATGCGAAATTTGGCAGGTGAGTCAGTTTTTTAGCATATGTGCTGGATTGGAGAGCATATTCCAAAATTCGTGAGTTATGGGGGACAGGAGGCCAAAACGTTCTTTTCACATATCCTACGTTAACCCTTTAACGCGCAGTGTTCTCGCTCTGGGAACACCAAACTCAGACGTTTTGACTGTTGCCAGTCACGAAGAATATATTTGATATCTATAAAAGTAGTTGCGAGTGACATAGCTGCACGAGAATCCTTTGCTTTTTAGCACGTCGTTTCCCGTAAAAAAAAATTGTCACGATTATTTTTAACAGCCCTGACATCTGCTGAAAAATGGAAGAATGCGAGAACAGCTGGATAGATTGCCCAATACTGAAAAAAGGGCAGCCGTTGCCATCGTTCGACTTAACTACCAGCAAGATTGCGGACGATCGAAACGTCCATCGATTGCCACGGATCTAGAGACCCTTTTTTGACGGCTGCCCTTTTTCAGCATTGGTAAAGTGTTGCGCCTCAAAGGGTTAACTGAAAGTAGAAAAGAGATATCCATAAAATTCTTGTTGTAAAATACAACACTTAAGAATGCCTAAAAATCGGTTTCAGAACATTTCGAATTTTGAAATTTTACAAGACCCTGTAAAAAGAGCTTTAAATTTTATGTACATTCTTTAAGTAGAAAGGAAGCTGGTGTAATCGTTTATTACTTATTGAACTATATTTGAAATAGAGTAATGTCGCTGAACTGCCATAGACTGTAATGTATTGGAATTTTTTTTATTACTGTTGTAGTAGAACTATAAATGCCACATTAACTATTTTTAATAGAGAGAATTACTGTGCAATCCATAGTAACATACATCAATTTTGTTTTCTTTGAAATAATACTTTAAACAATAAAGAAAATCATGCCAAACGTATCGACTATAAAACACTTTCTAACACTAAGTATTTTAAACTAAGTCTTTTTATTTCTAACACACAATATTTTTGCGCCAAATTTTGGGAAGTATTTTTCTTAAATCTGGCGAGATTTCGGAGATGAGAAAATGTTGCATTATCACTATAAATGCAATTTTATGAGGCCCTGAAAAAGACGTTTTAAAAATTATTTTTCATCGTTTAACTGAAGAGTAAAACTCTTCCAAAAATTTCATACTTATTGTCTTGTTCTTGAAATGTATTAGTGTCTCTCAACTGCAATCGATTGTAATGTATTGGAATTTTTTGAGTGTTCCTGTAGAATTATTAATAATACAGACACTATTTTCAATGAAGAGCATTATTTTGTGAGCCTTTATGATATGTAGAGGAGAGGAGGTGATTATGGAATACCATTTACATTTCTAACTGTAACTTCATAGATTTTTAAATAAAATCCCCCAAAACAGCATGTGTACATGCTATAATGAATCGTAATGAAATGTCAATTGCAAAGAAATACACAATTTATTTTGTTGTTATAGAAAAAAATATTTTAAAAAAAAGTTACGAATAGAGTATAATATGGAATAGTCGGGTAATATGGAATAGATGGTTTAAACCGATGAAAAGCAATTTATATTGCTTCATATATAGTTATTTGTTACTATAAAACAAATTTTTATGTTTTGTAGTTTAAATCATTATACTGGAGTCATTTCTGCTTCGAGTCGATTTAGAAAAGTTGTAGATATAATTTTCTTTCTTTGCTCCGATACAGTCATGGTGAGCCCACAGAGAACAGCTGGATCTTTGAATCCAAACTTATCGTCGTTGATCATTAGAGAATTTTTCGTGACAAAAGATGCATTCAGCGTCTTTGTTTTCCGGGTCTTTAGTGGATGACATGAAACCCATTACACTATTACCCAGTATTCCATAATACCCGACACGCCATCTCGGAAAACGAACCTTTAAAACTAATTGGCAAAACAATGTCATCTAAAAAATAACCACAGTTCAACAAAGTACCATTCTCTTAGTGTACACTATGCATAAACATCAGTGTTCATGTCACGTGTTTACTAGTAAGTTAAAATGTTTGAAAACTTATCTACAAAAACTCTTGAAAATCACAAAACATACTTTATTCTGTAGCGAGTGGTACGGCAACAGAGAGCAGTCAACTCTTACTGCATTGTAAGAAGGGAATCTTTCTTGAGTTGTTCATGGTATTCCCTTGTGGCAATAGCAACTAACAGAGCCAAAAACTCGGTATTCCATATTTCCCGACTATTCCATAAGCACCTCCTCTCCTCTATATCATTTTTTTTCCCTTCAAAAAATCGAATACCTTTAAAAGAAGTATAAATGATACTTACACCATCTTCAATAGAGTACACGCTGCTGTACACAGAAAAAAACTGATAAATTTTGCAGAAATCGAAGTATATATTTACGGCAGTTAGAACACTGGACGGGCGGACAGCATAGCAAACACACAAACCGAAATCATAAACACCATTCCAAACTTCTTAGTAATTTAAAAAATAAAAATATTTCTCTTATACAACATAACGGTATCGCATTAACACGGAGAGCGAGAAATTAATTTTTTTTAAGGGTCATCAGTCTAAAATTGATGTTCCACGCCCTAAAAAATCAAAGTTTTCAATTTTGTTCCATGCAAATCCGTTAATGTGTTAGAACCCATTAAAAATGCCTACGACCGAAGCAACCCCCGCTCCCACTCCTAGGCAGATAGCCCTTAGCTTAGCTGTGCCTTAACAAACACAACACACTATCGGATCATTACAGCGCGAGTAACGAATTTTCAAAATTGCCATTGAAATCGTCACTGCTTATCGCCGTATTATCACACTAAATATTTTTCGATTTCCCGCCAAATAATGAAAATACCACAGAGCTCGGTTCATTATTCAAAGCATGTTTTTCAAACTATATTTGGCGATTTATTGCAAAAGTCGCCAACATTGGTGAGCTTTGGCGTAACTTTTAAGTGAGACACAAGATCGCCGTCGGATTGTTAGCTAATTATATCCTAGAATAGTATTACATGCCTTAAATGGATTCCTGTCTCTAAACTGCCATTGACCGTATTGTATTGGAATTATTTTGAGTGCTCCTGTAGAAGAACTATTAACGAGACTGACACTATTTTCGATGGAAAACTTTTTCTTGTAATCCTTGATAATATATATCAATTTTGTTTCATTTCAAATAGCAGAATATCGCTAAAATACGCTTTAAAGAATAACTGTCCATAGAGCGTAATGTACTGGAAATCTTTTGAGCACTCCTGTAGAAAAACTGTAAATGCTACATACACCATTTTCAATAGAGTACATGGTACAGTAGATAAGAATAATATATTTAAATTTCTTAGAAATCGATGCATATTTATGGGCATTGGAGCACGGGCGGACAGACAGACAAACCGAAATCATAACGCTTTAATTCTTTATCTATTAGAGATAAGTGGGCAGTGTAAATTGAAAAAGAATGTTTAAAATACACTGCTGGCCACCCAAATTGCAACACCAAGAAAAACAAGAGATATCACAACAAAATTTATTGTGTAGATAACATGTTGACCAAGTAACAAATGATTAAATTTACAGCATTCTATGAAGCGTGGTTCCTGCCAAAATCAGTACCCAGAGTAGCCGCCGTTGTTGGAGATCACAGCTGCCACACGCCTCGGCATTGATTCAAAGAGACTTTGAATGTGTTCTTGGGGTACAGCAGACCAAGCAGCTTCCACACGTTGCCAAAGTTGATCTGGTGTGACAGCTGGGGATGAACTCTGGGTCAGTCGTTGAGCAACCATGGACCACATGTTTTCTATCGGCGAAAGATCCGGAGAGCGCGCCGGCCAGGGAAGCAATTCAATCTGGTGATTGACGAAGAACCCTTGGACAATGCGTGCCACGTGTGGCCGTGCATTATCCTGCTGAAATATGGCTGTTGGCAAGCCCTGAAGGTAAGAAAGGACAACTGGCTCCAACACCTCGGAGATGTAGCGCTGGCTGGTTAAAGTACCGGCAATGCGTACTAGAGGAGTGCGAGAGAGATATCCGATACCGCCCCATACCATAATACCCGGTGCAGGACCAGTGTGACGGTGCATAATGCAGCTGTTCAGCATCCTCTCTCCACGGTGTCTCCAGACTCGAATCCGACCGTCGTGGTGTTGCATACAGAAGCGTGACTCGTCAGTAAAGAGAATTTCATTCCATTCTGTCGTCCACATCCTTCTTTCATCGCACCACTGGCGGCGGAGACGTCTGTGGTTCCGCGTCAGAGGTAGACAAAGCAACGGACGTCTTGCGGACAGACCATTCTGCTGTAAACGACGTCGAATGGTACGCGCAGACACTGGATGATGCGTTACAGACTGAATCTGCTGTGATATGGTTCGTGATGTGACTGAGCGGTCCGTCACTGCCATGCGTACAATCTGCCTGTCATCACGTGACGTGGTGCACTGAGGTCGATGCGGTCGATCACGTCTGTCCGTCGTACCCTCCTGCACCCAACGATCACATATCCGCATCACAGTTGTTTGGTTTCGTCCAATACGACGACCGATTTCCCTAAAAGATAACCCACAATCTCGGTATGCCACTATCCTTCCTCTGTCAAACTCGGATACTTGATCAAAAGATGATCGTTGTTTCCTACGAGGCATAATTTATCGTTTTTTTGAAAAAAAAGCAAGAAAAACACAATTGCTGTACTTGAAACCGTCGAAATCTCCAAGCCTTAAATAGCGCTTTGAGGTGGCGCCACAGGCGCGCTTGATGTACGTCTGCGCTGAAATTCTAATCATTTGCATATCTCACCTCAGCTAATGCATGTTGTAAATTTCATATTATTTGCATGCTTCCTTCAGGGTGTTGCATTTACGATGGCCAGCAGTGTATATTGAAAAAAATCGTAAAGAAAAAATTTCTCTCGTTCATTTTCAAAAAGCTACGCATTTTGAATACGACCTCTGTACGAAAAATGTGCCTCATACACTGATGAGGTGATATGCAAAATTTCAGCCTTTAATCATAAAACGTCTCAAACATATATTTAAAGAAAGATTATCTGGCACTGTACATGAATTTGAGTACCAACGTTTGTTGGAGTGCAAAAAAGTTATTTTCTTTCGTAGCTTCTGCAAGAGCCCTGAAATGTGATCATCTAACGTGATGGTTTCCCTTTGAGAGCAGTTGAAAAGTGGTTTAAGTCGGCATACATTTCTTTTCAGATCTCTCACACTTTTTCAGGTATAATTCTCAAATTTGGACATCACCTAATTAGTGTATGGGGTACATTTTACTAACTGGGAACCTTTTCGTATAAGGGGGTCGTATACAAATTTAAAAATTGTAACTTTTTGTAAATTAATGAGAGAAATTTCTTCTTAACGCTCTTTTTTTCCTACTTTATTTTGAATATTTTTCCAATTTACATCGGCCTGATTATTTCTAATACAGAAGGTAAGGCTTTTAAAATTTCTCGTTTCATACATTTTTAAAGACACATAATTAGGAGCAGTTTGCACGGGTGAAATCTATAATTAAAGTATGGAACAGTTCACTCTTAATAGCTATTTTCAGTTTTAAAATAAATTTGTTAGAATGAAATAGTGAAGTACACGCAAATTACTTTCTGGACAAAGTAGAAAGGAATTTGTACTTAAATATTTAAATTTTAATTATTGATTTTCACTGCAGCAATTGTTTTTCTTGCTTGTAACTATAGCAATGGTTAATTTATCTTTAAAACGCACTTTTTAAAATAATGCATATTGAATAAAATATAAAAATGTTAAAACGGTTATAGAGAAATTGTGTGCTTAAAGGATCCGGCCGTAAAGTCTTTTGAATAGGTTAATTATCAGTATTAGTATTACTAATAACTACATTTTAATTTTTATTTTGGCTTGAAAAATACTGAAAATTTTGAAATGGAGAAAAAGAGTCTGTGTAACAGAAGATAAACGTTTTCGCTATGTTGTTCAGTCTGTATTAGCAAGTAACATAGATTATTTTGTCATTAAAAAGTAAATAAATATATAAATCATATATATATATATATATATATGTATACAGTCGAATCTCGTTAAGTCCAAGGGCAGCAAAAATATTTTCGTATCAACTAAAATTCGTGTTAACCGTTAAAAAAGTAAAAGGCAAGTCGTGATTGGGGAAATGTTTTCCTTCGTATTAACAGTAAGTCTGTGTTGAGCGTTTTCGTCTTAACGAGGTTCGACAGTATTAATGACTATATCATTTTATTTCTCACCCCATTTATTGAAAATTGTCCGGAAAATGTGCCCCAAAAAAGCGACATAATTTTACGTATGTTTAAATACTATTAGTTCACAACAGCTTTAATCTATTGTTACAATATTTCGTAAGCTGTGGAATAGCATCACATGTATTTTTTACATATATTTAAATACTATTAGTTCACAATAGTTTTTATCTATTGTTACAATATTTCGTAAGCTGTAGAATATGCATCACATGTATTTTTCTATAAATTAGGTTTAAATCATAAAAATTTCAACATAGGGTTACCAGGTGAAATACATGAAAGATGAGAGATAATATGACATAGTCAATTAATACCGTTTGAATATTTCAATAATGAAACTAAAATATTAGGGGGTGTTCAGGGGTGGTCTCCCTCTGACGAGGCTCGAACAACCGAGTTATATATATATATATATATATATATATATATATATATATAATGTGTGTGTGTGTGTATCTTAAGCTTATAGTGTAAAGAAAAGGAATTTTACTCAGTTCTCTTTTGATCAATTTAGAGAAACTCGTTTATAATAAATGGTTTTCCACTAAGAGTGATAACAATTTAAAAATTTTTAAAAACGCACAAATTATTCAGTGAGACACAATTTTTTTGAAAGCTTACATTATGCCATTAAGTATGAAAAATAATATCATTCATGTGAGCACCACGACTTCTCTGTACATACGGAATTCTGTCAACCCAATTTTCCATCACTCTTTCGCATAAATTTGATGTTATTTCACGAATAACACGTTCAATGTTGTTTTTTAATTACTCAATTATTATTGGATTATCACCATAAACTTGTGACTTTACATGTCCCCAAAGAAAGAAATCAGAAGGTGTTAAATCACAAGAACTGAATTATGTCGTCCATGAATTCTTCCCAAATTTCTCTCAATATTCACATGTGAACACTGATTTTGATAAAACAATTTAATAATTTCGAAACGTTCAAGCGTGTATCTTTCCATATGATTAAATGGCATAGCATACTAAGCACAACTGACTCAAGAAATGTCGAAAAAGAATACGCAGTGTTGTCATTCTAACCATTTAAAATTGTGTCATCCCTATAGGAAAACCCTTTATATTTACATAGATATTTTTTAATAACATCATTCATAATCCTTCATCCATTTTCGACTTATGTACGGCTTTTTTCTAACGGAAATCGTTTTATTTAAAAAAAAACCTCCCCCGAATGCGCGGACTCCAGGAATCGTTATAATACAATTACGCTGATCACTGACTCACTCACTCTGTCACAATTCCTGTTTGTAGCATTCCAAAATAAAACTTTTACCACCATTACTCAAAAAAAGTATTAAAAAAATTATGCTCGAAAAACGTAATAAAATCCCCACTGGATGGCTTGACATTTTTCATAATTAAGTAAAAAGTATTCGAAAACAATCTATGCTATTTAACAAATCTGAAAATTCACCGATTCCCCAATTTTTAAGCATTTTTTTGTAATTCTCAGCTTTTTTATGTAACCAAGAGTGAAAAAGTTAACCGACTGAGTCAAAAAGTTATTTATCGTATGGGAGAGTGCCTTCAGTTTGTTGTCACGGTTATCAGGCTTTGTAGGGAAAACTTCGATCCCAGTTTGTTTAAAATGGCTTTTCGAGATTACCCAGGTTAATTTTTTTTCACAAATAAAATGATTTACAAAGAGCTGTTTCCAGTAAAACGAAGTCTTTCAAATGCGAGTTGTGTTGCAGAGTTCACGAATTTCTCGTGTTTTTTAATTGTCACGTTTTGAATGACGTAAAAGATATCCCAGGTAGGTGTGTCAGTTCATTTGGTTATTTTCGCGCAGTAGTTTTTAAAAGGAGTAATAATAACAAGCAGCAAACTCACTGGCAAAAAGCCCCCGCACGTTTTCAGAAGAGCATCCGATTGAAAACGTGTGGAATTTCCTCATGAGAGCGCTTTACCCGATGTTTTAATTATTTTTTTTATTTCAGTAAATAACTCTTTTGAAGTAGGAAAGTTGAAATATGCCACAACTACTTCACCGTTGCAACAGATTAGAAAAAAACCTTAAATTTAGAATTAATTCTACAATTTAAAAGACAACAATGTTATTTCGTGTAATTGGAGATTCTACCTAGTATAAAAGATGTCTGTTTGCTTGTAGGTACGTGTAGAATTGCCGAATTTTAACATGAAGTTATGCACCTTATGCACTTCGAAGTGATTTTTTAAAATTTGAATTAGAATTTTTTTATTTTATGTTTTGTGCGATTTTTCACCTTCTCTATCCCCTATGTGTAATAACGGCGGTAATTACCCTTGCAGTAATACAGCATTGCATCATCGGATAGAGGAGAAAATTTTCTTTTAAAAACACAGTTTGTTCTGAATATATAACATAATTTGTAGATTTTTAGGAATCTTTTAACTAAAGATCCGTTTTGACAAAAATTTTCGTGAAATAATTTTAAAACTATTGCACCTTTAATTCTATCAGGTATAACTTTTTGATATTTTGACAAATCGTGAAACATTCGTTTCGTCCTCTATTAAAAGAAAAACGGGGAAGAAATATGAATTAGAAGATATTTTATGATTTTTTCAAGCAAAGAAGGATTTTGAATTCAATAGCTGCTGCTGGAATTCTTTGACAGTATATTATAGAAGTCTCTCAGTCATGATAAAGCTTTTATATAACGCTGCTACAAAAAAGAACTGAATACTGCTTTTTCAACAACGGATTATCCAGCACTATTTTCGATAGGGTTTTTAAATGGGGCCCGTTTTCGAATAGTGAGATCTACTTCTGTGACGTCAAATATTTCAAAATACATTAGAGAAGAAAAATGTAATCTGTATGCATAAAATTGAATGTTAGTATGTATGTAGGTATGAAGTTGATAAACTCCAACACCATTTGACGATCACCATGAAATTTAGTACACGTAAGTCTTTTTTCGAGAAGAAGATTTTTATGCTATTTATTTTACTTTAACTCCCCAAAAGGTGGCGCTGACGGATGTCAAATTCTATATGGTTCTACAATCGCGATGAAAATTGGTACACACAGATATTTGAACACCGGAGAATATTTCTACACTATGCATTTTGCTACAACTTGTCGCTACAGAGCATCAACTTCTATACCGCTCCACTGATAGCCATAAAATTAATATAAAAATAGTAGAAACTCTGGCTCTAACACACCACTAGATGGCACTACAACACATCAACTTCTTGATCGTTCAACCAATCGCTATGAAAATTGGTATACATAGATATTTGAACAAGGAGAATATTTTCGCGTTATCCATTTTGCTTTAACTCGCTACTTGATGGCGCTGGAGCGAATCATTCCTTTAACTCGCTACTAGATGGCGCTGGAGCGTCCCAACTTACTACTTTAACTTCCCACTAGATAGCGCTGCAGTGTATCAACTTCTTGCTCGTTCAACTGATCGCTGTGAAAACTGGTATATATTTGATCACGGAGAATCCATTTTGCTGTAATCTGCCAGTAAATGTCGCTTCAACTCATCAACTTTAAAAGATCGTTCAACCGATCGCCAGGAAAATCTGCATACATAGATATTTGAATGCGAAGAATATTTTTTTCGCACCCGTTTTGCTATAACTCGCCAGTAGATGGCGCTGTGCCGCATCACCTTCTACACTGTTCAAACAATCGCCTTGAAATTTAGTACGCGTGATTATTGAAAACGGATAATATTTATGCGACATCCATTTTGCCATATCTGCTTATTACAATAAATAGTAATTACAACAAATTGCAATATCAAAAAATAATAACAATTAGTGATTGTGACTGAGACCAGCTGACTATACGCCGAGGTGTAAATTAAGAGCGAAGAATTTTTTCAGAGATGTTTATAAACTAACAGTTTACATATAAATCACACATAATAAAATATTTTTGAGTGGGCTTTTTAAAATATCGATGTAACATTCTTTGTATTTTTATTTTTAATGAAAATATGCCTCATTCCTGTGCGAAGAACGGGTACTTCAGCTCGTTCTAATATATTTTTAAACAAATGCATTTTGATAAACTTCCCATTCTGTAAATGCGTAAAAATTACGTCACGGTCTTAATGCAATTTTATACCCGTTATTTTTTGCAGATGAATTTGATTACAAATTACGATACAAATAAACTTAAGGAAGAAATTCACGTTTATTATTACAAGTGGTATTTTAGTCCGTTTCTTTGATAAAAAAACTGAAATGCTTTATGCAGAAAATGTTCTTCATTTTAAATGATACAAGAACTGTTTAAAGAGCTATAGAGAAAATATTCTATGTAGAGAATTTTTTAACGACGTTGTAAGCTTCAGTATTACACCGTTTGAAAACTACTGAGCGAAAATAACCAGATGAACTGTACCTACCTGATGTGTCTTTCACGGCATTCAAAACATCACATCATAAATTAAAAACACGTGAAATTCGTTAATTCAGAAACACAGCTCCTCGAGATTACACAGCACAGTTTGATGTTTTTCACGAGACTGAAACAAGGAGGATTTAAATATTCAAATTGGTACCGCTGGATATTTTCTACCACGGCGAGATGAAACTTTTTACGGGGCTAAATACTCCAATCTGACAATAATTATGCACAAAAATATATGAAGAGCTATTTTAATGGAAATGATTATGCTAATGCGAAAAGTAATGAATCAGCAAAAAATAAAAAGGCAGCATTCGATCCAAATATCTAAACCGTGTCTTTAAATTGAGCATTGATAGGGATGGACGCGAGACGCGAGAATTCTCGCATTGTCTCGCGAGACGAGACAGGCATTTTTTTGCGAGACGAGACGCGAGACGAGAAAGAAAATATTTTGCGGGACGAGATGCGAGACGAGACAGAGTCTTGTCTTGCTCGAGATTTCTCGCGAGAATTCTCGCATTTTTTTCCGTCTCGCATAAATACGATCTGAAAAGCGACAATTTGCCTGAAGCCTCTACCGTTTAACTTGCGTCTCCTTCGTTTTCGGTCCTGGTATACTATCAGCACTCTACAATACGCACAAACACGTAACATTTAAAATTAGAACAAACGAGAGATATACAAAACACACAAAGGAGAGGATAAAGAAAGAGGCGGAAAAAAAAGAAAACAGAGAAGAGTTGAAAGAAAAATAATAAGTAAATAGGAAAGGCGGTACGGTATTTTCAAATCTGACCACTTTTAGACGAGGCCCGGGGCATTAAGTTTGGGGCCCCCCTTACTATCCCCTTTTTTACGCATTAAGGCCCTTTACAGAGCCCCCCTTTTTTAAGCATTTTAACCCAGTTTTGACTACTGTTGTACTCGAAAATTGCATTTCAGTTAACTGTAGTTTTTGAACTTTAATCAAATCGTATTTATCACCCCCCAAAAAATATCTCTAACTTGATCTATTGATAGACAATTAGGTAATACATATATTATAGAGGAAATTCAGTTTTTTCCCCACAATTACTATTTCAGTACATATGAATTTATAATTTAGATAATCGGGATATATATGGGCCCCCTTTTTCTTCAGGGGCACCGGACTACCGCCCCCCCTTGCCCCTGTGATAATCGGGTTTCGGGTATATCAGAGAGAGATTAGAAGTAGAGCAACTAGCATTCGCATTGATGCTTAGTCTGAGTAGGTTGAAATATGGTTGAAATATCCTTGTACCGATATTATCCTCAAACTTTCCCGCACGTTGCGGCTTGCGTAGGGGGGGGGGGGCGCCCACCCTGGTAACAACTTTCTAGGGGCGGTTAAATCCCTATTGTTGGCCTATTTTAGAGAGATTAAAATGACATTTTTTATTCTTATATATTAATATCGGACGGAAAGAAATGCAAGCAATTTTTTTAAAAACTATTTCTCTTTTCGTTTATATTATTATGTTTTCCCTTCCTTCGGCTTGCAAAACATTTATAAATTTTTTTTTCTCCCCATCATTTTATCTTGCAGTTGGGTTCCTATTCTAAAATTATCTTCGCCTGTTAGATGTCTTTTCATTTTAAAAAAAAAAAAAAATCCACACTGGATATACATTAGGGGGATTCTGGTTTAATTTTTCTGTAAACAGGGCGACCATAACGACTGTAGTACTATCGCTAAAAATTATTGTGGAAAAGTACAAACGGATAGTCGTCAACAAATTAACTGTTCAGTAATTTAAAATATAAACAAAAAAATAAGACGTCTATTAACCAACTGAGATACTATAATGAAATCTAAAAATGCACACACGGTAATGTTATTGGAAATATTAGGCAAATAATTATAATTATCGTTAATATAATCTTGTTTTCATTAGTATAAAAATTACACATAATTTAGAGACTTGAAATTGACGTTAAAGTAAATAGTAGAGATTTAATAAAGACTAAAAGTGTTCTGTTTATAATTTTTCAAGGGTTATCTTACAACCAACTGAACGATAAGTAATTCTAATTTGCGTTAATATATCCCGCAGTAATTTCAACAGAGGAGATTACTTGAACTTAAAAAAAAAAAAAATCTGTTTTGTCTCATGCAGATATGATTTTAGTAAAATATTCGCCACTTCTCGTATGAAGAGCGGGTGCGCAGCTATTTTAAAACAAACGGTTGTCCATTTCATGTAGTGTCTGAGGTATTTAATGCTACAACTTGAACAGTATGATGTAGAACTACAGTATGATGTAGAAATAACACATTTTGAAAGTCGGGAGTTCTCTGCAAACCGCTAAGCTTTTCACTTTTCTGATCGCGAATGACACTGACGTAGTTTTTTGAGTCATTATATTGCAATGATGCCAGGTTAATACTCATGACGCAAACTTTACATCAAGAGTCAAATAATTTTGCTTTTATTTTAGATTCCACATCACTGGAATTAATTGAAATTACTCATGTTAGGAAAATTTTCGTTTACTACAGTGCGAAGAACGGGCACGCAGCTAGTAAATAAAAATAAATACTATATTTTCGGTGTGACATTATATATACGGATTAAATCTCAATTTCTTTTACTTCAAATGCCGATATATGTTGATATAGTTATTAATATATCTACTAATGTGGCTATATGTAAGTAATTGTTATTATTAATATTAATTTTCAATAAAATCCCAATAATAAGTTAGTATAAAATGGTAACGAAATCGCAGTCCTTAATTTTGCGAGACTCGCGAGACGTCTCGCGTCTCGCGCGAGACGAGACAACAATTTCTTTGCGAGACGCGAGACGAGACACAGTGTTTGCGAGACGAGACGAGACGCGAGACGAGACAGAGGTTTACCACTGCGAGACAAGACGAGACAGCCGCGATTCTCGTCTCGCACGTCTCGCGTCCATCCCTAAGCATTGAAGAAGGAAAAAGAAAATAGATAGTATAAGTAATTGTTAGTATTAGTAGATATGCTAGGATAATATGGATTAAATCACAATATATCACATTAATAGATATTTCGTGGGAAAAAAAAGGTGTTCTATTCACCATTTTCACCAGTCGTCTTCCAGCTAACTAAACGATATGTAATTCTACGTTGCGTTAATATATCCCGCAGTCAAGCCCTGATTATCGCATGGGCACTGGGGCTCATGCACTTAGTACACATGCAGAAATAGGCCAAAATTAGGGAACGCAATCCCGTACTGTTTTTCGTTTCTCGGTATTGCGTCTGTTGTTGCGTCTACTACTATTTCCGCCAATTAAAATATTTTCCATGTATAGAATTAGATGCAGTAGATGTATGTCTTCCAATACCTAGGACACGCAATCCCGCACTGTTTTTTTGTTTCACGAGATTTCGTTATTGAAATTTGTTGATACTGAGGGATTCTGCAATCCCACGGGATTGACATTTCATTCAAATAAAAATAAATTTTAATAGAGAAAAGTAGAAAAAAAGTAGGATTGTAAGCACTATCAAGTTTAATACTTATTTGATAATTAATACAACGCCTTACATGAATATGAAAATTATAGTCATGGTATAGTCTTCCCGCGGAGTCGGGATTGCATTCCCTAGCCAAAAGGAGTTAAACCCTTTGAGGCGCAACCCTTTCCCAATGCTGAAAAAAGGGAAGCAGTTGCCATCGCTAAACTTAAATACCAGCAAGATGGCGGATGATCGAAACGTTCATCGCGTGCCACAGATCTGGAGACCCTTTTTTGACGCAGCTCACAGCCAGCTG
Organism: Cheiracanthium punctorium; assembly: GCA_038373885.1. NCBI lineage: Eukaryota > Metazoa > Arthropoda > Arachnida > Araneae > Cheiracanthiidae > Cheiracanthium > Cheiracanthium punctorium. The sequence goes on from JAWZYV010015925.1 coordinate 457,572, forward strand.
TCCTCAAAAAAGGGTCTCTAGATCTGTGGCACGCGATGAACGTTTCGATCGTTCTGCCATCTTGCTGGTAGTTAAGTCGAGCGATGGCAACGGCTGCTCTTTTTTCAGCATTGGGCAAGCTATCCAGCTGTTCTCGCTTCTTCCATTTTTCAGCAGATGTCAGTGCTGTATATAATAATGGTGACAATTTTTTGACGGGAAATGACGTGCTGAAAAGTAAAGGATTCTCGTGGAGCTATGTCACCCGGAACTATTTTTATATAAATCAGATCTATTCTTCGTGACTGGCAACAGTCAAAACGTCAGAGTTTGGTGTTCCCAGAGCGGGAACACTGCGCGTTGAAGGGTTAAAGCACTCGTGCCAGGAATATATAGGGGTACAAAAGAAAAGTGCCCCGGGCACAAAAATGTTACAGTCAGGCCCTGCCAGCGGTAATTTCAACAGAAGAGACTATGTCTGAACTTTTTATTTATTTTATTTATTTATTTTGAGATTCTATTTTGTCACAAGTTCTTATGATCATATTTTAGGAAAATATTCGCTTCTTGCCGTGCGAGGAGCTGGTATGCAAATAATAACAAATAAAGAAGAAAATGAAGTTATTTATTTTAAGTGGATAAAGATTAAATTTATTGGGTGCATATCTCTCCTTGTCAAGTGATCTCTGTAATGCCTGTTGTAATTGTCTCCACAAAAGGCTTTATCTTCTAATAAATAAAAAAAGAAAATAACGAATGATTTGCAATCCAATTAATAATTTACCTTGAAAGAAAGAATTTTTATTAAGTGTATACAGTAGAATTTAAGTAATTTTCCTGAAATTCGTGTCCAAAAATTAATGAAAGACTTCCTGCCCTTGAAAAAAAAAATTTCATGCAGACCTTGTAATCAATCGCTAAAATGCATGCGTGGATTAAGAAACCTTATCTCAAAGCAAAGAAAGTAAAGAAACAACCAATGAAATATCTTTCATAATCCGGACAGCCAACTTTAGGAGACATATTTCCTTTCCTTAATATTTAGTAAAAAAAATGACTGAACTTTTTTTGTTAAAGAACAATGGTGAACCTAGCTAAAGTACTACCCATGCACATAACTAAACTGTTATTTTGACGACATCTTTGAACGACACCAACCACTTCGTTTTTTATGGTCATTCTTAAAATTTCTCAAGAATGACCATATTTATTGGTTTCTGTCGATGGGTTCGTAATGAAACTGAAAAAAATCTTTAGTGACTCAACTCGACTTTCCGAACACTTGATATTAACCAAGCATTTTTTCATGCAATTCAAAAATTTTTTTTTCAATTGAATTTCATGCAATTCAATCGGATCTAGTGTTCAGGCAGTCGTGTTCACTTAAAATGATTTGAGTGTATAGGCCGCAGTGTATAAGTGTAGATTTTTGCAGCTCTGTAAAAAATTGTAGGACGTGCACTCGCTAAAATTTATGCAATATGTAGGACAGTGACCTATAACATGCGTACACAATTAGATGCCAATGCACCATTTAACCCTTTTAGGCGCAACCCTTTCCCAATGCTGAAAAGAGGGCAGCCGTTGCCATCGCTCGACTTAACTACCAGCAAGATGGCGGACGATCGAAACGTTCATCGCGTGTCACGGATCTAGAGACCCTTTTTTGACGACAGCTGGCTGTGCCCGCGCACCGCCACCGCTCACTGCTGGCCGCTGCGGTTCTCTAGATCTGTGGCACGCGATGAACGTTTCGATCGTCCGCCATCTTTCTGGTAGTTAAGTCGAGCGATGGCAACGGCTGCCTTTTTTTCAGCATTGGGAAATGTTTGCGCCTCAAAGGGTTAACACCATCAATGCTTATTTGCACTAAATGATTCATCGTTTCAGATGACACACTACATCGGAATTGATATTTTATGCCATTTATTCCACTGAATACTCTCTCACATGATGCACAAAGAGAAACACATAGCATTATTTCTATAAGTAGTTGAATATTTGTTAAATTACTCTGTTACTCTTTACTGTTACTCTTTAGGTTATGTTTACATGCCCAGTCGGGCATGTAAGGGGGAAAATGCATGCCCGGTTTAAATTTTTACACGCCCCGGGCATGTCGGGAAATATAATTTTCAAGCCCTGCTATACACACCGAAATTAATAATGGTCTTACGCCGGTGGTTTATAACATATACAGTGAAACCCCGATCTATCGTTCCCGCATCCATCGTTTTCCCGTATTGATCGTTTTATTTCTGTGGTCCCTGCACAACTTGTATTTGAATAACGTTAAAGGAACCCGCATGTATCGTTCGTCATAAATTGACTTTCCCGCGTCCATCGTTGTAAAATTTTTCTCCTGGCTAAAACGAAATTGAAGGTTAAGTGGAAATATGACATACAAACTGTAATTGTTTCTTGGTATGAGTTCTTGTTCTGATGATGATCAGATGAACAATGGTTGCGTGTTGGAGAAGTTGTGTATAGCGTGAAATTTAATAATTTTTTCCATTAATCAAGAAGTTGAGGCATGTGGTATCCTAAACATGAAAGGAAGGTGTGATAATGCAAAAAACGAAAATAATGGCGAAGCAGAGGATAATATTCTTGCTACTGAGGAAGAGATTGCACTAGAATGAATTTTGAAGCAATAATGGTATTTGAAACGGTATGAACTTTTATATACAAACATAAAATCACAGAAAAGGTCGAGAAAAGTATTGTAATTCGTGAAAATTCATTGTTTAATTTAAAAAATGATGAAAAACCCAACATAAAATACTGATTTTTGGAAAATAAGTATCGCTTATTTTCATCTTCGATTTAATTGATTTGTAACAAATTTGTATTTGTTATACAGTCATTGCGTACTTGCATAAATACTTCTTTCTTCGTAGTTTGACTTGAACCCGCATTCATCGTTTTTTCCTCCGCACCCCTTGAAAAACGATGAATCGGGGTTCTACTGTATACGAAATTTGAACAATGACTCAATCGAATGTACCGTTTATGTAGACACTCTCGCACACACACACACATACATTTCTTAAAAATAGCATAAATCAATTTAGAAGACCCCGAAACGTTTAAATGCACTAATTCCTCAAAGTTGAATTTTTTCATGATTACAATACTTTCCTTACATGATACATGTTCGGAAAGTAAAACCACTCTCAGGCTTAGATTCTAAGGACAGTAATTCAAAATAAATATTTTAGTGTTTTACTAACTTGTTACTCACAATTTGTGTACGTAATGTACACATTACGTACGTTATGTACATTTGTGTACGTAACGTACATTAAAACTATTAGCGCAGGCATTTTCCCATCAACAACGAAGACCAACTGGAGACCAACTGGATAGACTGCCCAACTCCGAAAAAATGCAGCCGAAGACCAACTAGAAGACCAACTGGATAGACTGCCCAACTCCGAAAAAATGCAGCCGTTGCCATCGATCCATCTAACTATCTGAAACATGGCGGTCGATTGAATAGCCCATCTCACGCCACAGAGCTAAAGAAATTTTATGACACAGCTGGCTGTGCGGCCGCACAGGTGGCGCAGTCAGTTGCTATCATAATAAATTCACCCAGAACCACTAGAAGATAAAACTTTAACCGCCATTAATCCAAACTGATTAAAAAGTTATTGTCTAAAAGCGTAATAAAATCTACATCGTTTGTACGAGCCGCTTGAAATTTTTCATAATTAAGTATAAAAATATCTGAAACAATCTGAAAATCTACACGATCCCTAATTTTTAAGCGATTTTTTGCTTTTTTTTAGCCCCATCTTATTTCTGACATTAAAAAAAGAGTTAGTCATTTTCGTGAAGACATTTGCTGTCCCAATTGACATTGACGTCACATTGAAGTCTCGGTCATCGGGCTTTGAAGGAAAAACTGCAATTCCAATTCGTATAAAATAGTTTTTCCAGATTACATAGTTTAATTTTTTTAATGATTTCCTCTGCATGAAGTATTATTATAAGAAGAGCTGTTAACACAAAACGAAATCGTATAAATGCGCAAAATTTCCGCATATTTCCAGAACAGCATGAAATTCGATTTCGGTATGTAATAAAAATTGAATATGAAGTTATTTATTTTAAGTGGACGAATATTAACTATATTTGGTGTAGACATACTTTTGCCATATGTTTCTTTCAAGCGGCCGTTGTAATTACCTCCACAACGGGTTTTATCTTCTAGTTTTACCATAATTTAACAATTTCTTAAAGCCCTTTCTTCACAATGTATAATTTGTTTTGCTACATTCTTTCTTTAGATTGGCTTCAACACAATAGTATAACGTCTTCGTTGATTACACCGCAAGCCTTTTGTATGTAAATTTTATTGCAAATTTCTTTTGCTATATTTAGAATTTCAATGTATTTAACGATTTCTTTTTTAAAACTTAGAGAGTGTGATGCACGCCTTACAACCTATTGTATAGAAGATCTATTGAGTTTTGACGATAAACTATCAGTTAACGACTGCGCTAACAGCTGCCGGAATTAAATAGCTGTAGGTCGTCATTAAGAACTAAATATAAAACCCAAATTGCTTTATGATGAACTTGATTTAATATGTAATGATTTGATGAAAAGTAATTTACCAGCAATTGCACAGTCAGAGATCAGTTGTCTGCTGTCCTGATGGTCTATACGCATACAGCATATTGAAGTAAGTATTGAATACTCAAAGTTCGTGAAATATTGAACTATCACAGTTTATATCGTTTGAGAAAATATTGACATCAATACGTCTATAGATAAAGTATTTGAAATGGTAGTAACACCATCATTGTTTTGAATATTTTGCATAGTTACATCATTATGGCCGAGACATAAAATTGTTCATAGTAAGAAAATATAAATAAAATCATACGACTCTTTAGTATACATCTACATCTGTGGTACATAAAATTGGCAGTTAGAAATAAATTAACACAGTGCTTAGAATTAATAGAGGATAATTTGGGTTCATTTTACACGACCTGAGTTTAAAATGCTCCAAGATGTCTGAGACCAGCCGTATATCCATAGAGATTTTATCAAAAATAGTTCTTGAATTACAATGATGATTTTGAGAGTTCAATATTTAAAAAACTTCAGCTGTTTAAATGATCCAGACAGTATTAAAATACCAGTCTCACGAACTTAAATTATTTGCTTGAGATTTTTGTTAAGATTTGGTCTAACTTTAAAAATGGCATTACTAATTTGGTAAAAATCATATCATATGTATTTATAAAGCGCCAAAATATTGCATAGGGCAATGACAGCAACAAAGCGTAACTCAGTAATTTTGAACTGAACCGATAATTACATGGATTAATTGTGACGTCACTTTCTTAAAAAAGATACAAAGAAAAATTTTTTGATTATGATTTTTTATAAATTGTGAAATTGTAAAAAGCCTTACGTTTTCACTTCCTTGTACGAAGTAAAAGTAAGTAAAATGATGGCGAAAATTTTCAGTACGCAGATTTTGATGAAAAAATCGATTTTGACTGCCTTTAAATTTATTTTCAAGAGTTTTTACTAGACGTCTGAAGATATGCTTGTATGAAGATTCGACTCGTACGAATCTTTTGAATATTCAAATAAGAGATCGATAAAACAAGATCTTCGGACCAAGTTTTTAACTTGAAATAAATTCTTTTTCAATAATGAATTCTTTTTCAATAATTCTTTTCAATTTTGAAAAAAATTCTCTTTCAGAAAACATACATTATTAATAAAAAATATACATGTGTTGAGTTTTCCATAGATTTGTTAAGAAATATTTGTTATAATTAAAATAAAATAGTACTCAAAATATAGTAACGTCCACTAAACGATAAGATGAAAGAAGAAAATTTACCATTCGGATTTTTTTTTAAATTCATGCTGACGGTGTAGTAAATATCTTTACAGCATTCTGAACTCTTTTATATAATTAATTTCAAAAATTTTTGAAAGGACTGAGATAAGTCTCCCTTTTTACCAAGCACTGATATGCATGAAATATATCATCATTTCAGAAAGCCCATTTTATCAAGTTTAAAGATATTTCCTAAGGAATGAGAGAGCGGCACTACCCCTTCCAGTGGATTTGCCTTTGATTTAAAATTAATTTGATTAATCACTATACTAATGAAAAAAGTATATGCCACGAAAAAAAAAAAGTTACCACTATGTCGATACATTGTAAAATCTGGTTAAAATAGAAACATTTTTAACACGGCTTCTTTGAAGATTTCGATCCATCGAACGAAAAAAAAAAAAAATCTTCCGACGTCCGATCTGGCCCCTTGACCCAAGACACTCTCATTTTAATCACAAATGAGCGATTTATGATTAAATATCCCCTACCCTGGTGGCACTTGTCAGAGGAATTGTCTAGTGTATGTCTAATCGTCTAGCCATTACATATGCTTAAAAACAGATTTATAATTATGTTCATTGTTAGATACAAACAAAATTGTATTTTTGTTGTGGTGGTAATATAAAAGGAACAATAAAGCGGTTGTATCGGATTTTAATGGGCTTTTTAAAAGGCTATGCTTCCGAGAAAAGAAATGACCTCCGAGAGGAGAGAACAGTAATTTTGTAGAATCGAAATTTTCTGCACTTGTATAACCTCGGCAACAAAAAATGAAGTTGCGTACTTTAAGTCTCCGCAATGCTGGAGGGGGGGTGGTCGTTGAAGAGACTCCCAACCCAATGGCTATCTTCCCAGAGATCGGCAAAGGTAAACCTAAAGTTTATTGCTTTTCTCCCCCTCTTCCCCCGTTGTTTAGAGAGGGGGAGTACAGTTTCACTTAGAGGACGCTCCCTCATACTCTCCCCTCCGTTGGAAATAAAAATAATTACTGCTTGCTCGGCAATGGTCTTTGAAAGCAGCTACAGAAGCAGAGTTGGGCAAAATACATAAAAAAAAATGTATTTTCGATGCATAATACAAATTACATTTATTCAAACTCAAAAAATTACAAAATACAAAATGCTTTCTAAATTGAAAAAATACAAAATACATTTATTTTCTTAATACATACAAAATACGAAAAACGTCTAAAAATTCAATTAAAATTTTCTACAGAAACTTCTAGCTTATTTTATTCCAGTGTATTTTAAGATGAACAAACAAATGTAATAGTAACTTTTTTTTTTTTTTTTTTTTTTTTTTTTTTTTTTTTACATATACATGAGTTTTTCCTGGAATAAATTGCATCTTAAAAGGCATGAAAGCAAAAATGTGTGACAAGTATTTATTGAACGTTATTTTTCAGTGATAATGAATGGAATTGAAATATAAAATTAAATATATTTCTAAACGAAGATGAGTTGAATTTTATTTCTACTTTAAGATATATTTATAGCCTTACCATCGCACAGTAGTTATGTCACTGAAAATGGTAGACTGCCGAAGAGTGAAGGTCCCGGGATCGGGTCCCATCGAGCAGCTGTCGATCTAACAGTCTGGTTTTTTGGTAGGTTTTTTTTCCAGATGTAACGTGAATACGCTTTAGAACCCCTTAGAAAGTTCTCCTACCTAGGCACCTTCCCATCCTTGGCAGATTGCCCTAGTATAGCGTTGCCATAATCACGCAAACACAAGATACATTCATATATTACTACAAAAGATTATATTACTAGAAGATTGTGATGGAGGAGTGGAACAATATCAGCCTTGATGTTTTAAGAAAAGGACTTTCATCTTTGAAATCAAGATGCAATATGATGGTTCAAAGAAAGGGCTATCAGACTGAACACATTAGAAAATAAAATTCTTATATTTATTTCTATATATATCTTTGCAAAATCGTTACAAAAATGTGTGAACACCCTCTGCAGGGTACTTGCGGGAAAACCCGAAAAAAAAAAATTGTTGTGGAATATTACTTAAATGAAATGAATTTACGTTCCACAAATCACCCGTGCATGAAGATTTTCTTAACATTAAACTTTTAAACGCCTCTGTTACATTGCTCAAGAGTTCTTTAGAGGAATTGCAAAAAATATTTAACATGAATTTAAGAAAATGCTTTTAAAAAGAATTTAACAGGTTTTTTTTTTGTTTTTTTACACTTTTACAATGTTCTATATACGGTTAATGGGACAAATATTTCAGGCTCTACAAATACTCAAGAGAACACATTGAATTACGATATATGTTTCCGAAAAAAAAAAAAAAATCTAATTTTCTCTTTTCTCGGACCAAAAGTTTAAATTTTAGAATGTCTAAAACTTTAGAGGATTTTGTCGAACTACTTATTAGTTATTAGCATCAGATATGATATTATTAAATTTATACATTTATGCATAACTTTCAACTATCTTTATAAAATAGGAAAATAAATGTCAATTTATGAAACTAAACTCTTCGAATAATTTGTTGGATTCATTTAAAATATTCAGATAATTTACTTTGATTTTCAGGTAGAAATTAAACCTTCATAATGTGTGAAAGATTATTTTAGTGCGTGTTTTGATACTATCTGTGCAGTTTCTAGGACAACTATAAAATGGAAGCGCCATGTCACGTGCTCCGAATACCCAGCCTAAAATAAGATCCTGCGTCCACAACTAAAACGAATAAGTAAATTTTGAGGTAAATATATGCAAATAGTTAACGCAATTTTCTTTTTTCAAATTTCTCTTCTTTTCTTTTTTTCCTTCCTTCCTGAGACAGTGAGCGCACGCATTTTAAATTAAAATTAGCGTATTTTAAAATCGTGAAAAAAAAAAAAGAAAATATTAATTTTTTTTTTCAAAATAAGCGATAGTAAGTGCGATGCTTCTAGCGTTTTAAAATATTTTTCTAAAGACAAGTTTTAATTATTGCTGCTGATAAAGGAACTCTTATTATACCCTTGCTAGACATCTCCGAATGACACTGGCTGGAGTAATTTATGGGTTGCTATCTTCCCGCTTTTGCCATCCCCACTTTAGAACGGGGGCCATCCTCGTGATATTTTCCGTGAGTCTAGATCTGCAGGGTCACGCACTGATCGTTCTTGAAAAGGGGGTGAAATTGTTGGCGATCTCTTGGCGTGCCGATGTGTGGGAAGTGACCTACACAGTGGGGTTTTTTAGTGGATGAAATGCTTTCAGATATCAGTTTTTATGGAACTAGTAAGACATGACAGTTGAAAACTTTATATTTTAACACCGTAGAGAGAATAGACCTGTTATAGATATTATCTGGGTGTATGGGTTGAAAACTTCTTAAAGTAAACAGGGTGATCATTTTCTTCCTCTTCCCATGGAATCCGTTATCTCAAATAATTGCTCTAATAAAATAATCCCAAAGAACTTCCCTTTCTCTAATATTCCTTCTTTTGATTAATCATTCACAATGCAACCATCAATAGAACTATCAGTGTTCATGAAAAGTAGTAGTATCCAAATAAAAGCACGTTCAACAATCAAACAAACGCTTGATTTGTGTAAAAATACACATTTTTACATTTGTATATTTTAAGTACATTTTAAACTATCATTTATTAATCTTCACGGGAATCATTATTGAATTATCTTCTAGATGCGAGAGGAATGGATAAAAATTAAAAACTTGACCATTTCATAAAAGATTGGAGGGGAACCCCCAAAAAATATTCTGCGGGTCGGGGGAGGGCGCAGACATTCAGACCTTTGCTATACGCCACTGGTCACACCCATAGCCGTACTATTTTGTTTCGACTAATCACGTAAACACATAATTTCACGAACATTTCAAATCATGAAAATACTACAAAAGTAATTTTCTGTACACCTCATGCTGTAAGCTAATTAGTAAGTGCTAATGGGGGTGATGCTGTGGGGTGAAGTTTTTTGTAAAATACGGTCTTGCCGCTTTTAGAAAGATTTTGAAGTACCGACCATAACCATCTTTGTCTATTTTAACGCGACACCCCGAGACTGGTCTCGCGGTCTCGCGCGATACCTGACCCGTGGTCTCGTCTCGCAGCCCGTGGTCTCGTCTCGTGGTCTCGTCTCGTCAAAGTGCGAGACCGCGAGAAGTCTCGTCTCGTCTCGTGGTCTCGCGTCCATCCCTAATGCTGATTAAAGTTCGTTTACGATATGAAAAAAGAAAAAGCAAAATATTTCGAACAGGGAAACAATGAGAAAGAGCATTTATTTATTTATGCTTTCATTAGTTAATATTTATTTATTAACTAAATAATTAAATTACGTGATTAAATTGTTCATTTTCAACAAATTTATTTAAAAATATTCGTTGTATCTATGGTGCGCACACCATCCCCTGGAGAATTTCCATTAGAAATATTAGAAATCGCAAAAAAAGTATATTTTTAAATTTAAACTTCTCGACATTCAGATTTTGGAATTCAAGTTAAGCTCATATTTTTCTATATGATGTGTTGAAAATTTAAACATAAGACATCAGTTACTTTTTTCAACTAATTAATTAAATTATTTGATATTTTTTATTGAATATTTAGTGTGTGTTTACATCTGAAAATGATGGCATATTTATCATTACAGCTGCAAATTGATAAACGCCAACCAAGTAACCTGGATGCTTCTGACGCTAGAACCCAAATACGTATAAAAGCAGCTTTTTTGAAAATCGGAAGAAATTGGTAAGTAACTTAAATGCAACAAAAATCTAATGAAACTAAACAAATATAACGAAATTATAAGTGAAAAATACGTTTGCAATACAGTATATCCTTCACCCATTCGCAGTTCACCGTTCGTGGCCCCGCATACTTGCGGATTTTGCTGTCAAAGTTTTTTTTTTTCCCATAATTTCGGCAATTTTGTGAATTTCTTAGGCCATTTTTTAGCAGAAAACGGTCTTATTCACCCTAACAGTCAAATAATTTTAAAATAACAGTGTTCGTTAATACAAAATAAAAAATTAGAAAAAGGGCGATGATGCAGTATAACCGGTAAATATGTAATTTTAAAATAACAATGTCAGTTTAGAAGTACAATAAATTAAAATGTTTTTAATTTATCATTACCACATATTAATACATTATTAGAGTAGTAATGAGTAATACTGTCTTTAGAATGTGTTTGGGAAGCATATTTTAGCGTATATAATATCATACATAGGCGCTTTAAAACTGCATCAGTAATTGGCGGATTTGGGTATTCGCGGGAGGGGAAGGAACGTTACCTCCGCGAATACCGCATTCAAGTACATAAATTTGTAAATAAATCTAGAAAATTCACCATAGCTTTTCTCAAATGAGTTTGTTTTTAACAGCTAAACAGCAATGAATGCATTTCTATTTTTAAATTAGATATCTTTTCTCGATCTCCCCCCCCCCTTCAAAAAAAAAAAAAAAAAAAAAAAAAGCTAAATTTTGACGGCCATGTAGTTATTCGATAGAACCAGACAGAACATTTTAGCGTTGTGGCTTAATTATTACTATAAACGAGAAGATTGTAACAGGATTTTAGTGGCGGATACATATTTTTCTTTTATTTTTTTCTTCTTTTGCGGTGGGCCTAATTTTTGAAAAAAGCCGATTTTTTTGTCTTAACAAAATGCAGCATCGTGCTACACTAAATCAATATAATTTTCTGGAACGGGCTAATTTTTAAGAAAAGCTTATTTTATCTACTCATAATGTTCAGTAAATAAAAATATTCCCCAACACAATGTTTTTCTGGGGAGGCTGAAGCCCCTTAACCCCTCCCCTGGATCCACCACTGCCGAGTTCAACAGTATCTGAAAATGCTAATTACCTTACTTTACTACCGAACTCTCACATCGCGCACATCATTATCTTGGTGTAGAATGAAAACGTGTCCCCACAATAACCCCATTTATTCCTTTATTAGCCTGATGACGAGATGATCCCCCCATGAGCTATTGGAATGACGCAACATTGCATTATATAGAAAAAAGGGAGATAAGGCGGGATGCTCTCTGGAATCCTTGTGACAAATCGCCAAACCCGGATGGGAACAATAAAATCTGATGTCTTATGATCTGCTCTCGTATAGGCCGCGATTCAGATCAAGAATTATATGGTATAATCGGGGGGGGGATAGAACAAAAGATAAAAATAGATCCTCGGGGGGTGGGAAAAGAAAAATAAGGGATCACTTAGATATTATGCAGATGACGCACTTCAGGTAATAAATTAAACTGACTCTGCAGCACCCCCTCCCCAACTATTCTTTTATGGTTGTCGCAGTGTATGATAGACAGTATTCGTGTGGCGTCACAAGATCGTATCCACACAAAAAAGAAAAAAATCAGAAGTAAATTCATTTATGAAACAAATTAATGATAAATTAAAAAAGTGCAAAACAATTAGAAATTATTTATCAGTAAACTGTTTTTACCCTTACTGACGAAAGCGTTTTAATGTAGGATTATATTCCTCTATAACGATTCTATCTAATTTTTTTTAAATGTCTGTAAGTTTTAATATTACTCCGTTAGTTTGTTTTGTGTTATGACAAGTCTACACCAGTGCCATCTGCCTATGGCGGTGGACAGACCTTGAACGGGGGTCTTTTTAAGGAGTTCTAACGCGTATTCACATCGCATCATGAGAAAACCGCTCAAAACTCCAGACCTTTAAACGCTTCAGCCATCTACCATCTTCAGCGTCTTACCCGCTTGGTCATGGCGGGAAACTGCTAAGTGGTACCTACCACCGGTATTTCTATTACGTCGATTAAAAATGTGACGTCATAAATTAAAAATTGTGTGGGATTGATAAACTCTGCCTCAAAACGTACATCATTTATCAAAATAAATTCGCAATTAGAGCGATTCTAAATAGCTCTTGGATATAATGCAGTTAAGCATTTTTCAAGAAATTAAAAAAAATAGGGTGTGGTGAGGTAAAATGGTTATATTTTTTAATGAAAAATATACATAAATTATAGTACATTTCTTTTCTAGACTATATTTTCAGACATTAGTTGGTAAGATTTATACTCTTTAAAAAGTTTATTAATTGCACTTGGAAACAAAAATTATCTTTTATCTGCTTATTGAATCCATGTCCTTTTTTTGAGTCTCCAAAGAACTTTCAAGGAACTAGTGCATTCCTGAAAGTTTGAGAAGTTTTGTTATTGCTTTCAATTTAGAAAAGGTCTAAACAGACTTTTAACGAGAAAAAAAGCAAATTTTTTTTTAGATTTTTTTTTTTCTAGTTATGTTTTAGTGCAGTGGGGTAAAGCCTTTAGTGATGTGACATTCGAATGACTTCTATAATAAATTACTACTGTTCAAATAGAATCAATAATCGAATAATCGATTAGCGAAAGTTTGCGATTTTAGCTATGCAGCTAGCTGTGCCAAAAATGGCCGCTGTCGCTGTCATAGCTTGTTGGCCTATCTCTTCCTAAACCGTGGGGATTTGAGTTTCGACTAAGGTGCCCACAGATTCGAAAAATTCCGAGGAACCTGCTAAGCTGACTTAAATTTCGAAAATCGAATTATTTTAGAAGATATTAATAAAAAACTGAAAAAATAAACACAATGGTTGCCAGATTTGGCATAAAATCATTCATTCCTTTGCAACAAAGCGTTTCCAAGTATCTAGAATCGCGTGAAATTTACAAACATGAGTTAGAATTACGCCCATTTGCGCCAAATTAAAAAGTATATGAAATAAATCTCAAAGTGTGTTACACAAAGTTGAGAATTTTCAAATAGTAAGTTCGCTTAGACAACAGGAGTTTAGAATTAGCAACTATTCGTTCTACTAAAACAGAATAACTAATTGTAACTGATTTTAAAAGCGACATCTTGGCATTAGGAATGATTTGGCAAAATGGTATCTTTCCAAGCAGAGTGAATAAGCTTCGAGTTCCAGAATGCTGGAACCCAGTATCTTGAAAATGAAAAATAATTAAAGTGCAGATTATTTTAAAGGCGGTTCGGTCCAGCTGGAGTATTTCCTACCAGTGGACATAGTTGGTGGCGTTAACTACGCCTATTTGCCAGCGCCGCGAGATGATATAATTCGTGGTGCTAAATACGCCAATTTGCAAAGGATTATGTATATGAAAATATGGATAACGGTTTTCCGGGAACCTTGCATGAGCAGTAATCATAGGTCGTGAGCATGTGCAACTCGCCAAATAATGAAAAGTCGCCATTGGTGGCAAGCTATCCTCCGTAGTTTTTATCAAAGAAAGCACGTAAAGTACTGTTTTCTTAGAGATCATTATTAACTATACATACACGCAAGTCGCCAAATAATGAAAAATCGCCGTGGGTGGCAAATACGCAAGGTGTCCAATAGGTTTTACATAATTAAAAATACAACTCAAACAGATGTTCTGATTTTATTACGCTTTAACTCCTAATTAATATAACTTTTGAATGACAACATTAAATATCATTGTGTTTCTGAGGAGTGCAAATAATTTTTCCAGCGATTATACGCGGAGTCCGCACTCCAGGTGGAGTATAGCTCAGCACCCGTAGAACACGGATTCCTAATAACAAAATATCTACCGTGATATGGGGAGGGGTCTACTGTAGTGTGAAGTTTAAAGTTTTATGTACCAATGAACATGCAAGAACCAAGCGACGTGTAGCTCAGTAACATTCCATCTGATCCAATCTTTGGGATTTGTCTGTTGAAATTCTGTCTTTTTTACGAATAAGCGTTATTAGGGGCCGAATGCCTCATACGAAAAGCGAAAGTAGCAAGTCTAGGGGCCTTGGCCCCTAGTATAGGAAAAAATAGATTATGTTTGATCAGAAAGAAATACCTATTCATTTTATCCCACCTTATTATGCAACAATGAGATGGCAATACAATATTTTCATAACCTAAGTTTGACAGTCCTGGCAATAATTTTTTTAATTTGAACAATTTGCAAGTCATGATAAGAAATAAATAAAATAGGATATTATGCATTAATTTGTTATGCATATGTACTAACTTTTTGCCTTTTTTACAAATCAGTTACTCATTTTACCCTACCTTTATGGAAAAAAAACTGCATATACTGTTATATGCATAAAAACTAAAAATATCGCCGATATTTGGTAATATAGTTTCATACTAATACATTAGTTGTAAACAGTAAATAAAACTTGTTAAAAAGTCCTCAGACCAAGCCTTCTGCCCCAAGCAGGCAACTTGACCGTAACACAAAACAAAAAGATGTTAATTAAAGAAAGCTTGTATTATGTTATGAAATATGTATTATGATGTTAAAAATCTTGATGAAATATGTATTATGTTAAAAATCTTGAAAATATGTTATGAAAATATGCGTAATTTTTAAAAACTATTTACTTTTTAAAATGGGAATTTATTTCAAGGTAATCAAACTTTTCCCCCTCAATTTTTTCTTAATTATGTTACATGGTATCTGAGTTATTGTGTGGCAGGGCCGCCCCTTACGGTTGTGCAGGTTGTGCGTCGCACAAGGGAGCCTCGGTGCTAGGGGCGCCAAACGGAGGCAAGACAGACAAGAAATTTTGTAAATGAAGCTAATATTGTTAAGGTGCGATTTTAGTGATTCTGTTTTCACATCACCAAAAGTGGGACTTTAAGTCCTATAAAGAATTATTTTTAGCAGGGCCGTAGCTAAAGGTTTGGCGGGACTCAGGGGCGACCCGACACGGTAAACGAGGTAAGCATAGTATCGGGCGCCATATTCGAAGGGATACCATTTCGAACTCAAAAACGGGAGAACTTGATCAAGAGAATAAAACGACGCGCCATTTTTACTTTTGCAGGGGGTCGACACGTACCCTAGGGCCACCCTTGGCTACACAAGATCAGCTGGATCACAAAAGGTGTAGGCAGAGTTTCACTGTTTTATGTTTTATTTACTTTTTTTCAAAATAGCACATCTGTAAGAAGAATAGGTAGGATTTTGTTAAGTACAATAATTATGAGGGAATTAAAATTTATTATTGAAGTTGTTCAAGAAGAGTAGTGGAAGGAGGCGCAATTTGGAATGTTCTGCCAGGGGTGCAAAGTTTTTTCAAAAGTTTTTGCAAAGTTTTTTCATGGAACTTCCCAGTCTACCTACCTCAAATTATTGCAAAGCTGCTTTCATTACTGGATCACATTACTATAGTTTTACTAATAGTACTGGTCAAGGTTTATGTGATTTCATACAGACCTACCTTAATTCACTGAACATCAATATTTTAGATTGAAGGGGCCAAGCCTATGACAATGCAAATATGAAAGGAA
The DNA here is from genome assembly GCA_038373885.1 of Cheiracanthium punctorium. Taxonomy (NCBI): domain Eukaryota; kingdom Metazoa; phylum Arthropoda; class Arachnida; order Araneae; family Cheiracanthiidae; genus Cheiracanthium; species Cheiracanthium punctorium. Next base: position 473,717 of record JAWZYV010015925.1, read on the forward strand.
AGCATAAAGGACTACAACAAAAACAAAGAAATAAATCCACGGGCTTTTTTTATTCCATGCGCTTCCCATACATTAAACCTGGTTGTTAATGATGCAGACAAAGTGACATTTGAAACAGTAAACTTTTTAAGCGTAATATAAGAACTGTATAATTATTTTTCAAGCTTTGTTAAACGATGGGCTATAATCAAAACATATGTTAGAAATTTAAATTTAAAGCCACTGTCCACAACTAGATGGGAAAGTAGAATAGAAGCAATTAAACCTCTTAACCCATTCGTGCCTGGATATTTTTGCGACTTTCTTCGATTTTTGCTAACACCAGCAGTAATGGATAAATTTCTGATGTCAACTTTTTGAACAAGGGATGATTTCATTTAAAATCATTATGTATAAAAATTGAAATGTCAACATCCTATTTGGCCATATTAAAATATTTTGTGGAATTGAGGTTCAATACTAGCGAATAAAGGCTAGGAGAAATAAATAACGTTTTCGACTGATAGCGAAAATGCCGTCCCAAAAAAGGGACGCTAGGTATAAATGGGTTAAGAATAATCTCAAAGAAATTTAACAAGCTCTTTTAGAGATAGCGGAAGATAACTCCTAAGACATCGAAAGTAGGGTACAAGCAGATAATTTAATAACGAAATTATTTTCATTTAAATTTATTTGTTCAATTAACATATGGTACGAAATTTTAAGCCATATTAATGTAATAAGCAAGATGATGCAAGCTCCCACATATTGCATTCAAACCGTCATATAAAGTCTTGATTCTATTTTACAGTATTTCAAAGAACAACGGAGTGATGAAATGTTTGAAAATTTCATATCGTCTTTAATGAAAATAGCAACTGACCTAAATGTTGAAAGCTCTTTTCCCGAAATTCGAAGAAGAAATAGGAAAAGAATGTTTGAATATGAAGCACCAGATGAAACTATTAACGATGGAAAAGAAAATTTTAAAGTGAATTTCTTTTTCACAATATTAGATACCGCAATTGCATCAATTACAGAAAGGTTCCTATTGATCAAAGAATACAATGACAATTTTAAACTCGTTCACAATATAAATAAGCTTAAAGAATTTGAAGATGAAGATTTATTAAATATTTGTCAGAGTTTGCGTCTGTGACGAAAAAAATTCTGAAAGCGATATTGATGTGAAAACCTTGTTTGAAGAACTGAAATTGCTTCAACGATATTAAAGACAATATGACTCCAACTTATGTACTTGATTATTTATATAAGCATGTTTTAACAGAAACCTTTCCAAATGTCACTGTGGTACTGAGAATTTATTTGACGCTACCAGAATCTGTAGCCTCAGGGGAAAGAATTTTTTCAAAATTAAAAATAATAAAAAACTATTTACCCTCAACTATGTCTGAAGAACGACTTACAGACTTATCAAAGAATTCGATGGAAACGAAATTTTGGATAAATTAGATATAAAAAACTTAATTAAGAATTTTGTTGCAATGAAAGCACGAAAAGCAAATATTTAGTTTTAACACCAGTTTTTTATGATATTAGTGAAAAATTTATTTAATTTAAATGTGCTTATTTTTTAAGTACTTGATAATTTTAATGGATAGTTAACATGTTACACGTAATGCTACGAATATTTGTTTTTGTTTTCTATTTATTGATAGTATAGGCAAATGTTACTTACGTTATAGGCATATATATGGAAATTTTAGCTATATGAAAATTTAAAACAAATCTTAATTTTAGGAGACGGGGGGGGGGGGAGCGCCAAAAAAGTAGTTGCACAAAGGCGCAATCCACCATAGGAGCGGCCCTGTTGTGTGGATATAGAAAAAAAATAAGAAAGTATAGAACAAAGAACTCTTACATTTTTGAGATGATAATCAGACTCATTCCTGTTGCATAGATGAAAACACACCTTTATTTAGTTCACCTTAAGCTCAATAGATGGCGATGCTAGTCATCATTCAGAAAGTTTTCTAAGAGAAATTTATATCGCTGATTCCAGTGTGTAATTTTTATTTATAAATATAAGATCAAATAAATAAATTATAAGACTCATTTGTGAAGTACATTAAACTTAATTATATTTTTCTTGTTATTTCTGACACAATTGCTTCAAAGTTAGTAAGCGGGAAAAATTCATTAAAAACGAAAAGAACTTTCCATTCATTGTATTTATGTTCTTAGTTCACCTGCTCAACTCATTTTAACACTGAAGAATTTCTGAGTGTTAAACTACTGAACATTAATTTCGGTAACATTTTTCAATCAGTTGTTTTCACAACCAGTTACAAAATATTTCACATATGTTGTAAATTATTATCCATTATTCTTTTTAAACAAAACACAATTTGCAAAATAACTGAGGTTCATGATAGCATTCTTTATTTCAAAAATGGTGAGCGAAGAATTCATAGGTTATTTACAGGGGCGCATGAAAAGCTTGCTCTACGTTAACCCTTTGAGGCACAACCCTTTCCCAATGCTGAAAAAAGGGCAGCCGTTGCCATCGCTCGACTTAACTACCAGCAGGATGGGTCAATTTAAACTATAAACATCTAAAAAAAATCGATCAGATTTTGGGATTTCGCGAAAATCGTTTCAAACTGAGTGAATTTTTGTTCACGCATTACGTAATAACGACTAAAGCGAATGATATGAAATTTGGTCACATGATAGGTTGTTGATCAACATAAAGTATAGGTGTCCAATTTTTTAAACATATAAAAAACCCTGATTATATTTTGTAGAGAATTTATTATGAGGTGCTAGGAACAGGGTACATGGATAACATGCATAATGCATGCACATATGAATAACATGCATATATTTTGTAGTAATCGTTGTATTTTTACTGCATTTAGATCAAGGACGGATTAAGAGATGAACATACAAACCGAAATCATAAACTCTTTTCAACTTTATTTGAAAGTATTAACAAGAAAAGTGTGCCATACTGAAAGTATCGATTATAGAACACCTTTTTGCGTTTACACATCTGCCTGTTCGCATCCATATTCGCAACGTCAGCGATCCCTCCCCCAATTTCTGCGCGTCGATTCCCAGAATCCCGTTCGCGAGGCTGAGTGGCGTGCTAAGTCTATCGCATAATAGTTTTAGGACACCACTAAAAAATAACAAGGAAGCACACACTTTGTCCAAGTTCTGCATTTTTTTCATACAACTTTTTCAGTTGGAGTCGTGTCAGCCCGTAGCCATAAGGTTGCGTGTTCGGACCACTAAAGACCACTTTGTACATGCGAAGCATATGCACGTTAAATCTGTGGTTCTAGAAGTCCTCTCGGTAGTCGGTAGCAGTTCCCGTCGGGTACCAATATTCGGAAGCTCCTCTCCTTCTGACGAGGGCCCAAATTGTGGTAGCAAAGTCTAGAGGCCCTACCACGATGTTATCGGAAAGCTTTCCGTAGCGGTTAAATCAGCCCTTCTCCACTCATGACGTCACATACTGAAAGAACCTCTCTCTGTGCTACCACGAAGCTGTCGAATCACTATCAGAAATACCACTGTTTTTTCCCCAACAGGGTAAATGGAGGAAGAGAGCTCTTTTTTTGATATCGGAGACTAAAAGATGGATGTTTATATATTATGTGCTAAGCACTCACACAAAAGGCAATCTATTCCCCAGACAGCACACCAAACTTGCATCAAACTTGCAGCAAGCTTGATTTATCAAGTCAATAAACTTGAAAATTTCAAGCGTGTAAGCTTTATGCAAGCTTGAGTCAAGTGTTCAAGTTTACACTTGCCCAGCTTGCATTAAGCTTGACATAGCAAGCTTGAATCAAGTGTTCAAGTTTACACTTGCCCAGCTTGCATTAAGCTTGACATAGCAAGCTTGAATCAAGCTTGATAAAGCAAGCTTAATTTCAAGCTTAAAAAATTTTCCTAAAAAAAAAAAATTTCTAAACACACGGGGCGCCCGTCTGCGAACTTGCCCCACATATTTTATTTTTCTACGCATTTTCCCCCTCTATGCTGAAATCTTAAGTTATTTTAATCTGCTTCCATCAAGCGTCCGCGATCGAACTCGGGAATCATGGGCTGGGAAGCCAGCGTGCTAACCGTTCCACCAATCTACCTCGTGCTGCTGTAACTAAAGTTTGAAGTGACTGTTACGGTTGTCACGCCGTTTTCTGGCGAGATCGATCAGTGGGCGATGCCGATAAGTTTCTTTTATTTTTCTATGGGATGAATCAAAATTAAAATAATGTTACGTGTGATAATAGGGAAATAAGCATAATATAAACTTCAAAAGCAGGACACGTTTTAAAACTTTCAATATCGCAACATTCATGTTGTGTCGAATGAGACAAACGACGTCTCAAATCGAGACAAACGACTGATTTTGAAATCAATTTCGTAGTATAATTGTATTTTATTTTGAAGAATTTCAATATTCGGAAATATAGAATCTTTTTTTTTTTTTTAATTCTATGGTTAAGTACATTTATGACTGATGATAAATTATTTGTTATATGGATGTGGCTTTCCAAATCAAGCAGTAATCAAGTTACATTCAAGCTTGACAGTTCAAATGACTTCTCTAAGCTTGCTGCAAGCTTAAAATGAATTGAACTGTCAAGCTTGTATTAATACGTCAAATTCAAAGAAATGTCAAGCTTGATTTAAGCTTATGTGCAGTTTGGGTCCTGGCAATGGTGACACCCTTTCCTTGATTGATGTCCCCCAACCCCTCTGAAATTCAGAAGGGATTGCCTTCGTTTGAGAAATTGTATAAAAGAGGGAGGAAGCAGTGTTTTGTGGTCGGTTAATTGGTCCCAGTTCCGACACTGTCGTAACAGGTAAAAAATTCTCCCGTCTTTTACTTGCCATAATCATTGTAGAGCGAAATTGAAGGTCGCGGCTATTTATCCGAAGAATTTCACTATCCGCGAGTGAGAACTGTAAGTCACTGATACACTCCGCTAACATCGTGGTAAGCAGGCCAGGACTGGCCAGAGTGTCCGACTGTCTGCAGACGGGTGGGCCCCCAGCCTCGGCGGGCCCTCCCTGCTGAGGGCGGCCCCAAACAGAAAAAAGAAAGAAAATACAAAAAAGTGCTTTACTGATAGCACTTGAATGAAGTTAGACACATACGAAATATTTTGCAGCTGCAATTGCGCCCTAGAAGGCTTCAAAACACTTAATTTTAAATGTAGGTCTCAAAATTTTTTGAGTGAAGGTTCCCGAATGAACAAGGGATTAATTAGTATGAATGACGCCTATTAATTAATAGATCAATATTTTATTAATGCATTAATTAGAAATCATAATTAATTAATAAAACACATACCTCCCCCATACCCCGAAAATTAACACATCCTATTACATATCGATTACACAATAACCCGCCCCCCCCCTTCTCATGAGAAGGGCGGACCCTACCCTCCCAATCCGGGCCTGGTGGTAGGGCTCCAGGAAAGACGGATGTAACTCTGAACGACATGTTCAATGACGTGGGCTGTCCTCTCCTGGCAAACAAGCGTTTCCAGCAGTTTATTGAATGGACCTTGTACATTTATATTGATAAGTTTTTGTCGTAACCTCAGAAATTTTACTCCCATGACTCATTTAAGTACCTACTACCTCAAATAAAAAACAGTTATGTTGTTGAACCTCTATCTATTCTTGAAAGATCAATATTCCGTGTGGTTTATGTGCTGTTCGAGGAAAACCTTGATTAAACTTTTTCAAAATTTTTAAAACCATAAGCGGAACAATATCAACACATTTAACGTCTTTTATAATTTATATATTTTCCTGGCTATGCAGTGAAACCAGTTTAATGGTACAGAAACTGATGAAAATATGAAATCCATAAAGTAATTTACTGAAATTAATATGTTTTTAAAATATAAATTACACGTTTTAGGCGTTTTCTTTAAAAACTTTTCCCTCTGTGACATCATTTTATTATTAGTAGATATTTATTTTATCACAATGGACGAAACTGAATTTTTCATACCCTTAATTAGCATATTTAAATTTCTTCCGGCGATTAGCTGGTTTCCATAGAGATGATTGAATTTTCAAATTTCGATTTTTCCTTCTATAAAGTTTTGATTATTTTCAAGCACAAGTATACGAATTGATTATTTCCGTGGTTTTTATTGTAGTGTTTGAGTGGTGGGTAGGGACAATTTTAATCTCATTTCGCATTTGTATGATGTATGTACATATTTTTTTACTACTATTGTCCTGTCACGCCACAAGTATATCATAAATATCCGCGGTTTATAATTTGCAATAAATCAATTTTCCTACAACAGAGGTTTGAAAGTAAAAAGACAGTACTAAATATTTTAAAAGGACTTTTCCATTTTTAAAAAATACCCCCTTTTTTAGGCTGTTTGATCATTAGAGTACTTTGTTTGTCATTTGTATATTATTTTGATCATCTGACACGCCATTAAGTTGCATTATGAACTGTTTGAAGGGGGTGGGGGTGTATCAAGATAGCTCTGTAAAACTTTATGAAAATGGCTGTTTCCATGATTCTTTTTGCCCAGTTTCCCACTAATGATAGAAATATAACTTCTATTTAAAAAAATCGAGTCACTTTAATCTGCTAATTTTTTCAAGTCGATACTTGAAAAAATTTGATTCAAAAATTTCATTTTTGAATAAATTTTTAATTCGGTGTCCCCAAGTGGGAACATTGGCCTGTAAAATGTTAAAGAACAGTTTAACATTCCCGCCCTCTCACTTTCTTGAAGGACGTTAAAAAATCATGTTTATGTTTATTTGAAGAAAACAGAAAAGTTCTGTTAATGTGCGTGAATGAAAAATGAAATTTCCCCGCAAAAACAAACAATTTCGCTTTAATGCGGGAAACATGTACGAGTTCTATCGTATGCGAAAGAAAAATAAAAATTTAATGGAGATCAAGATTTGTAGTTAGCACAAGGTGTATTAAAAGAAAACATTGATTGTTTTGTTGACATCGCTTATCCATTCGCAGCTCGATGTAATCGTTAAAAGCGTTTTTACATGTTTTTTTTTTTTTTTTTTTTTTAAGTATTTAACTGTTAGATTAATTTATGACGTGATAAAAGTGTGAGAAAAGACTTGTTCCCTGTTTTTTCTTGCAAATAAAAGTGAGACGGAAGTTTATTGATGTACTAAAACCAATGGCGGAGCCAATATAGGGATAGGGGTCCATAACTGCATGTATGTGAGTTGCAGTAGTCGTACCCCCGCCGCCTTCATGAAAAATTTCTGGCTACGCCACTGTTGTATATGAAAGACTGTACGTCTAAATAAATAGGATAGTACTTATAACAAATGTTGTAAAACCGAATTTTTCAAAAAATTATATTTAGAAGCGTATTACTACTGTGATCGCTTGAATACCGCCATTGCTTCTTCTTCAATTGGCACAACTAGTTTATGTGTTATGAAAAATTTGAACTCATAAGTTTCTGGCTACGCTACTTCCTAAAACTAAAGGGTTTTGAACTGTGATCCGCAGAACGTAAAACGTGACTCTTTTAACCACAGTCCGACTAAGCCAACATGAGGCCCCGGGACTGACATTTTTCTTGGGACCCCCTTTATCCCGGTGTATGCATATGTATCTACTGATACTACATATCATTCTTATACTTTCGTTTAACCCTGTAAAATACGGTGCCCACATCGTGAGGACACAACTTTGACATTTTGACTGCTTTTATTCATGAAGGATGAATTTGATTTCAATAAAATTCTTAAGGAGGACATAGTCACACGAGAATCCTTTTCTATTTAGCATGTAATTTCCAGTGAAAAGGATCGATTATCTGTAAAATGGATGTCAGAATTATTTTTATCAGCACAGGCATCTGCTGAGAACTAGAGAATGTGATGAAAATATACATCGATATAGACGATAAACTAGATAGGCTGCCCAATGACGAAAAAGTACATCCGTTGCCTTCGCTCGATTTAACTAACAGCAAAATGGTGGTCGATCTAATCGCCCATCACGTAGCTCAACAACATTTTTTGAGACAGCCGGCTGTACCGCTGCAAAAGAATCAGAACTTCAGATCGCTTACAATACGTGGGTCATTTTTCATTTCTATGTGCTATTTCGCAAAGTTCTTTTATTAATTTTAACCTTTAAACACTTTTTGGGTGTTATTATTACTTCAGTGTCTTGTCTATTCGGACCATCTAGTCTGTTCGGTCCATGTGGCGGTAGCGATTCCTCTCCTGTGCTCACTTTAGCTTTCTGACATGACCCTAAATGCTCTAGCCCAACTATAAGTAAGCGTTTGTGTTATTTTCTTTTGGCAATTGAATGCTATTAATTTCAGATGAGGATTTTTATCCTCTCAAGAAACGACGAATTACTTGAGGTGTCAATATTGGTGTAAGTAAAGGTGAAGCATAGTTTGAACATGCCTGACGAAGACTTGAAAACAGTTTTAGCAGGCGATTTGAATATAGATTACAATTCCAAAGAAGCACATCATGGGACAAGGAAGACAAATAGGACTGAAATATGGATCATGATGCACTTTTATACGAAGCAAAAAAAAAAAAAAAAACCCAAATAGGACCGACACATGCATTATGATGCGTAGTTTTAGGCTTTTTGCTCTTGTAGGTGTTTGAACATGCTACAACTGAGGAAGTTCGGATCTTTTGTATCGGCCAAAATGATCATTTTGTTGATAAGTACCATTTCATGTTTGTTATTAGACAAAGTGCTCATTGTTTTACACTTTAACCCTTTCCGGCGCAAGAACTTTTATTGTATTTTCTCGTTTATGCAGATGTCTGGAGTAATAGTTAAATTTCTGATGTCAATTTAATGAAGCATGGATAATTTTTCTGTAAAATACCCATAACATTTTTTATAAATATGCATGACACTTTACCTCCTAATATCATTTTGTGCAAATTTCATTATTATTATCTGGTAAATAGACATAGGAAAATTGACTAATGCTTCTTAAATTTGTTATGTACACGATAGGTAGGTGGCTAGACGCGAAAGGGTTAATGCGTTTTTAAAATGAAAAAGTTTTTCAGATTCGTTTATTATAATTGTTTTTTAAAAATATCTACTGCATTTGTTTATCGGTCATGTGACACGCAACGTGTCGATTCCCAGAACAGCCCTAAAAGAAGGCTGGAGGCTCTCCGGTTTCCACCCATAGATGTTATAGCCGTAACCTATCATTTTTGCATGCGACTTCTACGCAGAAACAAAGATGTCATCTTCATTCCTTAGCCGTTCAATCCATCAGCTATTTGACGTCCGTTGTCGTCATATGGTGTTTAGACGTTTGATGGATAGTTTTTCTCTGAATGTCTTATGGAAATATTGGGCAAGCCTATACTATCAATGAAGTCGTTCGCTTTCAAAAGAAATTAAATTTTTTTCCATCTGTCAAAACGGGTTTCGTGTCCACCCATCTGCATATGGAGGAATAATTTTATTTTTACATCCCATTTATGGATTTAAAGGGGTGTGTGTTTGGATAATAGCCTCTGATTTCCCTTTATAATATTTCGGTGACTTGTATTTATATGCTAAGCGTAGTTATTAAGTTGAGTAGCTCTAGGCTACTATGCTGCTCAGGCATGTCTTTATTATAAGTTATCGTACAGGAATTTTTCTTTATAACATTTTGATTTGGTTTGGTGGTTTCTTTCCTACATTTTCCTCTGGTTTCTCGTTCTTTGTCGTCATATACTCTGCTAAAAACAATTAAAGGATACTGTAAGTCTTTTATAAAATAAAGATGAGAGCAATTTTTTTTTTCAGAAAATGTAAGAAGAGAGTCACAATTGCAAGTCTTTCTCATTAAAAAAAGAACAACATTTTGTCTCTTTCTAATGGCCGGGTCAGCGGGGTACTGGAGACTTGACCGCAACGAGGGCCGCAGATTTTGGTCATTTCATTATTGGGGCGCCTATTAGGCAGACCAACGTTGCCCCTATGGTCTCCTAATTTTGAACCAACTCCAGTTGAGAGACGTAGCACCTGAAATCGGCTGAGGTATCGGGGAGCTGATACAAGTACAAATTTTGCATACACCAGCTCCCATTAGCTTATGCGATTCCACTGCGGTCCAGCCGACAGAGGAGTTCACCCTTCCAAGCACTGGACAAGCCGGTGGTACATCACTTTCCGTGTTGGAACGGAGTTCCCCAACTGGCATACTGTGGGACTCATTTTCAAAATTTAGATTAGGCAATTTTGAGTTTGGCGTCAAAAACGGCGTTTTAGCTGCAGCAAAGGAAATTTGGCTTTCGACTTCATGAAACATAAAGCTGAAAAGAATGAAAGACATTCAGTAAGTACGTTGTGAAGATGTCTCGACGAAGACATTTAACCAGTTCAGAAGTTTAGAAAATTATTGGTCGGTTATAGGGAGGTCAAACACAAGCCGAAGTAACAGAAGCCACTGAATTTTCAAAATGTGTCATTTACAGAATCTGGAAGTATACTTTGGAGGCTGAAAGTATAGGCCGAAGACCAGGGCAAGGTCGTAGACGAGCAACAACGCCGACTGAAGATCGACATTGAAAGGTAACGATTTGGATACACCAAAATATGGATGCCACTCTTCTTCAACACCTTCGCTCGGCTGCTGTCACCGTAGTTTCGACTCAAACTTTCCGAAATAGACTCCACACTGTAGGTCCATGTGCTCGCCGATCATTGGTATGTGCTACGTTAATAGCAAAGCACCGCCGCGCTCCCACGCAGTGGGCAACATAGAGCATGTGAACTGGAGAGAAAATGAATGGCACAGCATTTCCATGAGATGCTCCTTTCCGATGACGTATTTCAATGTCATATTCTTATAATCTCTGTATCCACCTGGCTATCCGGCCCTCTGGATTCTTGAAATTTAGAAGCCAGGTTAAAGAAGCATGGTCCGTTCGGAGCAGGAACTTTCGGCCGTACAAGTAATGATGGAAATGTTCTACAGCCTTGATGATAGCCAGAAATTCTTTCCTTGTAACGCAATAGTTACGTTCTGTCTTTGAAAGGCACTTGCTCCAATAAGCAATGACGTGTTCTTGGCAATCTATCTCCTGGGACAAAATTGCTCCGACACTCTCCTTACTCGCATCTGTGTCCAGGATAAATGGCTTGTCAGGGTGAGGATACGACAGGATCGGCGAAGATGTTAGGGCCGTCTTGAGTTCGTTGAACGCATCCTCACATTCTGCAGTCCATAGAAATTTTTGTCCAGTCTCGGTCAATTTGTGAAGTGGCCTTGCAATTTGAGAAAAACCCTTCACGAATTTTCGATAGTAAGTACACAGACCGAGTAAACTTCTTAAGTCATGGATATTCTCAGGACGACTCCAGTTCTGGACTGCGGACGTCTTTTCGAGATCGGTTCGGACTCCGTGGGCGGATATTATGTGCCCGAGATAACGTACTTCCCGACGAAACAAGTTGCACTTAGATGGACTCAGTTTCAGGTTCGCCTCCTGTAATTTCTGCAGCACCTTTCGGATGTTCTCGAGATGTTCTTCGGAAGTCTTTCCGACGATGATGATATCGTCCAAATAAACGAGACATGCTTCGTAGGAAAGTCCTCTCAACACTGTCTCCATTAGGCGTTCGAACGTAGCCGGTGCGTTGCAGAGTCCAAAAGGCATAACTTTGAACTGCCAGAATCCTTGTCCCGTGGTGAACGCAGTCTTTTCACGGTCATCGGGATGAATTTCTACTTGCCAGTAACCACTCTTGAGATCCAGAGTGGAGAACCATTCATTTCCCGATAAAGTGTCCAAAGTGTCGTCAATCCTGGGAAGAGGGTAGCTGTCTTTCTTGGTAATGTCATTCAGACGTCTGTAGTCAACGTAGAACCGGGTGGAACCATCCTTCTTCCGGACCAAAACAATTGGCGAGGCCCAGGGACTAGTCGATGGCACGATGACGTCATCACGCTGCATCTCCTCTAAAAGTCTGCCCACCTCTTCTTGCTTAGCAAACGGCAGCCGTCTAGGATGTTGCTTGATGGGAGAATGGCTGCCTGTATCTATCCTGTGTTGCGTTAACTTCGTACGACCAAAGTCACCGGAAGTACCGGAAGACCAATATTTCTCGAGATTTCTAGAACCTCCATAGAAAAACAATGGGAAAGCCAAACCTCCGTATCTCCGGTTCTAATTGACCGATTTTGATGCAACAAAAAGCAAAATTTATCTATTTGAAGCGTAGAATACGAATTTTGAACTATTTTGAGCCCCAGAACAGCGGGTTGCCCCGAAAATTCGTAACAATATTCTTTCCTCTGACCAGTCCCGTTTTCCTTTCCATACTGATAATAGGCATATGCTTTCATCTGGAGGAAGCGTTGCACTAGAAACATTCCTGAGGCTAAGACGTTGGACTCTTAACCAGGAGGTTGCGGGCTCGATTTAGACGAATCACTAAAGACCACCGGGTACATGTGGTGCACGTGCACGTTAAATGCATTCCGAAAGTTCTTTTGAGCGTGGTTCCAAAAGTCTTCTGGGCGGTCGCTAGTAGTTTCCGAGGGGTGCCAATATTCAGAAGTCCTTCATCGTCTCAGGAGGATGCAAATTGTGGCGGAGAACTTCGGGAAGGACGTATGCAGCTCTAAACGACACATTAAGTGACGTGAGCTGTCCTTCCTTGGCAAACAAACAATCCTGCATTCATTCCAGGAAGTGTAAAGTTTGGGGTCGGGGAGTGATTATCAATGCTGCCATCCCCATCGATGGGCGCACCGATCTCCACAGCATCCGAAATGTATTCTGACCGGTCGCCGATGTAGGGATGAGATACTCAAACCTATTCTAGCCCCTTGACTGCAGCAATTGGAGATGACTTCATGGTAACGAACAACCATTGCAAATCACGTCGTGCTAACTTTGGTCGGTGATTTCCTTTTCGACGAAGGAGACAATCTTACGAATGGAATGGCTCCAATGAAGCATGCTTGTAACAATATAGGCCGACGAGTTGCTGGCCGCCTACCACCCCCACAAACTCTCCAAGATCTAGAAAGAGCTCTTTTGTAAGTGCGGCACCTCCCTTTTTGATTGCAGTCGATTGGGTAGTTTTTTTAACAAAGTCATCTAAAAGACTATGCTCAGTCATTGTTTGGGCCATTCTCTAAGTTGGGCCAGATGTCGGCAAGTTTGTCAACTTCTTGTGAAATAACGCCAAATTTGGAGCCAAAAATGAGTTTCCAAAACCAAACTTATTTTTGACATATATCTTATATTTGGCGAAAAATCGTTAAACCTTGATTTCGTAACGTAACGTATATTATTTTCGAATGAAGTAAGTTTAAACGAAGTGCATTAAAGAGGACATCATGGCTGTGAGAGTTTGCGCACCTATCACTGCCACCCGCCTGCGAGCGGTGAATTCACGGGTTCGAATCCTACAGGCTAGGATCCCTTAAGGCCAACTCTCATTTCAATCCATTGTCATACGCTAGAATACACTATGGGCAACCTTTGAAAAATTGCCGGCCAAACGTTAAGATGTTAGCGAAGTCGTGGGCTGTATAATTGGGATTTATATGGAATTTTCAATGGTTTACATGGGTTTTATACGGGGTGTTGATATGTTACGCGGGCCGGATCAAAAGCCGTGGCGGGCGACATCCTGCCCGCTGGCCGTCGGTTGCCCATATGTGCGCTCGAATGTCAGTTCAATTTAGTTTTCAGTATCTTCTTGGCGGACTGCTGAGGAAAGGTCTCCCTTTTACATTTGAGGCGTAGTTTTGAGGTTTCACGGGTTAGCTTTTGTCTTGGATCCCGTTTGGTCATTAAAATCCCATAAAAAATTCGACCCACAAAGCCTATACGTGCAAATTGGCCATTAAAAAAACTGCCCTCATCGCCTGGAGCGTATGACAAACGGACTGACATGAGAGTTGGCCTTTAGAAAGTCCCCTACATAGGACATTCCCCTTATAGGCCTCCGACCCTAGTGCAGTCAATCGGCCTTAATCCACAAACACAAACACAAACAATGAAACCGGGTTGTAAAAGTCAGTTAGATTATGCAAACACAGGAATATCATTAGCAGTGAGGGCAAGCAATTCAGAAAAATCTGTCTCATTCATTGTGTTGTGTTGTGCAAGCCTTTTATCGCATGTTATAGGAAAAACATCGCAAATTTTCCTCTGTGTTATACGAATCCGTCTTATATGAACTTGTGTTATTGGGGGAGGAGTCTACTGTACTTGAATGTACCCTGTGTGGCTTAACTTTTTACAGCAAACTAAAAGTAACACCCATGTACAGGCTGATCGTAATTAAAGTTCCCCTATTCAGAAAGGTGTACAAAGAAAATACTGGCGATAATGCTACCAAATTTGCTGGAAACCTTAATGAGACCATGGTACTGAGATCTGCGTAAAAGAAAAAAACAGGTGGTGTTTTACAATGTTATAATTCTTTACATGCAAATTCTCTAACCACGCTGAAGTATAAAATATCTGCTTTACGATGTCTTCATTGAAAAACGAAAAATACTAGCGACAGTGCTACCAAATTTGCAGGAAACTTTAATAAGGCCATGAGAGAGATAGATATCTGCATTAAAAAAAGAATCACCACGAGGTGGTGTTTTACAAGGTTATAGCTCTTGATATGCAAATTCTCTTACACACTGAAGCATAAGATATCTGCTTCAGGAAGTCTTCAATGTTTAATTTCCTCAGAAGGGTTATTTGCCTATTTTATTTGCACTAAAATATTGTAAACTATTTTTTTTTTCGCTGTACACCGCTCTGAATAGAGGAACATTAATTTTACACACTCTGTGCACTCATTTTCACCTTCTTTAATCTTTTATAATGAAAACTATTTCCTGCCTGTTATGAAGTTTAATATAGTTCGCACCAAGTTTTCAAAACAGTTCGTGCTGCTGGAACGGAAAATGAAATTGTACGGCAGATACCGGTAGAATTCGTCCACCAGCTCTAGGCTATAAGAAAAAAGAAATCATTATTGAAAATAGCTCCAGATCTTATACGGCAAAAGTGACCAAGGGGTTGATCAACATACTTGACTGGAAAGTTTTATTTCACCCTCCATGTTCGCCAGACATTGCGCCATCCACCTATCACCTGTTTTTGGACGTGGATGAACATCTGCGGGAGCAACAATTCGGAAACAGAGATTGTCACGTAAGCATAAGACAATGATTTGATATTAAAAATAAGAGCTTTTACAAAAGCGAGATTTATATCATACTTTTTTCAATTTATATTTGAAGCTGAATATTATTTTAATGAATGAAATGCCTTTAGGCGAAATTAGTTGGTTATTGTTTCTCCAGATGAACAACGGCTCAAAGCTGTTGTGGATACCAGATAAATCGCCTAATTTATACTACCGAAATGCCTGTGTTAGAAAACTAATATGCATGCAAACTAACTGGTGTACATCTGAAAGTGATTAGTATTTCAATAATTTTCGTTAAATTAGGATGGAACTAACGTGGAGCTAAGCCCCTGGGGGAAATATTGAATGGATGAAGGTCCATCATTCTCAACGAATTCAGCGCCTATGTTTTTCCTTTTCATTACAAAGCTGTAGCTTTATTTCAGAATTACTACTTCTACTTGACGCTGTAAAATTAAACTAAGCCTACCAGTAAAAAGAAGCGTTTATTTAGTCTAAAATAATAAGAGCACGAAAATTACACACCATTAAAGCAAGGCGTGGTGCTATTACTGTGAATAAGACAACTATTTCAAACCGTAAGACAAACAACACGAATATCTGCAGACGGAGATCTCTGTTATCAATAACTGATTGCATTCAGTTCTTTTTTGTACAGCTCCACTTTATCCTTTTATTAAACGCCTCCGTTTCGTTCACAGAATTGAATTTGCATTGACAATTACATCTGTCCGAGAGACAGTCTCAAGCCAGACATCTTTCTTGGGGTCCAATTAAAATCCAATTTGTTATTCGTCAAATGAACTGCTTTGTTCCGAACCCGAGGGTCTTGTTTTTTTCCCCACATTTAACAACTCAATTAGTGCTAGCAATCGAATCCTAGAGATTTGCTTTCTGAAAAGGGGGTGGTTCCCTGTTTACTTTTTTTTTTTTCTCGTTTGGTTCCCTTGAACCTGCAATTACAGAGCTTAAACGTCCATCTTTTTTTTCTGTTTATTTGCATGAGTAGGAACACAGACTCGCCTAAATACCGACAGAATGATGGGAGAAAAGTACACTACTGGTCAAAAGTATTGCAAATTTGAGAAATCTAACCATCGTTCCAAGAATAAGCCCAGAAAAAATGGACAGGAAATTTGCCAGATTTAAATATTTTTGAGAATTTATGTAGTAAAATTGGAAAGAATACAACTGAAAATCACCAAATACAAAATGAGAGCTTCAGGAACCAATAATTTAACTTGGCACCATGAAACACCGAAGGGAGTGTTGTAAAACATTGTGGATTGCCTATCTAAAAGAGTCGCTGTTGTGATCAAAGTCAAGGCTGCTCAGCAACATAATAAATTATCTTTAGTTGAATTGCATTTATTTATTATCCCCTTTTTGCAGAATAACTTGAAAATAATTCTTTATTTAATTTTATTCCGGCAAGCGAAAATGGATTATGATTTCTACAATAATCTAAATATATATTTTATGCTACTTTTTCAATAAATTAAATAATTATTTTTGTTCTTTAACATGATGCTATCTTGTCTTTGAAGTAATTAATTTAACATGCTGACATTAAAAAATTTCAATTATATTGATTTTTACTTTTGATGGAGGAGAGGGGGCTTAATCTTGGTTAGATTTCTGAAACTTGCAATACTTTTGGCCAGTAGTGTACTTGCAGATGAATTTTCCTAAAACAGCACAGCAACCGAGTCTTCGTACAATCAACTCCAATATCCTTTTTCCACTCTCAGAAAAATTCGTCTTTATACACCACTTTATCCCTCATTTTTCAACGAATAACTTCCGCCCTCTATGGAAACGTAATATTTCCATGAAATCTGAAAAAGACGAAAAAAATCCGTTGAATCTCAAGAAGTTTCTACAATTGACAAGAGAAAAAACGAAACAGATATTCATGAAATAACGGATATATTCCGGCAGCACTACTGCCAGAAAACTTTCCGTGAATTGAAGAAATAACTTTTGAGAGAGCGTCTTTATACGCTAATTTATTCCTCATTTTTCGATGAATAATTTCCGCACTCCTTAAAAAATCCGAAAATCTGAAGAAAGAGGGAAAAATTTCGTTGAATCTGAAAAAGTTTCTTCAATTGACAGGAGAAAAAAGACACGGAGATATTCCGGCATCACTGCTGCAAAATTTTCGTGAATTGATGAAATGATTTTTGAGAGTGTTCATTGAGAGAACATTCGCTACATAGAGAACTTTTGTCAACAAAATCATTTTAGGATAATTAATATTGAATATATAGTGTTCAGAAATTATCCATCGGATAACAAACTGAACATAGAACGTTTACAAAGTAGAAAACGATTTATATCTATATAATCTTTCGTCCAAAAGATTTCATTTTCCATACAGCATTGTGACGTCACAATATGTATGCACACTGATCACAGAGAGATTTCACGGCACTATATGTTTAAGTGATGTGTTCGTCGCAGAGAGGTTCTGGCCATGGAAAAATGATTGCCTGGGACAGTTTTTGTGACGTCACATGGTGACCATCATGGACGTCAAATAGATGTTACCTCCAATCAACTCCAATATCAGTTATGGATGTCAGTCAGAGGCGTAGCCACGGGGGGGGGGAGGGGAATTCCCCTCCCCCCACGGGGAATTCCCCCATGAGGAATTTTTTGCCATACAAAATGTATAGTCTTCACTACATTATCACACACACATATACATATATATGAGTTGTAGTAGTCGTAACCCCCCCCCATGAAAAATTTCTGGCTACGCCCCTGATCTCAGTTAGTGAAAAATTAGATTGCGACATCACTTTGCAACGTCAGACGTTTGATGCCACGAAGGGACGTCACAGAAGGCGTGCATTTACATCACATTTGTAATGTGATACACATGACGAAAAATAACGTCGCCACACCGTTATTGTCAACATGATTGCTGTATGGGTTGCCCTCTCCTTTTTAACCGAAATTCCGTCTTAAAAAGAAAAAGAACTTTTTAAAAGAGAAAATAGACAGGCCTTTGGGGCGCACTCCCTAAATAGTACGCCCATGGTAGTGCAGTTTGTGTAAAAGCATATTGTTGTAAGACTATGTATAAAACCTAATGATATTATTATTTTTTGTTCTGATCAAAATTTACCATGCAATTGTTTCTTCGTTAAGCAGCTTTATATCCCACCGCGCATTTTATACCGTTTCTTAGGCGCAATATAAATTACTGTAATTTTCTTAGAAAATTATAAATGTTTGCTGAAAATCGATTTTCACAGCATAGTGTCTTCATTCATTTTTATTCTTCTTAATATAACTTCATTATATCGACTTCATAATATTACTTCAGTACATCATTCTTCATTATATTGACTTGGACACTCGATTTAATTCAACTAGATGCTCGTTGTGTACATTTTAAAGAGAAGCTACAACTAAACGCTAAAAAGTGTTTTGTTGAGTTTAGCAAAACTTGTAAAGTAGTTCGGTGTTTGGGAGCTTTGTTTTGTTGATTTAACAAAAGTTTGCTTGATTCAACTAAACTGATTTAACAAAATACTTTTATTTTTAACAAAACTTTTTTTTTTATAAACGCAGAACGAATGAAATTTGAAATCGCTCGACAGTCAATTTACGTATGCGTCAAGGGCATGCGCAGGACTGTGAAAGACTGATCCAGACCCGCCCAAAAGAGAGATTCTCATTTACGGAGGAACAGCTAAGGATGGATCCACACTGTCTGCCAAATTTAAAAATTTATAATATGAAGCATAAAAATAAATAGGTTTTTTTTTCAGTTTGTTGAAAATTTCAGAAATAAACCTAATTAGTTTATCTATTTATAAAAATTTAGATTTTTGTTTTAGTGGTATTGGTTAAAGAAAGAGGAATTGTGCTTTTCCTCGTCATTGTCATATAGACGGAATGGGAAAAAAAAAAAAAAAAACTAGGTGTGACTGTATCGTGGACACGACCGTATGTTTTGCGTGAATGAATACGTGTGCGTAACGTATAATATTTTCTTTGAAGTTCATCAGGTTCAGGGAATAAATCAAACAAATAATTACTGTGCTGTAACTTTATTAATAACTAGCTGAAGTACCCGTTCTTCGCACGGGAATGAATGGACTTTTTGATATTAATATTTGTTGTGATTACTATTTATTGTAATAAAGAGATATAGCAAAATGGATATCGCGTTATATTGTGTTCAATAATCATGCTTACTGAATTTCAAGGCAATCGTTTTTACGGTGCAGAAGGCGATGCGGCGTAGCACAATCTAGTGGCGAGTTTTAGCAAAACGGATACGGCAAAAATATTCTTCGCATTCAGATATCGATGTATACGAATTTTCATGACGATCGGCTGAATAGTCTTGAAGTTCATGTGTTGACGCGACATCTAGTGTCAAGTTATAGGAAAATGGATCGTGCCAAACTCTTCCCCGTGTTCAAATATCTATGTATACCTATTTTCATAGCGATCATTCGCACAGTCAAGAAGTGATACACTGCAGGGCCATCTAGTGGTTAATTAAAGTAATGATTTGCTACAGCGCCGTCATGTGGCGAGTTATAGCAAAATGGATAACGCCAAAATATTCTCATTGTTCAAATAGCTATGTATACTGATTTTCATAGCCACCGTTTGAATGGTCAAAAATTTGGCCTGCTGCAGCGTCATCTAGTGGCGAGTTAAAATAATAATGCATTGCAGTGCCATCTAGTGGTGAGTAACATCAAAAGTAACGCAGTTAGAATATATTCTTCGTTCTCAAATGTGTAAGTATAAAAAATTTTATGCCGACTCGGTCGAACGGTATAGAAGTTGATGCGTTGCAGCGCTATTTAGCGGTAAGTTACAGCAAATGGATAGTGAAAAATATTCTCCGTGTTCTAATATTCGCGTGTACCAAATTTCATCGAAATTGGTTGGACTATATTCGCATAGCATTCGGCTAAACGGAATAGAATTCGACGTTCTGCTGCGCCACCTAGTGGAAAGTTAGAGGAAAACGGATAGCATAAAAACCTTCGGTGAAACGGTGCTGGAGTTTTTCAACCTCCTACACACATACCAACATTCATTTTTATCTATAACCAGTCTTATTATACGTATATACCAGTCTCAAGTAAAATCCAGTTTCAAATCTAAGCCTCGCCAAAGTGCCAGCATACGCCATTTTGCAAGAGTTTTTTCAGGGAATCATTCGAAGCATTGACTTAGCGGCAATCAAAATGGGAAATGGTTCGACCGCCAGCATTTATTTGAAAAGTGGAATCCCTTAATACAGCCGCATTTTTTAAATTATCAACTATAACATGTTTTATTCATCGTTACCTCGATGTACTAAATGCGAAGATTTCAATTTTCTGAAATTTGGCGGATTTCCCCCAAGTTAAATCAATGTACTCAATTGGCGAGAATGCTGAAGCTACATCGCTTGAAATGCCCTAATAACTGCATTATTTCTGCACGGATAGTTAAAATTTAATGCTGTATTCTAAGAAAACCTATACACTTGTTTTCAAAAATGCTATTCCCTTAAGCTCTCAGTAAATTGCGCCAAAAAGCCTAAAACTGTGCAAACCGCTAGAACTCACTCTCTAAAAATCGGCCTATCAGCCATTTTTTTTCCGCCAAACTAAAAAAAATTACATATTAGTCTCGGATATCTTCGATCCTCATTGTTTTGCGTATAAAACATTTCATTCCTGCTCTCATTTCTTATGCGCACACGATATTATAATTAAAAAAATAACCTAAAAAAATAAACTAAGAAAATCATTATTATTCTTTTATTTTTACTTTAAGAATTTAAAACATTTTATTCGGCAAAATCGCCACACATTGTCACCAAGATGCTTATTTCACACACTTTTTTCACTACAGGGGTTAATATTACGTAAAGCTTTCTGCGTGGAGAACATAAAAAATCTCTTAAATTCCGGGAACGGAAATTAAGAGAACCCTTCAGGAGGAAAACGTTTTTAAGTGGAGTTTCAAAGTTTTAAAGTGGACTATCATTTATTCTATATTATTTTACATATCTGTGTAAAATTTCAGGCTGACAGGTCCATTTTTGTGGAATTGTATACTACCCAAATCAACAAATTGACAAACAGAATTTCATTTTTATTTATAAGATAACCTACGCTTGTTTTTAAAAATACCCTCTCATTAAATTGCGCCAAGCGCTAGAATCATAGAAAATCTGACACACTTTCAGATTTTTAAATACGCACTAAAGTGCTATATATAAAAAGTGTTCATAATCCATGGGTCTTCCCTATTTTCGTTCCTTCTTTCATTAAGTTGGAAAGTGTATCATTATTCATGAGTGTGATTAAACAAAATTAAAATTGATATTTCTAACATCCTTTTTACTTCCTTGTACGTAGTATAAGGAAGTAATGTGATCCCGAAAAATTTTGGGGGCCAAATTTCGACATAAAAACCGATTTTGACTACCTCTAAATTTAATTTAAAAAATTTTTTCGATGCATCTCATCGTAGGCTAGCATGCACGATCATATTAACGCGTCTGCAACTCATTTTGACCAGTGGCGAGTCTACTGTGGCCAGTTTTTCCATGCCGTCTGTACGTACGTACGTATGTATGTAACTCGCATATCTCAAAAACTATTGGTCGTAGAATGTTGAGATTTGATATTTAGGATTGTTCTATGATCTAGTTGTGCACCTCCCCTTTTGGTGGCAATCGAATGGATAGTTTATGTACAGGACCGCCCAAAAGATTCGAAATACATTACGCTCTATGGGCCGAAATTCATTAAACTCGCCTAACTCAAAAGCTATTAGGCGTAGAATGTCGAAACTTCATATTTTGGATAGTTGTATCATCTAGTTGTGCACCTCCCCTTTTGGTTCCATTCGACTGGATAGTTTATCTACAGGACTGCCCACAACATTCGAAATACATTACACTCAATGGGCCGAAATTCATTAAACTCGCATATCTCAAAAACTGTTAGGCGTTGAATGTTGAAACTTTATATTTAGGATTGTTGTAACATCTAGTTGTGCACCTCCCCTTTCGGTTCCATTCGACTGAATAGTTTATTTACAGGACCGCCCAAAAGATTCGAAATGCATTATGTTGTATGGGCCGAAATTCATCAAAGCGTTTTTTAGAGGTATTGGGCTATTTCAAACGACTCAGAAGTGATATATGCTGTAAAGAGTTAGAAAATGAATTTCTCCATTAAAAAAAGTGTCTTTATCATTTATAGTTCTGCTACAGGAACACTCAAAAGATTTCCAATACATTACGGTCAATAGCAATTTTAGGCGCATTCATCCATTTCAAGCACAATACCGTCCTACCACATAAGTTAGGTAATGGTCCGACCACGGTCACGTGCCTCCCTCAAGAACTATGCCAAAAGTCGCCAAGCTTGGCGACTTTTGGTGTACGTGTGTGCATATTTAACTCTCAAATCTCAAAAACTATTATGAAATTTCATAAAGAATGTTGTAACATCTAGCTGTGCATCTCGATTTTTGGTTCCAATCTACTGGAGAGTTTATTTACAGGACCACCGAAAAGAATTTCAGTACCTTAATGTCTATGGACATCTTCATTATAATACAACTGTAGACAGTCATTGTTTGGTACATGCCCAAAATCTCGCCGTCTGTCCTCGACCTTGGCGAGTTTTGGCGAAATATCGCCAAATTTGGCGATAGTCAGTCATTTGGTCCATGCCCAAAGTGTCGCCATTTGTCATCGTTCTTGGCGAGTTTTGGCGAAATATCGCCAAATTTGGCGATAATCTGTCATTGTTTGGTTTATGCTTAAAATCTCGCCAAATGTCGTCGACATTGACGAGTTTCGCCGAAATATCGCCAAATTTGGCGCCAAAAATTATTTCCTATTTTGTATAACTCTAAAACTTTAACCCGTAGATTTTTTAACTTTGTATTTAGAACTATTGTAATATCTAACTGTTTTCAATATCTTTTTTGACAGCAATCGACTGAGAATTTATTTACATGGTGAGCCAAATGACTTTGAATACATTGAGGTGTATAGATGCATTCAATTCATTGAAAGTCTGTGGTCAATGACTACTTTGGCTATCCCCAAAATCTCGCTGACTATCTCAAGTTTGTCGGCTTTTGGTGAAATATCGCCAAATAAAGTGTCAGAAGGAAATCTTTCGAATTGAAATCAGCTTGGCGATATCGAAATATTTGGCTAGAAATCGCTAAACTTTACTATTATTGATATTTTATCTCTTTCAAACAAATAAATTTAGAGGAAGTGCGTCGAAAATATTTTTGATCTAATGGACGTGCAAGGAAGTCATGTGTTGGACACATCAGATTTTTTCTGGATGTAATACATTAGATGCAGAAAAGCTGCTCAGAAAAATGCACAATTCCAACTGAATGAAAATTTCAAAAACTTATACGCAGGTGTATTCATAACCCAAATAGCAGACGATTAAATTACGATAAATAGCGCCAAGCGTTAGAATCCTCCTCAAGATCGCGAGAATGCTGTAGATAGATCGCTTGAAATCCCTTAATAACTGCATTATTTTCGCACGGATTATTAAAATTTAACGCTGTATTCTAATAAAACCTTTGCACTTGTTTTCAAAAATCCGTTTCCTTAAGCTCTCAGTAAATTGCGCCAAGCCGGAAACTGTGCAAACCGCTAGAACTCACTTTCTCGGCATTTGAGCCATTTTATTTTTTCGCCAAACTAAAAAATTTTAACATATTAGCCTCGGAAATCTTCAATTCTTATTGTTTTGCGTATAAAACATTTCATTCCTGCTCCGATTTCCCATGCACACGATATTATAATTAAAAAAACATATAACCTTACGAATATAAACTAACAAAAAAAAAATCATTATTATTCTTTTATTTTTACTTTGAGAATTTAAAACATCTTATTCGGCAAAATCGCCACACATGGCAACCACGATCCTTATTTCACACTTTTTTCACTACAGGGGTTACAATTACGGAAAGCTTTTTGCGTGGAGAACATAAAAAATCTCTTAAATTCCGGGAACGGGTGGACTTCAAGTTTAAAGTGGACTATGATTTATTCTATATTATTTTACATATCTGTGCAAAATTTCAGGCTGATAGGTCCATTTTTGTGGATTTGTATACAACTCAAATCCACAAACAAACAAACAAACAAAGAAACAAAAAACAGAATTTCATTTTTATTTATAAGATAAGATAGGTATCGAAAAGCGCGAAACGAATTGCATACAGGATACACCCAGATTTCTGGTAAACGTTAAATTAGTACAGGTATTACCTGGCTTTGGTGGAGAGGTTTCGATGTAAGACAAATTAAACCGGGGCCTTCGCAATTAGCAACGGGCCTGCGCGTGTATTTTGATGAGCCATCCAAAGAGGCCTACGGATGCTCGAGTCTTCACGTATACATCAGGCATTTCTTAAGCTTCCCAGTGCTTTCAAACGTTATTTAATGTAGTTTTAAGTAGTAATTGTGTTACTAATTCAAGTACGAACTCATCATTAATTTGTTTGCTATGATACACATTTACATAAAGAAAATAGATGCATATAATTTGAAGGAAAAACAAAGTAGCGCTTACTCTCATGATTCACGATTGCTTATTTTAGTTTCACAAGTGGATATTTAGTATACTTTAAAATAACTAAATACACAAGACATTTTTATAATGAATTTTTCACGAACGTAGTCGTATTTCCTACGTTATTTTAAACAATTCAACATTAATCTTTAACAAATGATGTATTAAAGCGCATTTCAGTGTTTTCGGGATATCCTGTATATTGGAGAAAATTGATAAAATACGCTCTATAGCGCGATCCCTGAATTAATTATTCTTTAAAAGACATTTCATGTAGTATATATTATTCTTTTGTCGCATTCTCAATCGAACTTAGGAATTGAGCGAGCATAATGAACGCTTGTACAAAATATTAACTACATTTGAAGTTTCTGTATAAACGGGCAAAAATCAATAATTTATAATTTACTGTAGTTCTGCACTGTACCAGATGTAAGTCTTAATCACATAATCAAGGCATATATAACTGATAAATAACATTTTCAACTGGCAAAATTAAATTGTCTAAATAGCATCACAACGTCATACTTATTTACAAGAATAAAAACTACTCATGTAATACGATTTCTGATTAAAATAATTTATTTATAAATAACACATAGTAATTATTCACCAAACATGATTTACATACATATATTTAGAATTTCTAAATACATTATAAGCATTCACTTACCTTTACATTCAGAGCAAAATGTTCGAATTTTAGGATAAATTTTCATGAAAGAAAATGGCGCAAGATTCACCAAACGATTACCTACATCTAAAGTTCTTTAGTACGACAAAAGTATAAACAAAATTGTTTTAAAATAATAAAATAATATAACATTTATAATACTTAGAATAATAAAATAGAATACTGTGACTGGGGAAAACAGGCCTCAATGATAAACTCATTTTTAGGGATGGCAACTCATAAGCAGGCCCGTTACTAATTGCGAAGGCCCCGATTAAACTCGCACAGCCGACATTGCATTATGTATTTTAATTTTTTACTTTTGACCAGAGGCGTAGCCAAGGAGGAGGGGGGGGGGTTAAGGGGTCATAATTCCCCCCCATGAGAATTTTTTTGACCTACAAAATGTATATTCTTCACTGCATTATCACACACACGTATCTATACATATAAAAATGAATGTGTGTGTTTGTGTGTATGACGTTGTAAAACTCCAAAACCATTTGACCGATCACCATGAAATTTGGTACACTTAAGTCTTTTGTCACTGAGAAGGTTTTTATGCTATCCATTTTACTCTAGCTCGCCGCTAGGTGGCGCTGCAGAACGTCGAGTACTATTCAAGAGCTTGCTATGAAAATACCGTTTAACTTATCTTGACGAAAATTGTTACGTATGGATATTTGAACACGAAGAATGTTTTTACGCAATCCATTTTGATATAACTTGCCGCTTGGTGGCGCTGCAGAGGGTCGAATTCTATTCTGTTGGACCGCTTGCTATGAAAATACCATTCAACCATTTTTGATAAAATTTGCCATTTATGGATATTTGAACACGGAGAATATTTATACGCAATCCATTTTGCTATAACTTGCCGCTAGGTGGCGCTGCAGAACGTTGATTTCTATTCCGTTCGACCGCTTGCTATAAAAATACTATTCAACCGATTTTGATGAAAATTGGTACACACGGATATTTGAAGACGTAGAATATTTTTACGTTATCCCTTTTGCCATAACGTGCCGCTAGGTGGGGCTGCAGAACGTCGAATTCTATTCAACCGCTTGCTATGTAAATACCATTCAACTAATTTTGATAAAAATTGCCATTTATGGATATTTGAACACGGAGAATATTTTTACGCAATTCATTTTGCTATAATTTGCCGCTAGGTGGCGCTACAGAGCGTTGAATTCTATTCCGTTGGACCGCTTGCTATGAAAATACCATTCAACCAATTTTCATGAAAATTGGTACACACGGATATTTGAAGACGTAGAATATTTTTACGTTATCCCTTTTGCCTTAACATGCCGCTAGAGGACGCTGCAGAACGTTGAATTATATTCCACTCAACCCTCTTGCCATGAAAATAACGTTCAACCAATTTTGGCAAAAATTGGCATACGTATGGATATTTGAACAGGGAGAATATTTTTACGCAATCCATTTTGCTATAACTTGCCGCTAGGTGGCGCTGCAGAGCGTCGTATTCTATTCCGTTCGACCGCTTGCTATGAAAATACTATTCAACCAATTTTATGAAAATTGGTACATACGGATATTTGAAGACGTAGAATATTTTTACGTTATCCCTTTTGCCATAACTTGCCGCTAGATGACGCTGCAGAACGTCGAATTATATTCCGTTCAACCCTCTTGCTATGAAAATAACGTTCAAGCGATTTTGGCAAAAATTGGTATACGTATGGATATTTGAACACGGAAAATATTTTTACACTGTCTGTTTTGCCATGACTTGCTGCTAGATGGCGCTGCAGTACATCGAATTCTATTCCGTTCGACCGCTTCCTATGCAAGTACCATTCAACTAATTTTGATGAAAATTGGTACACACGGATATTTGAAGACGTAGAATATTTTTATTTTATCAATTTTGCTGTAACTTGACGCTAGATGGCGCTGCAGAACGTCGATTTCTATTTCATTTAATCGTTTGCTGTGAAAATACCGGTCAACCAATTTTGATGACAATTGGTACACATGGATATATGAACATGGAGAATATTTTTAAGCTATCCGTTTTGCTATAACTTGCCGCAAGATGACGCTGCAGCGCATCAACTTCTATACCATTCAACCAATCGCCATAAAAATTTTGATGCTTACACATTTGAGCACGGAGAATGTATTCTAACTATTCATTTAGCTTTTACTCACTACTAGCGCATTATTACTTTAACTCGCCATTAGATGGCAATGCAGCGCACCAACTTCATGACCGGACAATTGATCTCTATGAAAATTGATATAGATAGATACTTGAACACGGAGAATATTTTCGTGTTATCCATTTTGCTATAAATAGCTACTTTTGTGCTGTAGCACATCATTACTTTGACTCGCCAATAGATAGCACTGCAACGTATCAGCTTCTTACTTTAATTCGTCTATTGATGGGGCTGCAGCATATAAAGACTGTTCAACTGATCGCTATGAAAACTGGTATAGATATATTTGAACTCGGAGAACATTTTGGCGTTATCCATTTTGCTATAACTTGCCATTAGATGTCACTTCAATCCAATATCTTCAGGACCGTTCAACTAATCGCCATGGAAATTCGTAAATATAGATGATTGAACGAAACGAAGATTTTCTTAGCATCCGTTTAGCTATAACTGGCCTTCTTTAGCGTTCAACCGTTTGCTATGTAAATACCGTTCAGCTGATTTATGAAAATTGGTACACACAGATATTTGAGCACGGAGAATAACCTTTACGCAACTCATTTTGCTACGACTTGACTCTAGATGCCGATGCAGCGCACTAACTTCAAAGCCGTTCGACTGATCACCTTAAAAATTGGTGTACATACACATTTAAGTAGAGAGAATATTTTTTTAGTATTCAGTTGGCTGTACTCACAACTTGATGGCACTGCAGCTAGGGCCTGATATCTGGAAGGGCATTCGGGGCAAGCGCCCGGGCCCCCAACATAAAGGGGGCCCCCAAATTGTTCTTTAAGTTTAAAAATTTGTAAATTTTCAAAAAGTTTTCGAAAGAGGGTCCCCTAATGAAGTTTTTGTTCAGGGTCTCCCAACTCGGCAAATCTGCCCCTGACTGCAGCCCTAGAGTTTATTATTTTAACTCACCACTAGATAGCACTTCAACAATCAGTTTCTTGATCGTTCAACTAACCGCTCTGAAAACTGGTATACATACACATTTGAACACGGAGAATATTTTCGCGTTATCCATTTTGCTTAACACTCGCCCTTGGATGGCGCTCTAGCGTATTATTACTTTAATTCGCCACTAGATTTCGCTAAAGCGTATCTTGACCGTTAAACTGTTTGCTATGAAAATTCGTACATATAGATATTTGAACATGAAAATATTTTGATGCTATCCATTTTGCAAAAACTTCGACAGTTGATGGCGCTGCGCCGAATCATCTTCTTCACCGTTCAAACGATCGCCATTAAATTCATTTTTGCATAATTATTGAATGCAGATAATATTTATGAGATATCAATTTTGCTATATCTATTCATTATGATAATTAGTAATTACAACAAACCGTAATATCAAAAAAGAATCCATTCATTCCCGGGCGAAGAACGGGGCATTCAGCTAGTACATATATATGAGTTGTAGTAGTCGTACACCCCCCCCATGAAAAATTTCCTGCTACGCCCCTGCTTTTGACTATTTTGATTAGATTTTACCTGTTTGCGGTTTATTCAAAATATGTAGGCAGTCACTTATCTTAAACTATAGGCATAAGTTTTATAAGTTTTGAATACAACTGGAAACAGTCTGAAATTCTATACAGAGTGTGTAAATATTTGTTTGCGTATCGCATATAAACCACTGAAGCGAATGTAATGAAAGTTATCTCATCAGTATAAGTACCTAACTTTAATTATAGGCGCTAAAATATTGCAAAATGTTTCATAAATTTTGAGATCGTATGAAAATTGCGTAAATGTTTGTACACCGACTGCTGAAACATTACTCAATGAAATAGAATGAAGTTGGAATTATGGTAAATGTCAATTTGATTTAAACTATAGATGCCAAAACTGCTTTAAATAATTGAATAGTCTTTGAGATTTTTTGAAAATCACGTAAATGTTTGTTCTCGCATCCATCAAAGACGACTTAAGAGAATAGACTTCTAATTTGCTTAGATGATACACAACAAGAGAAAAAGTGTCGAACGTTTAAAACAAAATTTGGGATAAATTAAAAAATTTTGCAAAAATTTCACTGCATTTTCCTCGCTTCCTGGTTTTTTGTTTTTGGGGGGGGGGAGTAGGTAGGGGATGGGGGCATTAATTTAAGGTGGCAGGATGTAACATAATACAATGCTTAACTACTCAATTTAAGTGGATTCAGTGGCAAATTACGTGGATTTTCTTTCCAAAATTTTTATTAGCCTTTTTTCTGAAAACTGTGCGTAAAAGTTTGGGCATAAGATTGAAATATCTACAGTTAATCAAACAAAATTTAGTTACAGACGTGCAGATTGAGTTAAATAATATTATTTGAATTCTTACGAATTAAATTATAAAAATAATGAAGTAGATATGATTTTGAGAAAATTTTGTCTGACCACTATACGTAAAAACAACTAGGGGAATGCAATGAAATTTTGTTAAATAGTAGGTAGATAGTGAACCCAAATTTTACGTTTTGAATTTTCTACAAATTCGAATTCGTTTTGAGGTATGAGAACCGTATAATAAAGATTTTCGCGCATCAAGGAAAATTATCTAAAATACAGCCAACTCCGGATATGATGAACCTTCGGCTACAGTGAAAGCAAACCATTAGTCCAGATTCCCACACATTATCTTTGTTCACCATGGGGACACTTCGGTTGTAGTGAACTTCGGATATAGGTGACGAAATTTGATGGTCCCGTTCAGAGCTTCACTATAACCGGAGCTGACTGTATAATCAAATAAAACGTTGCAGCTTTAAATACAGACTACAAGCTATTAAAAAGCATTTTCCAGATATTCCCTTTACGATTTAATATTCATTACTAAGCATCTCCTTCTGCAACTTTGAATGCCCCCCTTGACATCAAAAGTTCATATCACTAAAATAAAACGTTATATTTGAAAGTAAAATATTTTCTGACAGTTTGATTTAGTAATGTATTACTCTCTAATCTGCAATCTTTTAACAATACACAGAAGTTATGGATTTGCTTTCTGTATTTCTGGTAGTATACTAATTTCACTTTTGTACTCCTAAAATACAAACGAAAATTCATAATTTTTGGAAATTTGCACATCATACTAATCCGTCAGCGAAGGGTATAACTATCGCCTTAACATATTCGTATGGAGCAGCCCATCGGATTTCCTTTTTGCTTGTACACTTTGTGCTTAATTCTCTCTGAAAGTTGATCATCATTTTAGGTTATTATATAAAAGAAACAGTCATTCGAAGGATTTTCTTAACGCAATGTAATGAAATTATGTAATTTCATTTGGTGTGTTGCGGATATGCAACATTAGCGTAACTGATATGTGGAATAAAAGCCTCAGTCGCTCTGAGAGTGCATGGAAAAGAATTGTTTGTTGAACTGAACAAAATTTTTCTGATCCAACAAAAATTTGGTGGCGCTATTTCAACCGAATAATTTTGTTGGTTTTAACAAAATTTATCTTGAATCGACAAAAATCAACAAAATATTTCCTTGAATGAACAAAAATTTTGTTGATTGAATAAAAATATTTCTTTAGAGCCAACCAAAATTTTGTTAAATAAACAGAACACATTTTTTAGTGGATCTGTACGCATGAGTTATGACATAATAACTGAGAAATCACGGTGTAAAACATACAAAATATTCCTCCTACAAAAGTTGCGGTTGTATATGGTAACCAGATAACAGAATTAAGAGTACAACATAGACCATTGCATAAGCTGGAGCAGCCCTACCCCCAATAACAAAAAATAAAAACCTGACTATTGTAACGGGTCATAATGAAAATGCCTAGCTTCATCCGATCGTCTTCCATAATAGAATTAAAATAATGGCCATTTCTCCCGGCAAAAAGCTGTTCAAATGACGCATACATTCAACAAGGAAAAGGAACTTCCTATGTTTATTAATATGGTCAATTCGTGATGGATAACATGGCTCAGCATTGATAACTCTGCACGCGACGATGAGTTGTGAAAAACCTTTTGAAAAGGGAAAACAACAAGCAGAAGGTGTTATATCAAATTTCCAAGCGGCAAACGTAGCGGAAATTTATTTGTGATTCAATTATTTAGCCTCGCAGAGATGTGTTTGCGTTCATTCCTTGTGTGCGCGAAATAACTTGAGTGCCTCTGATGTAAAAATCTGGAAAATAAGAAATATAAATTATTGTATCTGTACATTATTTGGAATTCAAAATTTTGGCGATTTCTACCCGTTTCAAGCACCTGGGAACCCAGTACGAGCGTCAGAGAAAAAGAAATATAGTTTTAAAAAACTAAAAAACACGCTTTAGTGCTAAATTGAAGTAACTAAAAAGTGACAAATAATTTTTAATATGGAAATTAATTAATGAACGAAAAATAGTATATTGTGAAAAAAGTGTGGGACGCTTTGTGCTATATTTTTTGTATCATTTTTTTTACTAATCGTACCGATCGAATATTCTCAAGAACTGATATATGGAGTACCCCACGCTTTTTTCACAATAATAATATTTTTCGTTCATAAATTTATTTCTATATTAATAATTATTTTTCACTTTTTAGTTACTTCAATTTATCTCTAAAGCGTGTTTTTTAGTTTTTTTAAACTATATTTATTTTCCACTTTTTAGTTCGATTTGCTATAAAAGCGTGTTTTTTAGTTTTTTTTAATACATCTAGGCATACTTCGAAGTTCTATTGATTTATCAATTGATAAATTATTCTTGAACCAGAGGATTCAAGTAGTATTAGTGCAAAATATTTCGCTATACTAAATGGCTCTTGTCACGTACACAAAATTACGATGCCACAGTGTCTTTATCACTCTGCAGCTCTTTTATAAATAATATATTTTTAAAAAAAGAAACTACCTTAAAAGTACTTAAACCACTTAATATTTGAAAATTGCAGACATATGCGTAATATTGCAAATTCAAAGCTGCAACGCTATGCCACTTCCAACTGCAGTTAAGTGCATCCGATCTAATTGCAAAAATATGTCCTTAACAAAATGGAAAACTTCTGTAAAAGTGTTTTAAGTCTTAATAATTTGCTGACTACATAAATGCATTATAAGAACATCAGTGATTTTAATTTGCAATTGCTACCATGTCTTCAACAACATAATTTTATTTACTTAACAAATTTTATGTTGCACTAAAAAAGAATAATATACAATATTGAGGTAAAATTTTTAGATTTTCCATCTAGATTTCAAAAACATAATACGCAGACATACCATTGAATACAGTTACCAATAGCGAGAGAGGTTCTACCTCATTGTGCTGAGCCGAGTGCCGAAAGGGTACGCATGCGTAGACCGCGCTCTTGCTCCATCTCTCTCGCTCTCACGCAAAGGATCTCTAAGAAAATTACTAATCCTGACGATCCTAATAAGGATAAAGGGATAAACTTATCAAAATATTATGGTATTGTCATCGGTCCTTGATAAGTAAGTTTAAATTAAATCTGACAGTTTAAAGTGGGTCAAAATCGAGTTCAAGGATTCGCTTACAAGGAAACAAACATACAGGTGAAACTAATAAAAGCGTGTTAAAAAAAAAGTTTGTCTGTCGTTTTGTCATTCTGTCCGTAATGTCTGTCCGTCCGTTTTTTTTTTTTTTTTTTTTTTTGCATCACATGTAAACCACACATCACATAACCACGCATCACATAATTTTCTAAACGTTTTGATTTGATTTTGCGAAAATTTATCCACAATATGTAAATATTTGTTTGTCTGTCACAGGGATGGGCAAACTACGGCTCGCCGGAAGGTTTTATCCGGACCGCGGATGGAATTTTAATTTTCCGGTCCGACGGAAATTGAAAGAATACATATATTTATATATTATATATCCATATTAAGAATTATGAAGATGGCTCGAAAAAAGTGCATTTTGAGTTGGAACGCAGATTTCAAGAGTTCAGTGCCATTCAAACAGACTTGGATATTTTTACCATGCCTTTCAACGTAAATTGTGAAGCAGTGAGGACAGATTTGCAGCTCGAATTAATTGAATTTCAATCTAACAATCATCCCAAGCAGTTGTTTCTAAATATGCCAAAGTTCGAGTTTTACAAATCATTATCGAAAGAAAGTTTCCCAAATTTAATATCTCACGCCCAGAAAATCAGTGCTACGTTTATTCTTACATATGTGAACAAGTGTTTTCAACTATGAACCTTAGAGAGAGTTCTTTCAGAAGTAGACTGACAGATGAGCATTTAGCCTCGTTCCTTAGAATCAGTGCATCTCACTTCGAACCTCAATATAAGGAACTTTTAAAATTGAAATCGCAATTTCATTCATCTCATTAACATATTTAAATTGTAATACTTGTATATTGTTTTTAAAATTTTAGAAAAATTTATCTTGACCCGCCAATTTTTTTTTTTTCGATTTTTGGCCCGCGACCGAAAAAAGTTTGCCCATCCCTGGTCTATCACATATAAATTACTGATGTCAATGAAATAAAATTTAGCATCATCATAAATAGTCACTCAATTTAAACTGTAGGTGTGGGAATTTAAAAAAAAAATTGATTAGATTATGAGATTTAGCGGCACATCACGTGCTAATGACTAAAGCGAATGAAACGAAATTTGGTGACATGATAGGCAGTGACTCAACTTAAACTATAGGTGTCGAAAAAAAAAAAAAAAAAAAATCTGATTAAATTTTTAGATTTTGCGCAAATTTATGCAAAATGTTAAAATACTTGCCCATCACGCATAAATCACCGAAGCGAATTAAATAAAATTTAGTATCGTCACAGGTGGTCACTTAAAGTATAGGCGTCAAAGTACTACTTCAAAATTTTATATAGATTTTGAGAGTTTGGGAAAACTGAGTACATGCTTTTTCCATTCCTGAAAATGGCAATGGAATAGAAGGAATTTCGGAATTATTTTAGATGGCTTGTTAATTTAAACTATAGATGCCAAAATTGTTTTTAAGTATTTCACAGATTTTAAGATTTTTTGAAAATCGTATAAATGATTGTTTTCTCGCATCCCTCAAATTGGCTTAAGAGAAAGGCATGAAATTTAGCAACATCATCAGCACCGACTAAAACAATAAATGTCAGAATTTTCCGAAAAATTTGAATAAATTTTAAAACATTTTTTAAATGTTTATTTGGTTTTTAAATTTTGTGAAAATTGTATACAGTTGTGCAAAATTTTCTTGAAGCATAATGTTAAAATGTCTATGGGGAATCAGAGAATATTTAGTTACAGGTTAGGAATGACCTCTGGAATTGAAAAGCTCATCAAGCAGAATAGCAGAATAAAACTTAAATTAAAATTTAAAAAAATCTCTATTGTCAATTTTAATCATTACAGGTTACTCTCTAACTTGTAATGTTTAACAATACACAGAAGTTATAATATTGTTTTCTATTGCCAATATCCTAATTCCATTCTGTGTACTTACAATGCTGACGAAAATTCAGCCTTTTTGGAAATTTGCATTACATACTAAACAGTTAACGACGAATACTTCAGCTAGTAAGAAATATAAATCTTGCTATCTATATAAATAAAATTAGACTTGTCTATACATTACTTGGAATTCAAAAATTTGGCGATTTCTATCCGTTTCAAGCACCTGGCAAGCCGATGTGAACTTAAAAAATAACTTGTCTGTTAGTCGTTCTGTCATTTCTGTCCGTCACGCTTTATTTGTTTGCCCATCACCACGTAAAAATGACTGAAGCGGATGAAATGAAACTTGGTGACATGATAGGTAGTAACTCAACTTAAACTATAGAAGTTGAATTTTGTAAACATTTTGAATAGATTTTGCGATTTTGCGATGTTTAAATTTCTATAAATGAAATATGCTCACTAACTTGTGCGTGATGTGTGGCATGCTGATCAGCATTCTTGGTTTTTCATGCAGCCGATTCGTGTTCGAGATCCCATTCCAATTTTTTCGGAGGGAAAAAAAAAAGCTCGTCCCCTGATTTTTTCCCTTGAACTCTCTACCAGAGTTTACAAAAGTATATTTTTCCATCAAGTATTTAAATAAAAGTAAATAACATAACTAAATCATAATATGCAAATTTTTCAGAAAGTTCTGTAGAACTAGAAAAAAAGAAAAAACCTTATACACTTTTAATCAAAGATCCATTAAGAAAACAGCCCTTAATACTGGTAACAAAATTAAAGAGTAAACTAAAATTAAGTAAAAAGACTTTTTTAAACCACACTTTTATTTCAAACGAACAACAAAGATTAATATAATCTATATATATAGATATATATTTTTTTCTAATAACCGGGATTATTGAAATTTTTTATGAGTGAAAATGCTCAGGGCACAGATACATTAGATATGAAATGTACTCAAAAAAGCGTGATTACTAGGTATGTATGTAACATACTAATTCAAAAGCCCGCTGAAATCCCAAACTGCTAAATGTTTAAACTGCGTAGTTAAAGAGCAAAGGTAATTCGCTTTCGAAAACCGCAACTACTACAGGGTCCATAGCAGTTTCTTACTAAATGTGTGGTTAATCCCCGCTGTTTGGTCCGACTGACTCCTTTAGATGAAAATATTCATGCAGCCCAGACAGTGGCGTTGGCGTAGCCAAGCGGGGTGCTTAGGGGGGTCATAAACACCCCCATGAGAATTTTTTTGCCATACAAAATGCATATTCTTCACTCCCTTATCACACACCTATACATACACACACACACATATATATATATATAAAATGAAGTAGTCGTAACCCATGAAAAATTCACGGCTACGCCACTGAGCCCAGATATGGGTTCGCTCAATCATTGTGTGTGTTTATTTTTTATTTTATTTTACTTTGATCTGATAATCAAACTCTCGAATTTGGCAATTTTAATTCTTTTATCTTTCGTAATTTCGCTTTGTTGAAGCCTCTGTCCTATCACCCCACTCCAAATTTAGTTTTTGGAAGTCATCCCAAGTAGCAGTAATTTTTGCTACTTTTTTTTTTTTTTTTTACTTCAGTCACCATAGATGTTGAAAAAAAGTAGGGAACCCTGATAATGCTGAAAGACTTTTTTGGGATGACTAATCCTTAACCCTCTATTCCCCCCCCCCTTACTTTTTTGGATAAAACTTCCACAAGTATGACAAATGTCCCTTTTCCTTTTTTACATCTTGTCCTTTACAAGATGTCATTTTTTGAATTGTCATATCTTGTTGGAAGAGTAAGTTGGTCCACTACACGGCCACAGCTTCTCATCCCTATTCGTCAGGGAGCACAATAGGGAGAAAGCTAACCACTTAATTTTTCACAAACAACGACGCACCCCCTATCTGCTTAAGATTAGAGGTTAGAAAGAATCTCGAAATTAGGAAGATAGAGTCAAACACTTACAAACAGGTACCTGAACAACAAAAAACATAGGATCCCCAAAAAGAAATTAGATAAGTTTGTTTGAATAATGAATGACATACTTTGAGTAGAATAACTTAAAAGAGAAATAAAAAACCAAATAGAAAAAATACTGAGAGTTGAGTATGAGAAAAGACAATTATTTAAAAAAATTAGAGAAATAATTTTGAAAACGAGGCATTAAAAGTTTTGAAGTAGTTGAATATAGGATGTATAGAATTTATTTTATGACATTTATTGTATTTTAAGTTATACTAGGTGAAGCACCCGTACTTCGCCCGGAATGGATATTGATAAGCCAGCAATTACAAATGGAAAATAAATATATATTAAACATACTTTGGTTATATATTTAATCGCTAAAAAATCTGTTTTACAGTATTCGTTAGCCATATTCTAACCATACTTGATTTTTTAAAATGCTGTTTGGAATGTGCATCATATTCCCCGCGTATTTGTCTCGTTCTTCAAAATTGAAATCTACGTTAAAATCGTCTATTAAAACTGTTTTAAAATCCCCACCAGAAATATTCTGACTATACTTCACCTTTATTTACACGAATATAGACACGAATATTCCAATTAAATAAACAGTAGGGTTAGGCAATTTCTGTACAAAGATGGTTGTGTTGTGGGATTATGGCCAATTAGCTAAACGTTGACTCTAGGCCGGGGGGGTGAGTGCCCCGATATGGGAGTCTTTCTAAGGGGTGCTAACCTGTAATTATGCTAAGTTTCGGAGGACACCACAGAAACTCCAAACGGTTAGGTCGGCGGACACGATTTTGTTTTGAACCAGGCACCTTCCGTCTCCCAGTTCAGCATCCTAAGCGCTCGGCCACTGGTGGAGCACTCGACAAAGATGGAACATATCGTTTCGAGGACTCATTTCTTTTATGCCAAACTTCGCGATAAATCACCAAAAATGGTAAACCTTGGAGACATTTAATCTGGCAACCCGTGAAACATGATTCGCCCTTTCACCAGGTAGACAAAAACCTTTGTCTGGAATTAACAGCACTCAAGATCTAAAAAAATATGTGAAAAACACCTTTTTTGTCAACTATCCTTTATTAAGGTCGATTTTTAAAAAAACCTTGAAAAAGATTTTTATGAATTAGTGTTCGTTTCATTTTAGTGCAAGATTTTTATGGCTATGTTCATTTCCCTTCGATGTATGTAGACAAATATGGAAGTAACTTTTTGGCCCCTCACACCAGTTTGGACACGAACTTTAAAAAACTCTGAAAATAACTGTTATGCATTCATGTGCGCTGCATTTTAAAGCAAGGATTTTATGGCTATCTATTTCCCTTTTAGATATGATGTAAATTTGGAAACAACGTTTAGACCCTTATCCCCGTTTTGATGTGAATTCTAGAAAATCCTGGAAATGATTTTAAGGCTTTTGTGTTCACTATATTTTTAAGCAAGTATTTTAAGCTATCTCGTCTTCCTCTGATACATGAAGGGAAAGGTGAAAAGAACGTCAAAAAACGTTTCGGCCCCTTACACATGTTTCGGTGCGAATTCTAAAACACCCTGAAAATTATTGTTAGGCATTCGTGTTTGCTACATTCTAAAGCAACAGTTTTATGGCTATCTCCAGTTCCCTTCGAGATATGATGGCAAATTCGAAAATAACGTTTTGGAACCTTATCCCCGTTTTGATGCGCATTCTAAAGAACCCTGAAAATGAATTTTAAGCATTTGTGTTCACAATACTTTTAAGCCGGAATTTTACGGTTACCTCTTTTTCCTCTGATATATGAAGGGAAATATGAAAAGAACGTTTTGGACCCTTACCCCCTTTTGGGTACGAATTTAGAAAACACTGAAAATGATTTTTAGGTATTGCTGTTAGTTGCATTTTAAAGCAAGAATTTATGGCTGTCTCTTTTTTCCTCTGAGATATGAAGGGGAATGTGGAAAGAACGTTTTGGCCCTTTTCGTTCGTTTGGGTGCGAATTCTAAAAAATCCTGAAAATGACTTTTAGGTATTTCTGTTAGTCATATTTTAAAGCAAGAATTCCACGGCTATCTCTTTTACCCCCTGAGATATGAAGGGAAACGTGAAAAAAACGTTTTAGGTCGCCACTGCCGTCTGGGTTCGAATTTTCAAAAATTGCTTTTTAAATGACGCCTTGGGCACAAAAGCTATGAGCTCCTAAAATTTCATGTCTATATCTGCGGTAGATTTGACTGGGCGATGATCATCAGTCAGTCAGGACATCTTCCTTTATATATAGAGATTATTACACTTTTAGGTTGCCAATTAATATAGTTTTAATGATTAAGTGTCTTCAAATACCTTAAATTGTGTGTTTATCGTTAATTTGTTGACTTTCGTTAAAACTTGTGCATACTTCCTAGAGACTCATGACTGCGAAGCTCGCCAAAGTGGCGATTTTTATGTTGGCGAGAGTGGGGAGGGGGGGAGGGTTAAAGTAGGAATCAACCAGAAAATAAGCATTTATTCTCTTCAACATAGACTACCTTAAATGTCTGATTATATCCATGTTCTTCAATAACGTCTGCCCCAAATGAAGTCATTTGAAAATAGCCATTGTGTTTTTGAGTATTCGCTAGGAGATGTCATGATTCTGATAAATATTTATTTTCATTTGCCACATTAATTTTTAACTATTTAAAAAGTGTTAGAACTATTTAATATCCAAGCTGTACCAATTTTAATTTCCATGTATCCAATATAGCGATACTTTGCAAATCCTCCATGGTTCTGTCTCGTGTAAAACATCAAGCTGTGTAATCTCGAGGACCTATTTAGAATCGCTTTAATTACGAATAGGACGTTAGTGTTGCAGAGTATACAAATTTCACACGTTTTTTAATTTATGACGTCGGGGTTTAACTTCCGTAAAAGATACACCAAACTCATTTTTAGTAAAAAAATTCCTAAAAATCTGCAAATTATGCTACATATTCAGAAAGAACTGTTTTTAAAAGAAAATTTTCTCCTCTATCCGATGATGTAAATGCTGTTTTGCTGCAAACGTAATTACCACCGTTATTACGAATTAGGTAAGGAAAAATTCAAAAAATTGCATAAAATAAAAAAAAATTCTAATTGGAATTTCGAAAATTTTAATAGTTATTCTGCTATTCGGAGCGAAGACGAATCCAACGAATCAAAGATCATTAAAATCGGTCCAGCCATTCTTGAGTTATAAGTGTTGGAACAAACCCGACTTTGTTTTATGTATATAGATTTTTATATAATATGTTGAAAATTCATAATATTGAAAAAAAGGTGAAGAATGAATAATTTGTGATTTATTATTATTGAGAAAGTTGATGTTTATTTAGTAAGTGTTAATATTTTTACCTTTTACTGTATTTTAAGTGATTAAGTCAATTTGTTTATTAAAATGTGAAAAATTAAAATGTAAAGAGAAATAATTTTATTTGTGATATTTTTGAGGGCATTGAAAAAAGACTGTGACATTTTATTTATTTTTTTACTATACAACAAACTTTCTAAGACTATGCGAACACAAAATGCACACAAAGAGATTGTGTTGAACACCACCAGAGCCGTACCCAGAAAAAAATTTCGGTGGTGGGAGGGACTAAGAGGTGAAAAAGGCTAATTTTTTTACAAAATGGCTTCATTATTATTGTTTTATTAACAAAATTTTATATTTCGGGTGGGGGACGGACCCCCTGGGTACAGCCGGGAACACCATAGTGAATTATTCTTCGAAAACTTTTCTTTTTTTTTTTTTTTCAGCTACTTATTTTTGTGCATTTATAATAATTTGTCCAGTTAATTTGCAATGTGCATTTAATTTTGATTCTAGTTTTTATGACTTACCACGTGACCTTCTTATTTTTATTTTTTTTTTTCTCAATTTTTTTTAAAGGCTTTTTCCAAATATTTAGCTACGCGCTTCCTCACTCTTCTGAGTGAGTCTGCCCTCCATTGCAGGCATTGGTGGACAGCCTAGCCTCTTCTCGGACAGGGGGATGGGGATATTCTATAACGTAATAAATCGAAAGCCCGCTGAAATCCCAAACTGCTAAACGTTTAAACTGCGTAGTTAAAGAACAAAGGAAATTCGCTTTCGAAAACCGGAACTACTAATCGGTCCCTACCAGTTTCTTTTCAAATTTGTGGCCAGTCTCCGCTGTTTGGTCCGATTGGCTTGTTTAAATCAAAACTTTCATGTGGCCCAGACATGGGTTCACACAATCATT
Organism: Cheiracanthium punctorium; assembly: GCA_038373885.1. Classification (NCBI taxonomy): domain Eukaryota; kingdom Metazoa; phylum Arthropoda; class Arachnida; order Araneae; family Cheiracanthiidae; genus Cheiracanthium; species Cheiracanthium punctorium. The sequence continues at coordinate 514,925 of JAWZYV010015925.1, forward strand.
GCAGGTTGAAAGGTCACGTGAAAAGACCTCAACAGAGTTGATAAAAAGCTTGACGCATCTGAAGAGAGATTACTGCGTGGCCTCTCTTGCCTAGAAAACCTGTAAGAAATCGTATAATAAAATGTAATTCACAGCACTAGCATCTTTACTGCGCCAACAGCCGTTTAAAGCCCGAGTATACCGGGGTTGCCCCTGCGCCCCGGGATTTCGAAAGGTCATCTCCAAGACTCCCAGCTTGGTGCTAAAAGCCCGAGTTCCGATAGTGCCGCCTGCTCTGCCCAACATCGCCCGACTACGGAAAACCACCCAACGTTGTGTATGTTTCAGACGGTGATATTACGCCGCTCCTGCCCAGCAGCCATGTTCGCGAAATCTCTTTCCCCGAACCAACCACTACGATCCACGACAGCACCTTCCTGTGGCCGATGTATATTACATGTATACACATATACATATGTATTACTTATTTTCATTTCAAACACAGTCAAATACAGTTTTTAAATAATTATTTTTACTTCAATGCTCATAAAATAAAAGTATTACATACCTCGAAGCCTAATTATTACAGTGCACCCAAAGTCCTTAAAAATCTCCGTATATGTTTGTAGGAAAACTTTTTGGTGAAAAGTTAAGACTGTACTATTATTTGACACACTATTATTTTTAATATGTAAAGTTATTTAATAGATTTTTCAAGTGACCGCTTCAGATAAGTTAATTGAGAATAAAACTAAATTGATTAATCGATCCAGCCTTGTTACATAGCATTTTCTGAAGCGAAATGCACTTGCTATGTTAATTGCTATATCTCTGTATATTAAGTATAATTTACGCGTATCATCCATTTGGCCGAGCATAACCACTTAAGCAACACAGCATCTTAAACACATATCTAAATCTGAATCATTACGACAAATTTTCATTCGTGGAACTGCCTTTAAAGTTAATATATTTGCACTCGTTTCGTTTCGCACTGACCAATATGTCGGCGAATATGCCGGCCGAATCAAGTCTTAATGGCCATAAATCTTAAAAGATGGAGATCTCTTTGAATATTTGAGTACAAATACACTTCAGAATGCAATTAAAAGGTTAATCAAAGCAATTGGACGAGATGGACCATAAATATTCCTGGTCATTCACAGAAAACTTTTGAAGATTGGTTCGAAGAATATTTATTTGGGAAATCCCCATTTAAAATAGAGAGACATTTTCTAAATGCTTTTAAAATTATTGATAAATACAGTAAATTTCCTATTGCGTAAACCGACCACGACCAGTAGATGAATATTTGAACACAATTCGTTAGAAAAAAATCGTAATACAGTGTAACCTCGTTTGTACATCACTCTCGGGACCATTTAAAAATGACTTACGAAGCTGAGAAGAGTGATTTCTTAAGCGGAGTTTATATTAAATGCAAAATGAAATTCTAAATTTTTATAGTATAATAAGTGTCCCTATAATTATCTTGTATTATAATTTTATTAATTAGTAGAATAAGAATTTAAATCTATAAAATTTATGACGAATGAAAGAAATGATAAGTAAAGACGGTATAGGGAAAATTACGGCCAATTATGTGCTCGTGGGATCTAGGCCGAGAGGTGGATTGTCCTCCGTAGGGGGGCTTTCTAAGGGGTCCTAACCCGTATCCACGCTAAGTTTTGGAGGAAACCACGGAAAACCCCGAACGGCTAAGTCGACGGACGCGAGCTAGGTTTGATCCAGGTACCTTCCGTTTCCCAATTGAGAACGCAATTGCGTTTGGCCACTGGTGGGGCAAAGACAGTATATAATACAATTGTGCAGTCTGCCATATTTAATCTGCCATTGTACGGAAGTTGAAAGAAGAATATAGTCCTGATGAGCTCCTAAAATTGGTTGATAAGACAACAATCTTTGTAAGGAAAAACGCTCAGAGTCTTCCTCAACAAAAATTAAGTGCTTTTGATAGATTATGTTAACAAAGAAATAGGACAGTTTGTATATTGCACTCTTAAAAGAGACGTCTTATGCGAAGTGGTTTAAAAAAAAATAGCGACGCAATAAGCGGAGTACAGTTTGTGAAAAGGCGTAATATAAAGGCCGGGACTTCTCAAAGATGGTGTAATATATGTAGAGAGACGTCTTGTCGAGAAAGTTCGACTGCATATATTTCTTTTAATGCAGCCTTTTGTATTTATCTTTGTGAATACATACATTGTTTTATGCAATTTATGTAAAATAATCGGGGGAGCTTATAAGCTATTAGATTTGGCTTTTTTGGGTTGTTCATGTCAAAAGTGGTACAATTAGCCCTCCGTAAATGAACAGACAACGCAACTGTAAGAAAGACAAATCCAATCAAATAATGTTTTAAAAACATCATATTTAAACAAGTTCTATTCAGAGCCCGAACAAGACAACTGTTGGCCCTGGACAGGAGAAAAACAATTGACCCCTTGCAATAACCTCCCCCTAAAAAAAAAAAAAAAAAAAAAAAAAAATTATGATTGGTTTATACTGAAAGTTTTAAATATCTTACCTCTTCCAAGCACAAATTTTGTTTTAAGTAATCTGAAATAAACACATATAGTTACATGGTGTAAACAATACACACATGGTGTAAACCATGTAAACAATGTAGTTACATGGTGTCAAAGAAACAGATAGTCAAACGTTACATTGAAATGTCGTATCACAGTTGTTAACATGTGTGGAATACAACCACTTTTTGTAAAGTCATTTTTTGTAAATATTTCTTAAAATAACAAATAATTCAAAAATTTTGCTACTTTTTAACATTAAAAATACTCTTTACAAAATGTGGTTAATTATTTTCCTACATATTGGTATGCTAAATTGACTATAAAGCATTTAGAAGAATTAAAAATAAATTTAAATTAATTTATACACAAATGAAAATTTTAATTATTTTCATTGTTCATACTTTATAATTTAAAAAATCCTTTAACTTTTGAAATTTTTTATCCTTTGTAATTTTAATTTTATTATAAAATTGTGAAAGTGTAAGATGTAAGATTTTTAGGTCCTAAAATCTGCGGGCCCTGGGCAGTTGTCCCGCTTGCCCTGCCGGTAATATGGCACTGGTTCTATTATTGGTGCGGATTATGAAACACACACGGTAGAGTAAAGGATTAAAATTTTTCATGTATTGGGACCCAACAATTGTTAATCGAAATTTTCCTGGTCAAATTTAGTAAAGTTTGGGAACTGAATCTAAAGTGCTAGATCTTTTCTTTTTCACGGCTTTATTAAGTGAAAAATAATTAAATTTTAAGAGATTTTTGACGAAAATGATATGCATTAAGTCTGCTTTGATTACAAGAATTGTAACTTGCGGAAGTTTTCAAGATGTGCAAATAAGTTCAGTTTTATAACTTAAAATTAAAAAGTGTACTGCAAGTCTTTTTGAAAACACATTTCAATAAACAAATTCACGCCGTTTATATTTTATCTGCCCAAATTTTACTAGAAGGTAGCGTCAAACTAAATAACGAAACTTTTATTTATACATCAAAGACACAGGTTTTGTTCAAAAATTTTATCCGCGATTTTCAAGCTTACTTCACTCTCAAAAATTATCTCTTCATTTCACGGAAACATGACGTTTCCAAGATGCAGAAATTATTCGTTGAAAAATGAGGAATAAATTAGTGTGTAAGACGCACTCTCGAAAATTGGTTCTTCAATTCACGGAAATTTTTACTGGTAGAAATGCTGCCAGATTATCTCCATTATTCGACAAATATCCGTTTATTTATTTCTCAACTTGAAAAAAATGAAAGAAAAAATAATTGAAAAAGAATTAAAATTAAAATATAAATAATTGGAAGTCAAATAGAAGAAGCTTTTTCAGATTCAGCGATTTTTCGCCTCTTGAGATTTTCAGGAAGAATTCACGGAAATATATCGTTTCCAAGGAATACAGAAATTATTCGTTGGAAAATGACCAATAAATTAGTGTTTATGGACGAATTTTTCTAAGAGTGTTTATAACCAAAACAAAGAAGTACAAAATAAGGTAATTAAATAGCACTTTTACAAAAATTCCTATAAAAACAATATTTGCTGCATGTACGTCGTAGACTGTAAATTTTCCCCTATCCCCAAAATATCCATTACCTGTTGATATAATATGACTTTTGGATACAAAATTGGCAGAAATATCGAACTTTTCAAATGCTCTTTCATTACTTTAACTAAAGTAAATGATTCCAAAACAGCGTTTAGCTTGAAGCAATCAAAATTTCCAATTTAGTGGAAAATTCTACTCGAATTTGAAGTTGCTGGTGCCATTGTATACAAAATATATTTTTACTGGAATAATAATATTGATTAATCTAAAAAGTTCTGTGCTTAGTTAATGAGCACCCAGAAAATGCTGTTGTATGAACCACTAACTATTTATGAGATGAAAAAATGAAACTATTTATGAGATGAGCTCCGACTGTTTAGTGAAACGGGGGCTACGACTGATGAAGACTGAATAAATTTTCAGTCAAAACGATCGTATCTTGTTATAAGTATGATTTTATGTGTGTGTTTTTTTATACAAGATTTAATTTTTTTTTCTTTTAACACCAGTATTTTGAATGTTTTTTCTGTATTTATGAGATGGTCAGTTTTTCGTAAATTCTCTTGCATTTGTAGTAAAAAACTGTGCAATAATCGTCTAAAAATTCAAACTAGAAGTTTAAAATAAATTCAAAATGTCGGCTTGCACTTATCTAAAATCCGTGGATTGCTTAAGCATATAAATTTAAAATGTCTCTTTTACTCTAAATGAAGTGTTCGGTTTATTGCTAAACACGCTTTTACCAGGAACAATAGTACGTACAATACGAGCACATAAGAGCTATAGGAAAAATCCCCTTGTAAATGTCTTAAAGTCACTTACCCATAGACTCAAATATATACCTGTGATTCTGCTTATGTTAAATATGGTGTTAAAAGGCAGAGTTTGTTATATCGCTTCTGTGAAGAACTAAATGTATAAGTGAATTCAAAGCAGGCACTCAGTACTGAAGCGAAAAGCCAAATTTTTAAGTCCATAAAAACCATTCAGGTTTCTCTTCGTTTCTTTAACCGTAAGTTTCTTTTGTTAAATCTATAGGAAAAATCATCTTGTAAATGTCTTAATGTCTCCTACCCATAGACTCAAATATACCTGTGATTCTGCTTATCTTAAATAAGGTGTTAAAAGGCAGAGTTTATTATATCGCTCCTTTGAAGAACTAAATGAATAAATAAATCCAAAGCACGCATCCAGTACCGAAGCGAAAAGCCAAATTTTAAGTCCATAAAAACCGTTCAGGTTTCCCTTTTTCTTTAATTTCTTTTGTTAAATCTACAGAGATATTTATTAGCATAGGATTTTTTATTGTGCTAACCCTTTTCTTTACACCAATGTATTTAATCTAACTACTCAAAATCGCTAAACTTGGGAAACCAGCCACTTCATTGCTGCTCAAAGTTATAAAATTAGGTATATTTTGTCGCAATGAATCCTTACTCTTTTAAATAAAACAATTAATTGAATATCTGTTTTCGCATGCAGACGATATTTTAATTAAAAATGGCGATTCAAGATTATTCAATTATTTTTACGAATGACATTTTTGTCTATTGCTTAGATTCAAGAACCTAAATCATATTATACGGCCGAATTCGCCGCGCATGCAACTATGATTCATCCCTCCCTCCAGTTTTCTGTTAATTCCTTCTAAGATAATTCGAGTTTCAAAATTTAAATCAGTTGCTTGACATTCTTGAAATTTTCCGGATTTTATTTATCACATGTTTGTATGGGATCTGGTTCCTGAGTAAATCGCATGAAATATACTCTGGAACCCGATACACAAGAAACCCTATAACTTAGAACGGTGTTGGGTAAAAAAAAGTTATTTACATAGGACCGTTCTGGAGGATCGTAATCCCATCTAAGATAATGATAATAATAATAATATAGCCTGCCCGCTAATCAAGTCTTTCTTGTGGGCCATTTAATGACCGAAGCGATTAACCAATGATTGTATTAAAAAAATTGAATTCCAAGACGTTTCGAAGTTTTAAAAGACTTTTAAACACCCCCTCCTGAGTAGAATAAATGTAAATGAATAAAAAGAATACCCCCCCCCCCTCTACTCAGATTGGAATTATTTTGTTTACTCTACCGTTCCTACACGTGACAAAAAGAAAATTCGTAATTTTAGAAAGGCAGAAATTGAGAATTTATTATTTCAGGAAAACTGAAAGATGTTCTCATGATTTCAAAGGACTCTTGAAGATGACTAACCATGCACTGATATAGATCAAATAGAATATTTCCGAACTTCTGATAGTGGTAGTTTCTGATTCGTATAAAATTAAGTATGGATGTAGAATCCTATAGGTTAGAACATGGGCGCCGGCAGAATATTTCCCAGGGGGGGGGGAGACAAAGACTACTCCGGGGGGGGCAAAGACTATTTTAACGTATGGTTACCATGTTGGAAAGAGCAAAAAAGCAAGGGAAAACACTGCATAGAAAAATCCAGGGGGGGCATTGTCCCCACTTGCCCTATGCTGCCGGCGCCCATGGTTTAGAAACAAAAGGCTGTTCAGTTACGTAATTTAAAAACATGAAAATGGACTAAAAGTAAATTCCTCCCTCAAACACTAAATTAAAAACATAAAAATTGCACTTGCGTTATTTTGCTTTGTCTCCTCCTAAAAGAAAACTACATGAAGGAGATTTCCAGGTATAAACTGTGTTCAATTTATCTTTTAATTTTCAAATACTTTGGCTGAAGGATAAACGAAATAAAACTTGTAAACTTGCAGCATGTTCGGAAAATAGCAGAAGATGTGGATAATATTACAAACAGTGGAACTGTATGTAATATTATAAAATCCCGTCTTTAATTCTCTAAGTCTAACATATGCTTGCAATTTATCTTCACACCGATTCCAAACTTAACCCTAAAATGCATGATTTTTTTTAAATGACCTGAAAATAAAACTGCAATTTCATTTAGGCTTAGTTATGCTAGGGGAAAATATTTAAAAAGATTTCAATATGTAATTTTCCAGAAAAATCATGATTTTTCTTTCATGAATGAAAAAAAGCTCAAATTCGAAAAATTAGGTATGTTCACCCCATAGCTCTCATAAAACAAAAGAAAGCAATATAGCCTTATCCTACTTTATTTAGTTCTAATATCATAATTTCTTAATAGTTTTGTATTTATTTTCATTTAGTAATAAAAATTAGAAGCAATTAAAAATTCGCGCAAACATTTGTTCTGCGAACTGGATGCACACGCTATGCATTTATGCTTGTTTGTTTGAAAATTAATGTTGCCATACATTTAAAAAAATTAAATCATTTCCATAATGGTCTTTTATTTATTTTAAATGCATATTTCAGAGAAAAACTACAACTTTTTATTGCGGTAAAATAAGAGTATAGCCAATTGGCTTACAGTATGCGCTAGAGTTAAAAGTTTTTCACAGTGATTTTTGGCTGAAGCAAACCATATATGCATTACAGGTCATGGATTAATTTGACTGCAAGATTTCTTTCTGGAAAAAAGAGATTAATTTCATAATCATAAATAAGTAAGTAACCCTGAAAGAAGAAAACGAATCTCTACTGCTCAGGCTTTGAACTAGAAACTATAGATCGAACAAGTTAAACACTTCGAAAAGAGATCCCATGTGCTCCAAATACATGGATAAAATACTCCAAATATATTCATATAAGAATGAATAATAGGTTCCAATTTTAAAATTAAAGTCAAGAAGAAATAATTTGAACAGACTTATAAATATTGCAAAAATAAAAAAACATTTTAATAACATAAACCCAAATTTATAAAGAGTATTGCATTTGAAAAACGAATACTAGAAGCATAGCTACCAATTTTTACAGAATACAGTGGCGCACACCGGATTTTCTCTTGGAGGGATGAGGCCTTCTATTCAAAAGTCAAAAATTAAAGAACGATCTAACGAAGGAAAATGTTCAACTCTTTTGGGAGGGGTCCGGGCCCCTTGGATCCCCTTTTTTTTCTTCTTAGTAAACACTGTTTTACTCAATATAGAAAGGAAATAAAATTATCTTTTGACATTTCACATAATATTTTTTAGAGTTATAATTTAGTTTTAAACAACAAAATCTAATCAATAACTGGCTGTTGCTACCAATGACAAAAATTAAATTTTTAAAATAATTAATTAATTAATTAATAAAAAAGAATTATTTTGTGTATGTTACAAATAGGGAATACTAACAAAAACAGTGGCATAGTCATTTTTGAAGAATTTACATCAATATGTGTAGCTACCAGTTCAATGTAATGCAATTATTGTTAAATAAGGTAAAATAACTAAATCTTAAATTGTAATTATTTATTATTAATTTGCTTGAATGTAAAAATAATGTAATTTCGATCAACACTGCCGCATCGCACCCCAAGCAATGTATACATAATTTTTCTATCTACCTGCGTCAACAATCCTAATGCCAAAAATGACTGGGACTTGGTTTCTTTTTTAATATCTGCTAGACCCAATCGAGTTTTTCCCATCTATTGCAAACATTACGGAAGCTTTTTGACCAAGAGTGCGTTTGACAAGATAACACGTTATTCGATTTCTGAGGATATGTATTTACATTATTTAGCATTTACAAAGAGGTTGTAAGGATTTAAAATCTAGTTAGGTGGTCCAAATCCAATAAAACTCCTTTGGGTTTCTCCTATCTGAAGCAGAATTACGAAATGAAAATTTTAGTACATTAAAAAGAAGTTGAAGTTTCTGCGTCCCCATCGAAAATAAAAAATGGGGGGACGCATAGTTAGTTGCAAATGTAAATGTAAGGGGACGGCGTTCCCCTTGACTACACCACTGGACTAAACAGGTAAAATTTGAGCAGCTTTTTCGTATATACGCATTGTATATAAACACATTATGAATTTTATTCCCCTACACGTGTGAATTTATGAATTAAAGAGTCGAGATTAATATGTTATGTGGGAGTCCATAAGCATGAAAATTTTTCATTTAATGCGTCCATGGGCGCCGGCAGCATAGGGCAAGGGGGCCATGCCCCCCTGGATTTTTATATGCAGTGTTTTCCCTTGCTTTTTTGCTCTTTCCAACATGGTAACCATACATTAAAGTAGTATCCCCACCCTTGAATAGTCTTTGCCCCTCCCTGGAGTAGTCTTTGCCCCCCCCCTGGGAAATATTCTGCTGGCGCCCATGAATGCGTCATAATTTAACTGTTGCAAATTTAACCTATTCATTAAAATTAAAATTTGTAATATTTCAGCTGATGAACCGTTAAGCTCTCTTTAAAACGTCCAACAAATAGCTTCATGATTTTGCATATTCAAATTACTTCTTTCTACCCACAATTAGAATTAATAATAAATGTAAAATTTTATTGAACCACAAATTTATTCTGGCTTAAACGTCAGTCAGTCCAATAAGGTCACTGTAAGCGCTGTACCTCATTACATATATATATCACTCCGTTTCAGAGATTTGAAAAAGCAAGAAAAATTCTATAACCGAAAGCAGAAAGAATCCAATCTATATTTCTTTTAGCTGTTACGATGATAAAGACGTCGCAAAGTGATTGTTGCAATCGGCTACGCCTGTCAACGTCCGTATACTCCCATGATCCATCCATCATGGCAGCCAGTCTCCGCCTACTCACGCCGCCATTGGTCCGACGGGAAGCCGGGGCGTCTCCAGCTCGCGCCCCGCCTGGCAGACGTCACAGAGAGAGGCGTGAACGCGGGGCCACCTCGGCCCCGACGAGAGTGAGGCGTAGCAGCGCGGCTAGAGAAGCGGCAAGACGAGATAGATCCGTCTGCAGATTCGTCCGGCGCTCATCGTTTGTCATAACAATAGCCGCAGATGACAGAGGCGAGTGTTGTTTATCTCGCTTGTTTACTCCCGGGCGTAATCGGATGATGGCCCGCTCTCTTCGCAACAAACAAATCGGGATTTGCGATCGCACGGAGGGAATTGCCGTGATCTCTCTCCGAAGCAAGCATGTTTGTTTTCGTCTGGCTCGTGGAGAGGCCGGCACACTTCTTCTGAAAGTGAATCTGTGAGTGGAGGCCAAGATCGTATTTTTTTGTGTGTGGTATTTCGGTGTGTATGTGTGTACTTCGCCAAGAGTTATTATTTCCTCCTCTTTCGAGCCTGCTTTATTTTCTGAAAATGGCTATTTTGGAACAAGCATCGCCAGACTCGCTGACACCCGACCTCCCACACCGGATGGTTTGAAGAAGCAATCGCCAGATGGAGTCTTCCCCATCAAGGTCATCCATTCACCAAATTGTGAATATCTCGGAGGATTTTTTCTCGCTCAATTAAAACCACTTTACAAAGAAGAATCAGCCCCCTCTACTAGAAATTCACCCACAAACCTTAGTGCAATAACAGACTGAGCATGTCACTCCAGACTACGTAACTGGAGGTGCGACCCCACCAACCCATTCTGTGATATATACAATTCGGACGAGACTGTCGAAACCATGGACACGCGCCTCTTGGAGCCGGCTTTCGGACATACCCACAGCCATGTGCTGGCGAGGCTGGGCCGATTCCTGCCTTCACCTTACATGCACTTCGGGTCCCCCATGGCTCCCTACAGCCTGGCCGCCCACCCCGCGGCCGCCCACCCTTTCGACTACGGTCAGGCCGCGGCCGCCGCTGCAGCGGCCATGGCCGGCGGCCATCCCTACACCATCGACGGCCTGCTCGGCATGACTGCGGCGGGAATGGCGGCGCCGAACGGCCTGGCAGGGGCTCACGCAGGACCGCAGCACGGGGCAGGAGGGGACGCTCACGCCCACGGAAAGAAAGGTGAGTGGTGCATTTTTTTTTTTTTTTTTTAGCTAATCAACACGCTGTGTACACCCCCCCCCCCCACCACCACTCTGTGCACATTTGTCCACAGAGGTCGAATCTATGACCTGTGAGGCCCTGCTGTTCATCGGTGTGATCTCCCCCCCCCCGAACCTTGAATGCTAAACGACCAATATTTTTCCTAATGTGTAGATTTTTTCCGTAATTTCTTTAATATATTTTCAATGTTTAATTAAAAGAAATATTTAAATTATACGTTATACGTTCGTACACAAGCTCTTTGAAAAGACACTTCGGTGTCCCGAATTGAATAATATATCCAATTGTTGTCGTCAGTGGCGTAGCCAGAAATTTTTCTTGGGGTGGGGTTACGACTACTGCAACTCACATATATGCATACGTGCGTGTGATAAGGGAGTGAAGAATGTACATTTTGTATGGCAAAAAATTTCTCATCTGGGGGGGTGTGCCTCCTATCCCCTCCACCTTGGCTACGCCACTGGCTGCCCTTTATCAAGTACTTCTTTTTTCATTTTGCCAAATCTCCTACACATGGCAAGCAATAAACTGCGATTGTCGAGTTTTAATCTAGATGTCTGGAGCGATGTATCAAGAAATTGCAGATGTTTAAACTTATTTGCTTACTGGAATTGCCGTACGTGATAGTCTTGTCTACAAATTAGCCCCCCCCCCTCTCCCTGAAGCTCGGCACCCGGGTACCGCCACTGCCGCATTCACCTATAGGTCAATACGGCACTGCCTGTCCACCCTCTTAAAAACCATTCGAGCAAGGGCGGATTAAAGGGGGGGGGCGACAGCCCACCCCCCTAGAAAAAAAATTAATGTAAAAGATCCTATTTTACTTCCATAAAATGAAGGTATATGTCAATCTTCTAACTAACCCCCCCCCCCCCCGACAAACTTGCAATAATCCGCCCCGTCCTTCGAGCATAAGTCAAATTTCCTATATCAGTTTCATGTTTAAAATATTGTTATCCGCAAAAAGCAATAATGACGTTTCTTTTAGCGTTGCGTTGTTCCAAAATCTAATCGGTTAGTCACAAAACTAAAATAGGAAATTTGGCTATTACTCGAATACTTTTTAAAGTAGGTGTACATTTGAAGGGTGCAGATAAAACTCATGTTTTCCACTTTTGCAAAACTCACATTTTTCGTATTTGAATTTAAGTTCTAGCTTTATCGGAATTATTACAGGTTTAAGACACAAGTAATTGTTATGGCAGCAAATATATCACACAAAAAATTGTGCCAATATATCATGTTTGCTAATAAGCTTTTTCCGTTTATCTAAGAACTGTCTTAAGTGAATTTTGCATCTACACACTTCGTTTTATGTTTCTCATCCAGCTCTTCCGTAATACGTTCATGTCGTTAAACACACATAAATAAATTATCTGTTAAACCAATACCAGCTCAGTGTCCTAATATATATAGGCCACTCGAATCGTAACATGTTCGCTTGTGGTCATTAGACATCGACTTGGGGGTATGGGGACAGTCGATATGGGGACTGAGGGATCTAAAGCCCCTCCACTATATTTTAAGGGGGGGGCTGAGCATTCCTATTAATTTCACTCTAAAATTACAAATGATTATTTGAATTTTAAAATTTTAATGATATTGGAAGTGAAAATATTTCTGACTGGGACAAAACAATATACGAATAGAATGAAATGACTTTTACAATATTATCTTGATGTTCAAATTTCAAATCAGGAAGATCAAGATATTTAAAATATCTTGATCTGATATAAACCCCTTGGGGTTTATTAAATTCATGATTACTAGATCGACACAATTTTTGAAAGAATTCAGTCAAATACGTTAGTAAATCACTTGCAGACGTCAGTCTCCATATTTTATAACCTTTCAAAAATACCGACCTTTTTAAAACGCTTTTTCACATATCGTACTCCGGTAATTGCGTGGAATTTTTTCAAACACTTCAGACATCGCTTTTAAGAGTGCAGTATACGAAACACTGCCCACTTCTTTGTTTCTCAGACGCTTACACTTTATAAGACGAGTTTATGTGCAGAGAGTCGAAAGTACTTGGGATCTTTCTGGCCCATTTTTTAGGATTAATTTATATATTTTCCCTCTGTGATATCTCACGTGAAAACTGGAGAAACAAGTATTAAGCAAATAGAAATTTTCCAAGAGAATATATTAATTATTCACAAAATCAAAGTTGGAAAACTACCTGCTGCTTGTACACGGAATTAAACGCAAAAATTTTATGATTAAAAGCATGATTCTTATGCTCAATTTTCGAGTAATTATAAGAGCTTTCTTCAAAATTACGAATGAAAGAAAATTTCATAAGCCAAATATAATGTAGAATCTAGATGTATGGGAAAAATACACATCCAATATAACTGAACAAAAATCAAAAAATTTACTAATGATAATTGATTTCTGTATTTAACCGTTTGACTGCTATTCATCAAAATCCTCATACACCCTCCAATAAAAGTATTCGAGCAAGAGAGAAATTTCCTATTTTAGATTTGTGAAAAATAATTGAGTTTTTGAAAAACGTACAACTTAATAGAAATATGCAATGTCATATTTATGCATAGCTTAACTCATATTCTATGATAAATAATTTTTAATATACGAAACCAACGTAGGAAATTTCTCTCTTGCTCGAATGCTTCTTTTGGAGGGTGTACACCCTCCAAAAAAAAAAAAGAATTCGAGCAATAGATAAATTTCCTATTTTAGATTTGCGAATAATAATTGAGTTTTTGAAAAACGCACAACTTGACAGAAATATGGAAAGTCTTATTTAAACATAGCCTAATTCATATTCTATGATAAATAATTTTGGATATATGAAACCAACGTAGGAAATGTATCTCTTGCTCGAATACTTTTTTTGGAGGGTGTACATTCCAAAAGCGCAATAGCGTTGCATAGCAGTCAAGCGGTTAATAGACCGTAGTTGGTAAGTATTCTTACCACGGCCTTATAAAGGGTTAATTTTGCTGTGAACGACTACCAGCATTTTTCCTTACAAAAACATTGTTTATCTTATTAACAAATTTTAGGAATTATTCCGGTACTATTCTTCATTTTGACTCTCGTTTGCTCACAGATTTACGGCCGTATTCACCAAACACTTGACACGTGAATTAACCCTAACAAGCGTGTTAAAGTCATAGATAAGATATCTTGCCGATGACTTTAACAGGTGTATTTGGATTAATCCTCGTGTCAGGTATTTGGTGAATACGACTGTTAATGTGGCAAGGTAATACAATTAAATAATAAGTATTTCGCACGTATTTATTTAATATACTTTCCTTAATCTGTAACCCATTTTAAGAAATTAAATTCATATTCTACTAATTTATGTAATTTATAATTCAAATTAATTGTAGACATATTCGTGCTATAAACATTTAGACTTTCATTTTACATTTAATGTGAACTCCTTTTAAGAAGTCACTCTTATTAGTAAGTCATTTTGAAGTGGCTCCATGAGTGACGTACTAACGAGGTTTGACTCTAATATAAGTTTTAATTTTAATGAATAGGTCAAACATGCAACAGTTAAATTATGACGCATAAAAAAAAAAAATCTATATGTCTGTGAATTCTCATGAAGTATATCAGTGGCCTTTACGAGACTTTTGAATTCATAAATTTATCAAGGGTAGTAAAACTGATACTGTTTTTATGAAATAATTTTAAAAATACCTCTTTTTACAGCATTTTTATTGCTATAGGAAGAAGTTCACCTAAGCATAACGTGCCTTGCTGTTTAGATATTCAATATCTAAGATCTAGTACAGATTCTGCGAGCATTAACGGCTTTCAGCAGATCCACTTCTATTTTGCATATTTTAATAGAGACATATCATATCTTATTTATTAAAAAAATACATATAATTTTCTATTTAAACGAAAATGGTTAGAAAAAAAAATACATTTTTAGAAAATTATTTCACTAGTAAAAATGCCCATTTTTAAGCTTCAATTCAAAAATTTCTTAAATTCACTGGTCTACTATGCTTTATGGAGGTAAGAGTGTCCATTTGAAGAAATGAATACAAATATGAGTGAGAGGACAAAACATGAATAGAGATGGTTTTTAATTTCATGTTTTTTAATAGAATGAAACGTATGTAAACAACAGATAGAATGACGGCCCTTTAACCCATTAACGTCCAGTGTCCTTTTTTGAGGACGGTCGTAAAATTTGTCAATCGAATCGCAGAAGTATAAAAGCATTATTTTATTTTTCTATTTCAATTTTTCGAATAATAAATTTGACCCTTTAATGCGCAGTTTTGCACACATGAGAATCTGTATATCCATTACATCCTCTCAAAGAAGTATTCAAGTGCAAGTAAATTTTAAAATATTGTTTTCGTTATAAGCGTTTTTCAGTGTTCGCACGCCTTCTGGATGGGCTAAAATTCTGAATTTTCGAAAAATTTTCCTAAAACACTCTACTGCTTGAGATATTCGAGAAAACTTTTTCCCGTATTTTATAAAAACAGGACCACTTTTAAAATATCAGACCATTTTAGGACATAGGACTGACGACAGCTGTCTGCAGTGGCGGATCCAGAAATTCTCTTTTGGGAGGGGCTAAATTTTGAAAAAAACTTATTTTACCCAAATAAAATATACAATAAAGCAAAATTTTAGTCTAAACCAATGTAAAAACTTTTGGGAGGGGCTAAGTGATTAAAAAAGATCACTTTATATATACAAAGTGCATAGTGAAGCAGAATGTTACCCTTTAGTAAACTCTTTTGGGGGGAGGCTGAAGCCCCTTGCCCCTCCCGTGAATCCGCTACTAGCTGGCTGTGCCGGGCACAGCCAGCTGTCGTCAAAAAAGGGTCTCTAGATCTGTGGCACGTGATGAACGTTTCGATCGTCGCCATCTTGCTGGTAGTTAAGTCGAGCGATGGCAACGGCCGCCCTTTTTCATCATTGGACAATCTATCCAGCTGTTCTCGCATTCTTCCATTTTTCAGCAGATGTCAGGGCTGTTAAAAATAATCGTGACAATTGTTTTTTTTTACGGGAAATGACGTGCTAAAAGTAAAGGATTCTCGTGCAGCTATGTCACCCGCATAAATTCATAATTTTGAGTTGTATATTTTTTTTGAAAAAATTATTAAGTTAATTACAAAATTAACTTAGGAAATTTCATACTCGTTTTTTTTTTTTTTTTTTTTTTTTTTTTTTTTTGTGGGTGCACTAAATATTGATATTTCTAGAAAAAAGTGTGCATTACAGGCCAAGATAAATTCTTGACCTTTCAGAAAAAAAGAAGGCGCTCTAAATTTTAAAGTATTCGAGAGTAAAATAAACTTTATGCATCAGTTCTCATGCCTAGTAAATTCTTTTCCAAATCTAAAGTAGTATAATAAGTTCATTTATTTCCGGTGAAATGTATATTTCTCTAAGAAGGCTGTTTGATCCATTTGCAAAATCAAAAAAAGAATGTTAACGGTGTAGTTCGAAAAAATCGTGTGATTTTGGTACATAAGTTACAAATAAACTAATTATGCCAGGCACTTCAAAATTTTGAAACTGTCTCTTTACAAGCTGTACTACATACTGAAATAAACGATCAACCTGTATCAGTTTCAAAACTTTTAGAAAAAAGTTCTTAAACATCGGAAATTTTCGCAAAGCGTGTCACTCTTCGAAAAATCAGTGTGTAAAGCAGCTTATGAAGAACCATCTGGAATTTTTTGGGAACCATGGTGCTATTAGTTTATTTCAATTTGTATACCAAGACTAAAAACAGAGTTCTTTTTTTTCGACATACACTCTGAACTGCGATGTCCAGTGCTATTCTATGGGGAAAACTAATCCACTGACAGCATGTACTGTAACTGGTATTTTGTCATAGTTTTTTCTTCACCACATAACTACTGATTCGATGCATCATGCGCTTTTTCTGAAATGATAATTTTTCTGCTCATATTTTTTTATTGAGGTATTATTCAATAAATGATGGGTAAAAAAATGTCTTTTTTTCCCAACTGAATGTTTAAAGTGTTATCAGAAAAGAAAAAATTAAAAATATTTTTACAGAATGATTAAAAACTCTTTTAAAAAACAAGTAAGCAGTGGCAGAAGAGTGGCAAGACGGTACAAATACTGCTTCATAATGATCATAGAATTACACCCTTTCAAAAAAAAAAAAAAAAAAAAAAATGAACGCAAGCTAAATTTTTTACTTTAGCTTGGGAATAGCTAATTAAAAAAAAAAAAAATACTTGTAGAGAAGTTATAATTTTCTACAAAATTCCCTTTTCATGAAGAACAATACATAACCAGTAAAAGCAACATAGAAAATTTGACTTACACACGATAACTCTTTCGAGAAGATTTACATTTGATCCTTTAATTCGTAGTTTTGCACATAGCCAAAGCTGCATATATCCATACACACTTATCTCTCATACTCGAATACTTTTTCTTGTGGATGTACTAAATATTGATATTTCTAGAAAAATACTCGTATTAACGGGTTAAATTGTTTGAGAAAAATATTAGACTGGCTTTTAAATTCTTTTTTAGGTATTTAAAGTTATGCTTTTGGTCATTGGCTAATTGATCATATAAGGACTTAGTTAAGGTTGGCCCATGAAGGGTTGTATTCTCCTGAAAATTGGATTTTTCTTAATTAGATATGATAATCAAGCCTTTTCGTAAGAAATTTTCACGAAAATTAAAATTAACAAAAGAGTATGGACCATTTCAATCTTTTAGGCCATCTGCAATTTTTTTTCTGTCTACGTCCCTGGCTAATGCTGCATAGCAACATTTATTCTGGATTGCAAGTGTAAGAGCCTGGAATTTTTAAATACAGTAAAACCTCTCTATAGCGATATTAGATACAACGATAAATCCCTGTATAACGATAAAAATGTGCGTTCCTGATGAATATACAATATAATATCTCTACAATATAATATCTCCTCGATATAACGATAAATGCCTCTAGAACGATTAAGTATCGTTATATCGCGGTTGTACTGCATTTAAAACAGCAAATTTTTTATAAATTTATAAATATATAAATATCTTGAAGTATATATTCATTTCAACAGTTAAAAAAATTTAAGCGTTGTAAACACTGCTGCATATAGACATTTGTAACTCCTCGGTATCTTAAAATATTTATTTTAAACAAAACTTTAATTAAATATCTCAAAACATGCGTTAATAATTTTTAAAAGATGTAAATCACGTTGTACAAAGCTGATTAAGCGTAAAAAATAGTACTTATGTTATTTTATCTGTACAGAACACGATGCTTCTATTTCTGTTTTCATTACAAGAAGTTAGTTATATTTTAAATGTTAGACACTTTTGCCTTTTATTTTTATTTAAACAAAGTTGTTTATATTTTAAGAAGTAAGATGTTAAGCACTTTTTAACTTTTATTTTTAATTATATTTTGAAACTTGATATGCTAAACACTTTTTATTTCTATTGTTAATTCATAAGATTCAGGTATCGCTGTATCCGGTAAATTTATTAACACATTTATTTATATTTTAAAACGTGTATGTTTTTAATACTTTTTATTTCTATTTTTAATTCATAAGATTCAGGTATCGCGGATTTCCCTAATTTCTATTAAAACTAACCACATTTTACCCATCCTACACCCTTTCAAAAAAGTATTCGAGTATAAGCGAAATTTCTAATTTTGGGTTTGCGAATATTTAATTAGTTCTTCAAAAATACACAATTCGACAGAAATACGAAAAATTGTAATTATGCATAACTGTAATCATATTTTATGATAAATAGCTTTAAATGTACGAAACCAAAGTAGGAAGTTTGACTTTTACTCGAATACATTTTTAAAAGGTGTACAAATAAAAAGCAATACATTAAGAAAAGGTTCCCTACTTTTTGACATTATGCCTAAAGTGACCAGACGTCCTGCTTTTTACCTGTATGCCCTGCTGTCCCCACAAAACCCTAAAATGTCCCGTTTTTCATTCCTGTCCCGCCAAAGTCCTGCTTTATGAAGAATAAATAAATAAGTAAATGTAAAATAAATTGGGAATAAATTCTCACATGAAAATGATTGTGTTATTTACAAAGTTTTTGTTACTCTTGTATTTAACACCGGTTTTCTTTTATTGATGAAAACGATTATTTTATAATATGTATTAATACATACCAGGGGCGTAACATGTATATTCTTCACTCCCTTATCACACACACGTATACATCTATGTGAGTTGCAGTAGTGGTAACCCCCCCCCATGAAAAATTTCTGGCTACGCCACTGATACATACCTATAATCAATGGATGGTGATTCTATGGCTATTGTTAGAAAGCAAACTATTTTGGAAAATTATCCAAAAATTAACAAAATATTTAAAGCCCAAGTTTATATAACAGACCTATTTTATATGTATTTGCCGGCCGCTGCCTTGGAAGGCTTTGGCCACAACGGGCCGGACGACGTTTGTCCACCTGCGGTTTGTAGGTGGACCAACGTCGGGGATTGAACCCCGACCGCCGGGAATTGAACCCGAAACCGTAGTACGGTGCTTTCCCAGCAAACACACATAGGTTCTCTGAACGTCTATTAACGTCCAGAAGACGTTTTCTGAACGTTAATAGACGTTCAGATAACCTGTGTGTGTTTGCTGGGTTTACCCACCATACAATACGGTCGGCACTTATATATGCTATTGTTCCATCAATTTATTGCAGTAACGGAAATTTCGTTCTTCCAAAATAATTTTAAAACTTTGTGAATACTATGTTTAGGTAATCTTCTGATACCCGAAAAGCTACTCAGTAAAATTGGGAATTTAAATATTTGCAATGTCGACGTGTATTTTTGTATTTGCCAAAGTTTCTTATTTGTAAATTCTTATTTTAAAATGTTACGAATAAACCGAAAACAAAACACAAGCGTACACAAACAAAAACAAAATAGATCATCATATCGATATAGGGGTGTTAGCGAGACGAGAAAAACGACTGTTTCGTCACTCATAGCAACTGCAATGCTTTGTGTTGCCTCTGATTATCTCTGTAAAGTCTGCCTTACCAAGTGTCCATCTTTAATTATTAATTATTTTTTTGTTTTTATGCCTAACGGTAAATACAATTGTAATTTGAACATTGTATTTTGCACGGTAAATACAAATGTAATAAATAACATAAAAGGCAGGGACGTAGCCAGGGTGGCGGCAGGGCACACACCAAAATTTGGACTTTGCTATCAAAATGTTTATAATCAGGCGTATTCATGAAAAAGTTTGCCCACTATTTTTTTTTTCTGACTACGTGCCTGATGAGAGATGTGTGTCTTTATATTAAGCGTCGTTCACATGCTTTTAGTGTTTAATTGTGTGATTGCTGCTCCCTCTACTGAAAAATAAAGTTGTTTCGTTCTACGATAACATTTTTTTAGTACTTTTCAGACGTTTTCTAGAATACTACGGCTAAATTAAAAAAGTATTTGCTCAAAATTTAAAAAAAGCAATATTGAAAAAATGATATTAGTATATAAATAAAAATACCAATAAAATGTCTATGTCCTTATACTAATAATTCGGACCGACGACAGGATTTTCAGAAACCAGGGCAAGTTTGATATATATGCTATATGCCCCACCCCTCAAAAAAAAAAAAAAAAAAAAAAAAAAAAAAAAAAAAAAAGAAGATCGAAAAAGAAGAAAAGAAAAAAAATCGTTTCTTCCTATAACTTTTTTAAAACAGTATAGAATCAGTACACTTTAAATTTACCGTAGGTCACATGTACGAAACCTTGTAAAGTCTTTCTTCACGTGTATATAAAATAATTTGACAAAGGTGAATCTTTTTTATCAGATGTTGAGTACTTGATATTTGAAAATTAAGGCAGAGTTATCTTATTTATCAAATTAATTATTAATTTACAATAACCCAATGTAATATCAACATTAAATAAAAACAAACACTTCAATTGACAAATATGAGAATTTCCACTCAAATAACCCTTCAGGTTCTTTTAGATGTAAAGTTGTCAATTGCATCATCAATGTTCAAAGAACGAGCAGATCTGTCTCTATCAAGAGTGGTTAATTCAAAATCATTCTTGTCCCACGGTTGATCTGTTATAATTCTTGATTCTTTTCAAAAGGTTCTGGGAGACACAAATATTTTATTTTTCTGTTGTAGCTATGTACTCCAAAACTTCGTAACATATATCATCATTAACCAGGCTCTCTGAGATCCGGAACCTGGGCAAGTGCCTTTCTTATATCCCTCTCTTGAGGCTAATGAATAACTGCACAATGTATACATACATATAATAAAACCTATGTGACACAGAAAATATACTAACTGAAGTACTCCATAGAGGTAATAATCATACCAAGTGCCCACAAAGTAACTCTAACACATGAACACTACTCTCCAAAAATATTTTGTGACTCAACAAAAATTTGGCTGGCGCTTTTTCAATCACATATATTTGTTGATTTGAAAGAAATTTTTAAGATAACAAAATATTTCGCTGAATTTGCAAAAATTTTGTTCGTTCAACAAAATTTGGTAAAACTCAATTCCAGCAATTATTCGGTTTTTACATTAAGCACAATTAACTCGATCTAATTTTCCCTTGGACAGAATAATTTTAACTATCGTGATCAAGTGTTAAACATCCAATGCCAAGCTGAATAAATTCATACATTGTATTTGAAAGTGTGGCATTCAAAATGAAAGTGAAATTGCAACTGGGAGTGCATCATAACAATAGCTAAAAAACAGATTTATTCATGCCATACTTAGCTGGCGTCGACCAACAATTTTTTTTTCTTATCCGGTTCGCTTCAATGACAATTTACGTTGCTTTAAGTATATATATTGTAACCTGTAATTCTTTTCTCTGCATTATACACATTGATTCGTAGATGAATATAAAACCATAGGCCTCTCTGTCACTCCTTTTCTTCCCTTTCCGTATCTATTTAATCAAATCACCTTCTTCACGTATACGTTAACACACGATGCTTGTAAAATTGGAACTGAATTAAAGTCATGTGACCAGTTTGGACGTATTTAATCGGACGAGAGGGATCAGATTATCAATTGTTCTCGCTAGTAAATATACGGAGATATTTTTTTTTTTTTGTATGATTCTTCCCCCCCACCCCCTGTAATGGTTCGTTTCATTTTGGAAGTTTTAATCTTTTATCCACTAGAGTCGAATGCTTAGAGCACGTATTCCCTTTAGCATGCTTTTCCAAAATGAAAGTTCAAGTACGCGCATTGGCGCACCCAGGATTTTAGTTCAAGGGGGGCTAAGGCTACAAATACTGTTGAACACGGTTCTAGTCAGGGCCTTACTATAACAGGGCATTTTCAAATTTTGTGCCCTATTTATCACTCTAAACTCAATTTTTGGGCCTATTTCTGAATGTGTGCCCAGGGTGCATGTCCGAAGTGCCCCTTCGATAATTAGGGCCTGGTTATAGTGACCTCGATCAAAGTAATAACTCTCTTATAACGTCAAAATATTCTGTACCACTTACCCATAGAACACAAGCCCACTATCAACGTAACTCCTTATAGAGTCATAAATATCAGGTTGTAACGAAAGTTTTCCTCCAAATCTGCTATAAAAACTAACTTCTAACTCTTTAGATAACTGTCGAGTGGTTAATTACTGATCTTCCACAAGTTCTCGCAGGCTGGCCTCATCAACATCCATGCCCTTCGTGTTAAAATTGCTTCGACACGAAGGGCCCGGACCAGCCAGAGCTCTCTGCTTTTTGAATGTCCCAGTCCTTGTTTTTGAACTTTCGGTACCAAACCTGCACAGTGTCACATGATACAGCAATAGTACCTAAAGCTGTACACATAATTCGTTGATATTCTGTAGCTGACTTTTTGCAACAGAACTGAGAGTAAATGATGGTTCTAATCCGCTAGAGCAGGGGTTCCCAAACTTTTTTTCCCCGCGGCACCCTTGTCAGGCTAAAAACTTTCGCCGCAGATTTCTTTTAAAGCAATATGAATATGAAGGTTAGAATGAAGCAGTTTGGATGCATTTTACGTTATTTTTTGTTTGTTTGTTTATAGGGCTAACTATCAAGAAAGTACTCTCTTGGGAAAGGGATATAGAATTTTGACAATACCCCCATTTCAGGGAGTTCCTATAAAAGAGAGGCTACAGGACAGTCTTGAACTTGACTGAAATATTTTTGTTTGAGCCCACTTAGAGATCGGCTTGGCTCACTTTCTTGGGGATACCGGTTCAGAGGAAATGATTGGATGATACTCCACCAAAACACTTTTCTTGATTATCTCCACGGCACCCCTGACATACACTCGTGGCACCCTAGGGTGCCGCGGCACCCAGTTTGGGAACCTCTGCGCTAGAGTGATAGCTCCATTTGAGACACCTTGCACTTAATGATAACTATAACTTTTTTTGCAGATTTCATAACACAGTGTTATAAAGCAAGTATCTTTCATTCAAGTGCCAAAAATTGTTTGACAAAATATGAGCAAATACGCCAACGCGAACTGTGTACTGACGATGTTTGCGGTGGCGGGAAACTTTCGTTACACCCTTATAATTATCTGATTTTTTCAATGACGCTGTAACAAACTATATTTCATACATTAACTGTAAGTATTTTTTAAAAAATCAACGTCTTTTTTGGGATGGAGTGGGGGAAGTAAAAATACTTTTTATATGAAGACAACTTTTAAAAATAAAATATTTTAATTAATTAATGACAAATTTCAATTTTTAAAGCTTTTCAGATCTATCCAGCTTTGGGAGGGGGGGGGAGGGGCTTTTAGCCCCATAGATCCCTTGTGGGTACGCTTATGTGGGTACGCTTAAGTTTAATGTTTGTTAGTGGTTAAGGCAAAACTACACGAGGGCTATCTGCCACAGGAAATCATGTCTAGGGCGCAGTAACGTAGCCAGGGGCGGGGGATA
The DNA here is from genome assembly GCA_038373885.1 of Cheiracanthium punctorium. Taxonomy (NCBI): domain Eukaryota; kingdom Metazoa; phylum Arthropoda; class Arachnida; order Araneae; family Cheiracanthiidae; genus Cheiracanthium; species Cheiracanthium punctorium. The sequence continues at coordinate 538,774 of JAWZYV010015925.1, forward strand.
GGTAGGTCACAACCCCCCCCCCCAATGGGGAATTTTTTGCCATACAAAATGTATATTCTTTACTCCCTTATCACACACTTGTATACATATATGTAAGTTACAGTAGTCGTAACTCCCCCCCCCTCATGAAAAATTTCTGGCTACGCCACTGCTAAACTCATAGGCGGAAGTCTTTTAATCTAAATTTAAACAAGTTTCACTTGTTCTTCTAAATCAAATATTGCTACAACTTAATTTGCTGAACTACTAAGTTTATATGTGCCTGCAGTGTTCGAACCCACTGAGTAATGTGTATTGGGTATTAAGGCAAAGCTACTCGAGAACTATCTGCACGATACCTCTGGAGAATAGCCACCAAAACTCCAGATCATCAGATCGATGGCTGATCGATCTCGAGACCTGTATATTTAAGCCAACTACCATGTTCAGCTTATTTATCCACTCAGCCATGTTGGGACCCCAACTAAGTAATTTGAAAATTAACACATCCCTTATCACTCAATTTGCTTTTGGTTATCGCCCCCCCCTCCGCTTATACACACAACATCTAAGATCTATTTATTTTCAGGTAGCGAATTAATCTAACATATTTGATAAGGGGGGGATCTAAATTTTAGTATTTTAGTATTAATCATAAGAGCATTGTCCTCTTGAAATATTGTTAAATGTAAATTATAATAATTTAGTATTATGTATTACCAACCTGTGTGTCTGCCCTTTCAATAACTACCATATGTATGAATCAGTCTCCATATTTATATATGCTGATTGCGATGTAGTATACTATGTATCTTATTAAAAAGAGTAAGAATAGCATTAATATTCTTTCACAGAGAGACTTAAATTTAGATTTGTGTCGAATGAGCTGTGATTACAGTCCTGTTCTATCAGCTATCATATATTTTAGAGAAAGAAAGATACCTTAAAACGTAATAATCTTTCTATAAAAAAAAAAGGAGCAAATAACTTAGGCTGCGAGAAAAGGTGTTTAAGATAACCATAAAAAGTTTTTTTTTTTTTTTTTTTTTTTTAAACTTATCCGTCAATCGATAGAACATTTTGTATATTAATACAGCGTTGCTTCATTATGGGAAATACTAAATCAAACTTAATTTCAGAGTTTAATCAATTAAGAAAACAATTGAAATCGGCTAATTAATGATATTATCATAAAAGCTCCCCGTGCATTAAAGTGTGTTCAGTCGTATTGAAATTTGATTATAAAGTCCTTCATAAATGTTTGAAGATAACTTAGTATTAGTTTTATTAGAGATATTATTTCTATCTTAGCCTGTCATATTTTGGCGATGTTTTATTAAAAATCTTAAATCATACATGTTTACGAAATATTTTTCCTTACTAATGTGTTCTAGTAATTTTGCTCGGGCCATCATCGGCTTTCTTCGTGGTCGGTGGTAGCCCGAGCAAAATTGCTAGTAGGGTTGATTGTAAATAAAAACTAAACACTAACTTTTTCTTTTAGCCTTATAAAATTAGCTTACGATAAAAATCTGATGATCTGAGACAAAATCTGATGCGCATGGCACATTGTTAGATAATATCATTAATTAGCATATTTTTATTATTTTTAATTAATTACACTCGGATATTAACTTTGATGTATTTTTCAAAGCAAATTAGCTTTATATCAGTATATAAAGTTTTATATAGATTGTCTAACAAATACAGAAAAAGTTTTTAATGGTCCATTTGATTTAAATATTTTTTATTAGGATTTTAGTTTATATCTTTTCTATAAAATAAATATTATTCAAAGATAATTTCTAATGACCTTAACGCAAAGATACAGAATACATAAATTGAAATATAGTTATATTATGCATCGAAATTATTACCCGAAATGAAACCATACTGCAGTGTAAATCTAATAGCAGAAGTAACGAAAGATTTCGTAAGCATGTAATCACAGTCATTAGATGAATAGGGCTAGCTTTCGAATCACACATATTCATGTTTCATCCTGCGAACACGTATGAAGTCTAGTGTGAAATTTAGTCAATAAATCTTTTTCACCTGAATAAACCTGAAAGAAATCCAGAGATCGTGCTTGGTTTCTTGTTTTCTTGCTTGTAAATAGAGGCTTTTAGAGCTGTTTGATCATAAATTCCGTCATTTCAGTATTGTGGAGATATTGAGCCGATTGGGTGCTTCATGCAACTCCATGTAAAATTTATATTTTCTCCCACATACGAGAAAAATAAAAATTTTCATCGCTGATGTGTATGAATTATTATTATTATCCGAGGGCAGAGAGAAGAAATTTTTTTTAATGATCAAAAAGTTTTAGCGAAATTTCACCACGAAATGAATTTATGTTTAAGAATAGACACTTACTCTATTAGCGACTAGTCGTTTCATCACATTTTCCAAGTTATGTTGATGCCCGAGGTGATAAATAAATATCCGATATTAGTGGGGTATGCAATTGCAGAATCTTTCTTTTCATAAGAATTTTTTTTCATAAAGAGTGAAAGAAACAGTGAAACATTCACATTTCATTTTGCTATCGCTATGCATTTTGTGGAAATCAAATCAAATTTAGTACTCACGAAATTAAAATAGGAAAATAATGCTTATATATTTTTGCGACTGACGTAAAAAAGGTAAAATTTGAGCGTCCTCAAAAAACGACGCAGGATTTTAATGGGTTCATCGCATATCCAGGGAAAGACATCTTCCTAATTAGGAAGGGAGAAATATAAAGTTATCGCCACAAGTTTATTACCCTGGTAGTGAAGGTCGGAACATAAATATTTCATGCTCAGGTAGCATTATCAAACTTTTAAGTGCTAATTTAGATCAAAGGAGTTCATCTACAGTAGGGATGGACCCGAGACGAAAAATTAGCCTGACTCGTTCCCGCAAAACAGCCGAAAAGCTGCCTCTCGTCTCCCAAAATCCCTTTGATGCAATGATAAAAATCTCTGTCTCGTCTCTCAAAAAAAGTTGTAAGTCCCGTCTCTTCTTGCATCCGTCCATAATCTACACTAAACAGGCATAGTAATTAACAAGAACACTCAACAGAAAGTGTCAAAAGGTAGAACTAATTAAACATTTTGTAATGTAACACTCATAAATAGGTACTTATCACAGTATGATAATTTTGGGTGGTGCAAAAGGTCCACCCGAAATGCAAACAGTTGTAAAAAGGTTTCACTTTCCACACGAGTAGAAAAGATAGAATGCTCTATCAGAATACTGTGATTTCGTTTTGAAATTAAGCTGACCAGGTGGTGTAGTGTTTAAAGAACCATTCTCTCTCACGCCTTGGGTCTGGGCTCGATTCCCGACTTAGGCATGAGTGTTAACTCGTCCGTATTTTGAAAAAGTATAATATTGGCCTCCTTTTGGGTTCCCCCTCAATAGAATGGCCGATACATTAGGGCTGTTGTAATGGCGAATGCCTAATTGGCAAGTGCCCGTCCGTTATTAAAAATAAATAAATTTAAAAAGAATAAAATTACTTGCATCACAGGATTAACTGAATTAAACATGGGCAAATTGTTATAATAATAATAATATTGAATAAACAAAATAACACGAATCAATTTTTAGGTCACATTATCAATCTCTAAATACGAGTAACAGCAAATCGTGTACCAGTTAAAAAAGAATAAAACGTGAACTATCCAAGCTTTGTTGATCTCTCCTCGCTTTCGTTCACTTACAACCTGGCGCTAAGATATTTAGTCATGATGGAAGAACACATGAAAAGTCTTCTTCACCTTCATCTTTCGCTCACTTTTGCAGCCACTCAAGTGTTAAAATGGCTAACCGAAAATAAGAGAGAAATAAAAGGAAGGCTAGGAGAAAAAAAGAAAAGGACAGAACACTTTTTCTTTCTTAGACAAAACTCAACTAGCGATGAAAAATGAGCGTTTTTTTGAGGCTCATGACACAATCGATAAATTTAAGAAAAAGAAAAAAAAGGAAAGGAAAATATTTCCTTTTAATTTTAATGGATTTAAATTTAAATTTTAAACGAGTGTTAGCTGTGATGATAAATAAATTTATCCCATTGAATGTTAATGATATACTCGATGATGCATTTGAGACGCTGACACACATATAAAACATTATGTTATTTAAAAATAAAAACATACATTGATTTTTCTGGCTTGTCTAAACTTAACCCTTTATATCTCAACAACTTAAATTTTTAAAAATGTTTACTACAATGAGCAGAAACAGATTGTACACATACTGAAAGTTTTTATTTTTCAGTTTTGTAATTCATGTAAAATTTCTTAACCAAAATGTTTTTGTTGTACTTTTGAAAAAAAAACGGTTATTTTTATTTTTGTATTACTTGAAAATCTATATGAAGTATGTCAAAGTTTTACTGAATTGTTTGTGAAAAGTTTAAGCTGAGAACTTTTTAAAAATCATTAACATTCTTGAAAGGTTGACCTACGAAAAAGACTAAGTTCTGCAATAATAACCCTAATAGTGCAACTGCTGAAAGACAAATTATATAGTTTCATGTTACAACATATATTAAATATCACAAACTTTTCAGATTAAAAAAAAATATGTTTTCACATTATTCTGGAAAAAAAAACAGTCATTGAAGTATTTTTTAATACACTAATCTATGATTTAATTTATGCTGCTTTAATTGGTATGTTGCAGAACTGTAAACGTTGATACAAATGGTTAATATACAGATGCATGCAATATGTTCAATACATATTTATAATAATTAATAAAAATAAAAACTTTTTATTTATTTTCAGCTCATTTATGTATTTTAAAATGTATAATACAGTATTGCGTTTTAATCGCGCATCTGCTGTATTATATTTGGCCTACAGCAGACATGTGCTGGCAAAGTATTAAGATAATCCCATCTAAAGTTTTTATTTAAATCAACTAAAAATCAGCTATCGCTTAACTCAACAATCGCTTAAAAAAAGTTGTTTTTGTTTATTGAACAGAGATTTTAACTTATAAGTAATTGACTTGGACAAAATCAATCAGATTTTTTATCCAATGATTATGAATTGATCTGAATTTAATTACATATAGGATGAAAATTTGGATATTTTAATCAATTTTCCTTGTGCAGAACTCAAGTCTGGGAAAAAAATTCTTTAAAAAAATGAAAAGAAATAGTCATCTATGATATGATATTTTTAGGAAATTTTCTCTATAAAGCTGCGGATAAATGTTATGCCCAAATAATCATGTAACAATATAGATTTTGTTTTACTAGATAATATTTTATTAGGTAATAACGGATAATATAATATTATTAACATTAAAATGGCAGTACCGTAAAAATTCATGATTCATTAACTTACAGCTTAATAAGATTTTTGTTATTATTATAGAATTTATATAACTTTATCGAAACTAAGATATTTCAAATACTGTAACTCAGTGTTCAATGCAATTGAACCAAAAATCTCTTAATATTATTCATGCACTTTCACAATATCACGGAAATTACATTTGAAGCATTAACTCTCAATTATTATAAAAACATTTCATCAATACTTAGCTAATTTTTAAGAAAAACAATAATTAAGCTGGAATAATTAAGTAATAACTAATAAAAAATATCTATAAAATATACAATACAATAATTAAACAATAATTAAAAAAAATATATAATATTTTAAAATATAATCAACTTTTAAAACCCTTTTCTAAAAATATATTTTAGTACAATTATACTGATTTTTTGTAATAGTAAAATTGTAAATAGTTTAAACAGGCTCAAGCTTTCACCATTTTACGTCTAGCTGTCTAGAGAAAAATACTTTAACTGGAAAAATTTAAATTTTGGTAGGAAAATAGCAATTTTCTTTACTAAACTCTTGATACTGGTAAGTCCTTATAACTTGCGATAAAACGTCCATTACATCAATGTACGTTCAGTTTTTTAAGCATGACCCTTTAACGCGTAGTGTTCCCGCTCTGGGAACACCAAACTCTGACGTTTTGACTGTTGCCAGTCATGAAGAATAGATTTGATTTCTATAAAAATAGTTGCCGGTGACATAGCTCCACGAGAGTCCTTTACTTTTTAGCACGTCATTTCCCGTACAAAAATTGTCACGATTATTTTTAACAGCGTACTGACATCTGCTGAAAAGTGGAAGACTGCGAGAACAGCTGGCTAGATTGCCCAATGCTGAAAAAAGGGCAGCCGTTGCCATCGCTCGACATAGCTACCAGCAAGATGGCGGACGATCGAAACGTTCATCGCGGGCCACAGATCTAGAGACCCCTTTTTGACGACAGCTGGCTGTGCCGGCACAGCCAGCTGTCTTCAAAAAAGGGTCTCTATATCTGTGGCAAGCGATGAACGTTTCGATCGTCCGCCATCTTGCTGGTAGTTATGTCGAGCGATGGCAACGGCTGCCCTTTTTTCAGCATTGGGAAAGGGTTGCGCCTCAAAGGTTTAGCTAAAATCCATTTGGTACTTCACAAGTTATACATCATTGCATGTGTGTTTTTACCGACAGACGAATGTTTAAATACATATATTTTCTTTATATGATGTCTAATACGATGGTAATAAACATTATTTACATGTGATTGTGCCACTGTTATTCTCTTCAGCAGGTGATTGCATATCAAAGCTCCTAAACGAAATGCAGAATTGTAGTCCTTCCATAATTTTGCCTAATTCCTATCTTATTAGTACGCCAGTTTGTGTATCTTACCTTTATACTTGCAGGTGACTTTTACTAAATTTTATGCTTTCATACATCAATCCATGGATATGGCTAATACAGCTCATCAGATTAATCTTGCCATCTTGAATTCACGCGACGCTGTTTTTTTAAGTGTCTTTTGAGGTTCGTAAGATACTTAGGTTCTCGTTTACTGAATGAGTAAATGGACTTTAGAGGTCTTTTGCGCATTTCTGGAAACTAATTTTTAAAAAAATTGAAACTGTAAAATGCTTTAACGTTGAAGCACTTAGACATGTTTTCACTAAACTGAAAAATTTGTATATCGATAACTAAAAAATATTAGGGGGATCAGAAAGTAATGTTGTTTGCTTTATGTCAACACTTCGCCAAGTCAAAACTCCTGCAGCGAGATTTGGCATGCATGTGAGTTTTATAACATATGTGCTAGATTAGATAGCATTTTACAAAATTTTTAACCTATGGAGACAGAGGCCCAAAATGTTCTTCTCACGTTTCTCTTTCTATCTCAAAGAAAAAAAAAAGAGATATCCATAAAATTCTTTCTGTGAAGCACAACACTCACGTACACCTAAAACTCGATTTCAGGGCATTTTGAAATTCATCCTGCAAGAAAGATTTATACCATCCCCCTTTTTTTACATATTTTTTTCTGAAAGAAAACAACTTTTCTGTAAAATTCTTGCTTTAAAATGTATAAAATATGAATTCCATGTCCTATGTTTATAGCCAAAGCTTGTTTGTAATGAAAGATTTCTTTGAAAACTTATTTCTTAGAATTCACTGTGAAAACCCGGCATTAATTTCTGGTCCACCTACTATATTATTAGATTAAAATTAGCATTTTCTTTTATAAATAAATAATCTTAATTATGAATGAGTATTGACTGTGACATAGACAGAAATTTAAAATATCGGATTCCTTTAGTAATTTTTTGCTGGTATATAAATGGCGACTTTGTTGCAAAAATCAAATAAATTATTTAAGTTGAACGTGCATGTTGAAATATAGTTATGCATGCTGAAATATATGTTTAGTTTAATAAGAAAGATAAACCATGCCAAACGCATGAATTATGAAACACTTTCGAACTAAACAGAGTTTTCGAGCTAACTTTGGTGATGTATCGACGAGCAAACTTGTTGAGATTCTGGAGAAACCTCAAAAAAGCTGTACATCACTCACTATTAATTTAACTTTGACCCCCCCCCCCACCCCACAAAAAAATAAAAGCTGTTTCCATCCTTTCAATGCGAAGTAAGCTGTTATAAATTTCTATGCAGTTGTGCTTGAAATGAATGAATGTCATTAAACTCGCACAAGTGTAATGTATTGGATATTGGAATTCTTTGGAGTGCTCCTGTAAGAGAACTATAAGTTCTACAGACACAAATTTCGATTGAGAGAGTTATTTTGTAATTCTTAGTAACAAATATGAATTTTGTTTCGTTTGAAATCCCCGAATATCTCTAAAATACGCTTTAAAACCCATATGGGCAACTTCCGGTTCGCGGGCAGGATGTGGCCCACCCCTGCTTTTGATCCGGCCAGCGGAACACATCAAAAACGCATATAAAATCCACATAAACCATTCAAAATACCATATAAATCACAATTATATGGGCCGCAACTCCGCTTACATCCTAAGATTTAGCCAGTAACTTCCAGAGGTTGCTCATACCTGCTTTGAACAATGCACTGCCATGGAGCGTAATGTACTGGAATTCTTTTGGGTGCTTCTGTAAAGCGCTATAAATTTTACATTATTTTCAAAGGATACATGGACATAGGAATGATTCAGTACATGGACATGGTACAGTACATAGTACTAACATGTATAAATTTCATAGCAATCGATGCATTTTTACGGCAGCTAGAACATAGACGGAGAAATAGACCAGATGAAGCGAAATCATTAACACTTTTCAACCCTGTGGGAAATTACAAGGTTGTCATAAAAAACTTCCCCGATATGTTGACCTCTATCCGCCGTTCCGTTTAACTAATACAGATGAGATTTCAGATATAATTGTTCAGATATATTAAAGTGTGTGTATCTTCTGTAGTTTTGTAAATGCAGCCCTTCGAGGTTGTGAATGCATCTGTATACATCCTGTAGTATGCGTGGAGCAAGGAGTATATATCATATTTACTCGTGTTTAGCGCACATGCGTGTATAATCACCACCACCTATACAATGCCTGAGAATAGAAACTTTTACGTCATCACTAGGTCCACTAAAATGACGTCATCACACATTTATTTTCACAAAGTAAAAACATTTTAATGATTTAAGATAGAAAATTTAATTTTACGACAGATAGGAAATTTTAACTATCACTAATTATGTCATATGATATAGAAATAGATCATAATAAATTATTTTTCATCAGAAATGTATTTTAATTTTTATCTTTAACTTAAGATATTTTCTAAAATTTGTTTCATTCACCAGAAATTTTAAATAGTTTTACTTTGTGAAACGAAAACTATGATGACATCATCTTAGAAGAACTATTAATGACGAAAAAGATTATGTCCTCAGTCCTTCTATATCTAGGAGATGTTGGTATAACGCGCATCCTGTGTACTTCACTAGAAAAACAGGCATTTCTTTTTTTTAATCTCGTATATATAACACGTACCATAAATTTGACGTATAAGTGAATTTGAAAATGACCGAATTTTTCAATTAAATGAATGGAGCGGCAATGAAAAGTGCTAATTAGTTAAAAAAGATTATGTTACTAGCGATTTTGTATAAAATAAATTGTAACGAGTGAAATGAAGATGCTGCAGTACTTTCATCGCGAAAGATTTTTACAATTTTATTTTCTAATCTGAACACATTTCTTGATTCACGTACATCGTGGATTACATGCAGCAGTAAAAAATTATTCCGTGTATAACACTCACTCAGAGTTTTTGCCTTGCATTTTCGGGAAAAAAGTGCGGGTTATTTACGAGTAAATACGGTACACAAGTAGCAAGCTGTAGGCCCCCAGATTTTAATTTTGACTGTGGGCGGTATGGACATAAATGCCTTCGTGTTCTTCATAAATATAATTTTTCTTGTTTTTTTATTAAGTGCAGTGTTTGAAACATTCATATAATTTTTTCAATCTGTTGAAGGGGTATTCGAGCGGTAAACAATATTTTTAGGACCACACATTTTTCATGTTTCTGTCGCTTGATAGGCGGAGCGTCGCAAAAGGAAAATTGTCCATGAAGAACAAGATGTGTGTTCTTTCTTTAAAAACTTTTTAAAATTGAATCGACTCAGTAGATTCCAAAATTAAAAGAGTTGCATTTTGAACAAAGCAACTTCTAAAAATAGATATCACTATTTATTTATTCAAGCAGACCTTCGTTTTACTTTTGAAATGCAAAGGTTAGGCTGTGTCTAAAATAGATGATGTCTTATAAATAATTTATACTTTTTTTTTTGTTGTTGTTGTTAAATTTTAAGAGAAGGTGGCTTAAAAGGATCCTAGCAGGAAAAAGCGATTCACATTTGTTTTCTTCCACACAGGTAGTGCTATCTACCGGGTAACACATAAACTAGCTGTGGCGTGTGAAGAAGAAGCAACAGCGGTATTCAAGCGATCACAGTAATACGCGTCTAAATCTAATTTTTCGAAAAATTCGATTTTACAACATTTGTTATAAGCACTATCCTATTTATTTAGACGTGCAGTCTTTCATGTATAGCAGCGGCGTAGCCAGAAATTTTTCATGGAGGGGGGGGTTACGACTACTGCAACTCGCATATGTGTATACATACGTGTGTGTGATAAGAGAGTGAAGAATGTACGTTTTGTATGGCAAAAAATTCCTCATGGGGGGGGGGGGGTTGGTTGTGACCACTATCTCCCCTCCTTGGCTACGCCACTGATGTACAGATATATGATTTAGTTTGCTGAATGGAGTATGTTTTTAGATGGGAATTACACTTGCTAAGTTTGTTATGTTTCCCGGCGTCATCCAGTAATCTGACCTAAAATGGGCAGCCATTTTGCTGCGTAAAAGGATCCATCGGGTGAAGAAAATCCAGTATCGAGCCCTGGCCATCCAGTACCGAACCCTGGTCGCTTGAGAGCAGTCCTTCAACTGCTCTCAAACGGCTCTCACATCACTCCTATTAGTCCATGTGATGTCTAACAGTTTCCAAAAAAATGGAATCACGCACTTCCAGGAAAAGACACTTTTTATTTTATTTTTTGTGACACCTTTTTTATTTATAAGATTTTCATAAAAGAAATTATGTGTGCTATTTTATTGTAAAACTTATTTTATTTCATTGAGTAAAATTACTATAACTTTTATATCTTTTATCTTGCTGTACAATTTACAAATATTTTCAAATGAAGGATCATTCTGCCTTTGGGTGAAGTAAAATGATCCTTCGGACACTTTTTCAAAAGTCCATTTTTTTCCATTACTCATTGTGGGTTTAAAATATTATTGAAATATGTTTATAATACAAAGTATAGTGTAAAACATACTAGAAAAGAGCCAAAGTTTTGTTTGACATTTATGTTATTTTACACAATTTTTCCTTTAAGGGGGTTATTTCAGGCCACCTTCCCCCAATAAAAATTCCGTTCTTTCAGCACTAGGTGGCACTATTTAAACTGAATAGTTTTGTTAGTTCAACAAGCAATTTCATGAAATCAACAAAAGATTTGTTCATTCAACAAATTATCCGTGAAAATCTTGTTGACTGCAGAAACGCCAATTAAAATTTTGTTGAATTCAACAAAGCATTATTTTCTGAATATAAAAACTTAGGCTAAAAACTTCTACGTAGGGAACGTAGGCTACGTTGCACAAAGACAAGGGTATAGTCTCTTAAGACTGTAGTTTATGAAAAAAAATCCCACGTAATTTTGGCACATAAATACAAGTAAATTAATTATATTGAGGAAGACTTGAACATTTTTGGAATGATTCTTTACATTGTAACGGTGAACCAGTATATAAAAGATACAGTTTATATCAATTATACACTGTATGTAACAATAAATATGTATCAGAAAGCATTCTTAAAAATAAATGTTGTAAAATCTGAAACTCTTTAAAAAATTTTGGTGTGCAATTTCATATTTTATAACTATTTCTAGGTTTCATAACGATAACAATTTTTTCGTTTAGTTTAGTGTGTAGTGAAGCTAATGAAGAGTCATCCAGAATGTTTTCGAGTCCTTGTTGCGATTAGCTTTATTTTGAAATCTAAGACCGCGAACCAAATTTTGTTTGTTTGAACTACCGCCTTAATGGGAGAAAAAGCAATACTACATATCATAATTTATTCCGAATGGTGCAGATTTTAATTTTGTACTGTCCATTGCTTGGGAACACTTACATCAGATTATTCTCTGATACACGGTAATAACGTTTATCAGTCTGTCACTTACCGTTCCTAGAAAGGGTACTGTGAGTTTTTAAACACTCACTCTAAAAATTGTACTCAACAGTAAACAATATTCCTTGTTTCAGTTTGGTGAATAATTAGAATAATTAATCACATTTCGTAAAACACACAGTTCCAAAGAAACATGAGAAGTTATTACTACACAATCTATATTCTTAAAAAAAAATAAAGACCAATATTTTATATGCGAAACCGATGTAGGAAATTTTATTTAGATTCTCGGATGCTTTTTATTGTGGGTATACATCACAGAAATAAAAAATCAAAAACTTTTTAATCCAATACTTTTCATTAGAAATTTAGATGTAAACGAACATTCTAAAAAGCTAACGGGGGATTTTTTTTAAAGGAAAGTTTTAAATTGATTGAATTAGTCTAAATAAGAAACTAATGGAAAACAAGCTTGAGCACTATGAAGGAAGTTTATTGCTCTGGAGATTTGAAAGAAATACGGCGCCGTGTTTCTACATTTTGAAATTGCTAAATGATGGATTGCAGTACGCCCAAACTGTTTGGGAAGAAATGTTTAAAAACTGAAACTTCTGTGTAGTTACTAAACGTTTAGCAGCTTTTAATATTTGACATTTCGTTTTGAAATTAGTTTAAAATCTGTCTGGCAAAACTACTTTTCATAAAAAGGAAACATGCCTACGCTATCGTACTCGGTACGGTAATGTTGTGTCGTGCTGTAAATTGGAACTTCGAAATTTTAGACTTCTTTTTAGCTGTCAGTGACGCATGATTTATCCTTATCATAAAATGCGACATAAAATATTTGATACTTCAAATGAAATTCGTTAAAAATTTATCACAAAAGTTTGAGTTTAAATCGATAGTTGATTTAAGTGATGCGCTTTTTGCTTAAAATGTTCATTCGAGAAATATCCCATTCATTAATATCCTAAAGGACCGCTCATTGTGCAAAAAATAACATAAAATAACCACAAAAATCGTAGGTGTAAAAAGTAACTATAAAGTGTGCAGTTGACCGGTGACCCAGCCTTTAGAAAGAAAAAAATAAATAAAAACACTCTATCATTAAAATGGTAATCAATATGAATTTTCGGAAAATTTAAAGAGTAATAAAAGTGACACATAACCTTAAATATTGATATTTTGCCATTTTTTGCATATACTTTATTTTAGAGTTTTAAGATTTTAAGCTCTATTTAATAACTTGAGCAATTCGAAATTTTCTAATTTTCAGAGGTGCGCTTTACTGTAACATTTTATAAAAACGATTAATTTTAATTAGTGGTTTATGTTTCTAAACTTCTTTGATATTGCGCTGTATTATGATTATGTACAGCTGCGGAAAAAAAAGACCCACTTGCTCTTTATTTCACCATCGTTCGTCGTATAGCAAAGTTATATATACCATTCGTTTGAAAATAACGCGTACTTTAATTTACTATTAATTTAATTTGCATAAGGGGCTGTCTTCATATTTAATTCTGCATCAACTCCGTTTTTCTCAATGGCAACCCGTTATTTTGACTTTATTAAACGAAAGAAAACCTTCAAATTACCCTAAATATTAATTTTCACCAATTTTCTACGATAATTTCCGGAGATATTGCGAATTCATTTTTGCGCGTTTTTAAGGGACTTTCTGCAAATTGAAAAACGCTATTTGTAGGTTCCGAACTTTTCGCCTTTCATTTATTTCGCTCGCGAGAATTAAAAGAAATTAATATTATTTTCAAGGAAAATATTGTTCCCATCTCTCTTAAAGTTTTTTGTACTAAGAATATCAAGGGTAGAATAGAATATTTAGTCTGTGGTCCAAATGACCCGTGAGTTTATAACTTCCTTGGTTCGTACACATGATTTAAGGGAAAAATGCAAAATGACTGCTAAGGATTTTGAAATTGTTATTCAGTGTTTCCCTTGATGTTTCTCTTAGACAGCTGAAATGTTGGCAGGAGTTAGAGGCTGCTCCCTGCTCTTCTGACTACAAGCATGAATATTGCTCGACTCAGCTATGGTCGAACTTAAAGAATGGTTTCATGATTGAAAATTTATTTGTTTGAATTTCATCTAAAAAACGCAATTACTTTTTTGCCGACCCAATATTATCACTGTGTTTGTTATTTCACTTTCTTCATTTAATACTATCGCCTGCAATGTGCAATATTCTTAAGACTTTTGGCGGTATTTTAATTTATAGTTAGATGAAAATTTTTTTACAGAAAAACGTGATTTTGAATGTTTGATAAAGTATGGGGAATTCCAAAGACCTAATGTTTCCGATATTAAAAAAGGTCACATTCATGCCTGGAAAGTTGAGGATGTTAGTTTTTCAGAAATAGGACGTTGTATTAGAAGACATACATCTACTGCATCTAATTCTATAGCTGGAAAATATTTTATTTGGGGGAATATGGTAGCGGACGCAACAATACACGCTTTATAGAATCCCCAACAAACTGTAAAAACCTCTAATTTAATTGCTTCAAAATTTGATATTTTTAATACTGGTATCTTTTACTGTGTTTTTGCACAAAATAAATCTAATTTACATTTATTTTATGCAATTTTAAAAAAAAATTTCACTTAATAAATTTATATATGGTCCCTTAACTCATGAAAATAACACATTTTATTTAATATAAATTAAACTACTGAACGTAAAAATTTGAAATTTTGCACAGCCATGTAATATTAATTTCTGCATCTATTTCCATCGAAATTTGCTTAGGTCGCTATTCATAATTTTTTTGAATATTAATTTAATAATTCATAATTCATATTAATGATTTATTAAAAATCATAATAACATTAAACTATGTTTGGGTTGTTTAGTTCTAATAGTACGAATAAAAATCAGCTTCTTACTACCAATATTATATGAGATATGAATTGAAGTAGGAAAAAATATTTTAACATAGGGGGAGGGGGATTTTGGGTGCTCATACCTCACTCATTTTCTGTCCAAATTTATTGAAAATTGGTGTCCAGGGTTAAAATGAGCTAAATTCTTGAAATATGAAGTGAAATCTAGGGGTTGCTATTGAGAAAAAAAAGTTCGTGCGAATTTTAATATGTAGATGGCCCCTTATGCAATTTTTATGCGTAGCAAATTAAAGTGTGCGTCAATCGTAAACGATTGGTATCTGTAACTTTGCTGTGCGACGAACGACGGCCGAAAAATGTACAAGTGGGCCTTTTTTTTTTTCCGCAGCTGTACAGTAGGTAATTATGAGAGGAGCCACTGTATACAGGATCTATAGTGATAAAAATTTCTTTAAAAATGCGTTCTCTGTAAATTTACATTCACTTTCCGTTGAAAGAATTCGATGAGAATTCTTGATCACCACTTCTTGGACATTCTCCCTGCACATATCTCCCAACAAGGAATTTTGTGTATGAAGGCCTTAAATATATTTTTTTAAATCTTAGTAACAGTTTTTGTAACAAAAAAAAAAAAGCAATTTTAAAATTCTTCAATATTTAAGAGAAATTACGTGAAACCACATTATTTCAGTCGCAAAGACCACCAGTCGCAAAAACCACCAGTCGCAAAGAAGTATGGTTAAATGGTACAAAATCTCAAAAAGTGAAGTCATTGCCATCGATCCATTTAACTACCAAGAACATGGTGGCGGTCGATTGAATCGTCTATTTGTCACCAAAGAGCTAAAAATGTGCTTACCAAAGCTGTGTCAGAAAACTTCTTTAGCTCTGTGGCGTCAGATAGGCGACTCGATGGACCGCCGCCATGTTCTTGGTAGTTAAATGAATCGATGGCAATGGCTGTAGTTTTTTCAGCAGTGGGCAGTCCATCCAGTTGGTCTTCTATATTGATGTGAAAATGCTTGCATTTCAAAAGGTTGAGCGTCGCCCATGGCACGCGCCCTACCTGCCATAGCCTAATACGCCTCTGTACATGTCTGTATATCTATGTTCAGTATTTAGTCTTACAAATTACTCTTTACAAGATAATTCAATATCAGTTTAATTTATAATTAACTAATTTTATTAACATCTTCAAACACTTCTCCTATCTTAGAGCAAATTCACATTCCCGATATCATCTTTGCAGCTGGGAATTTCTTGCCTTTAGCCAGATTAAGAGAATAGTTTATCCATTTAAATTGCTTCGTTATCTAGAATATAGATTTCAATATGCGTTACGCTTTTCCCATTTTGAATTATTCAGTTCTTGAGCACAAAAGTTAATTATATTCGTGTATGCCTCAGAAAAGGGTCGCGCTTACCTTTATAGTAAATTCAGCTGTATTATTAATAGCAGGATAGAACTCTTAACCTCAGGATCGAGCAAATTAAAAAAGAAAAAAAAGGAATAAAATTAGCACTTTCAAGAGCGTGAATATTTTACAGTTTTGTATTACCCTTCATGAGAATAACACGGTGAAGAATGTGGTTCAGCCGTGCTTTACATGAAACTTAATCTTTACCTAAAAAGAAATGAAACACTAACATTTATTCAAAATATTTTTTTTAAAACCAGAATCATAAATAAACATGAGATAATTCCCGTTTCGTTAGCAGTTTATTAGTGTTTTGATTTTGCATAGAATTTTAATAAGAAAATTGTGTTTTAATTTTAATTGCTTGCATATAAGGAAAATAATTGTGTACGTAAAATAGAGATGGGTGCGAGACGAGATTAGACAGATATTTACAGTTTTTATGCGGACGATACAAACGTTTTCATCATTACTACATACGGATTTTGAGAGAAGAGGCAAAGATTAGCAGCTGTTTTGCAAGAAGTGACAGACTTATTTTCCATCTCGCGTTCAACCCTAACACCCTCCTCCACATAGATTACGAATTTTAGAAAATCTTCTGTTATCTAGAACCTACGTTATAGACCTCAGACATACTTGGCAAATTTCGTATTATCAGCTTAGTTTCGACTAAGCGAAATATTGACATGCACGAAAATGTCATTAATTTCCATTCACCATGTAATACATGGGCTCTAAAATTTTCGTAGACCAAGGACTCCTTCTTCAATAAGATTACTTTAGCGTACCCCCATTCCACCCAACTCAAAGCATTTTACATTCTTATTCAAACATATTTTCGGGCTCAATAATCTCTTAACACGAATAAGATTTGATAAAACTATTAAGCGCACAGTGCTGCCACTTAGTCAGTGGGCAAAAAAAGTTATTTTCTGATAAACACTTAAATAATAATGTAAATAATATAACTCGGCTGTTCGAGCCTCGGCAGGGGGAGATCCCCTAACCGCCCTAATTTTTTAGTTTCATTATTGCCATATTAAAACGATATTAATTGAGTATGTCATTTTATCTCTCATCTTTCGTGTATTTCGCCTGGTAACCCAATGTTGAAATTTTTATGATTGTAATCTATTTATAGAAAAATACATGGGATGCATATTCTACAGGTTGCGAAATATTGTAACAATAGATTAAAGCTGTTGGGAACTAATAGTATTTAAATATATGTAAAAAATACATGTGATGCATATTCTACAGCTTATGAAATATTGTAACAACAGACTGAAGCTGTTGTGAACTAATAGTATTTAAATACCTGTAAAATTATGTCGCATTTTTATATCGCCTTTTTTGGGACACATTTTTCGGACAATTCTCAATAAAGGGGCGTGAAAGATAAAAAAACTTTTAAGCAATGTAATTCAATTACTAAGCAGAATGGATATTTAAGCAATATGACTATTCTTTAAAAAAAAAGATAAGAATGCTAGAAATTATAAAAGAACTGTCTGAACTATTTTTCATAATTTCGCGGACTCCCTGTAATGTCCTTATGGACCCCACAGTCTCAGAACCTATGCCAACGGCCTAGTACATATGTAATGAAAAATCTACTTTTTAAACTATCTAATATAGACATTTGCTTAAACGAACCACTTCTGATTGAAACGCAACAAAAAGCATTCAAACTACCGTAGGAAATATAAGAAAAATTCCTTCCCTCTTTTTAATGCTTAAAAAAGATACAAATAAAAAAGTATTTCAGCCATTCTTTTATCACAAAACAATACGAACGGTAGTCACTATCAAAACTATCTCAGCAGTATAAAAGACATTTAATACACCCAGTAAAATGTCCCCCCCTCTGATATCTATTGACAGGTAATTGGGCGCATCAGCGTATTTTCTGACTGCGTCGCTTGACGACACATTCTCGCGGCACAGACACATGAGATGCATTGTTACGATGCTATCTTTCACAGTTGAATATTTTTTATTTTTTTTTCGGCGGCAACAGATCTATTTGAGCAAAATATTTCACAAGATGGAATTTTCGCAGTGATAAAATATTTATTCCTACAAAAGAGGTCTTTGGGTTTTTCGGTTTAGATTATCTTCTTTTTAACCCTTTGAGTCGCAACCCTTTCCCAATGCTGGAAAAAGGGCAGCCGCCATTGCTCGACTTAACTACCAGCAAGATAGCGGACGATCGAAACGTTCATCGCGTGCCACAGATCTAGAAACCCTTTTTTGACGACAGCTGGCTGTGCTGGTAGTTAAGTCGAGCGATGGCAACGGCTGCCCTTTTTCCAGCATTGGGCAATCGATCCAGCTGTTCTCGCGTTCTTCCATTTTTCAGCAGATGTCAGTGCTGTTAAAAATAATCGTGACAATTTTTTACGAGATATGACGTACTAAAAAGTAAATAATTCTCGTGGAGCTATGTCACCCGCGACTATTTTTATAGAAATCAAATCTATTCTTCGTGACTGGCAACCGTCAAAACATCAAAGTTGGGTGTTCCCACTGCGCGTTAAAGGGTTAAGTCTTAATAATATAGCAATGCCGTATTACTTACATATTACTTACTCGTATAAAAAAATGAATTATAATATTGGTGCAACGAGCCCAGAGGGACCATGGGTCATTTTTTTTTTAATTTTAAAAATACTTCTATTTTATTTTTTGTTGAAGAATAAATACAAGCAAGTAAAAAGTTATTGCCACATACACATTTCAGCATTCATACATTAGAGCATTGAAATATTTTTTAAAAATGCACTTTATCAGTAATTATATACGTATATAACCTTTACTTTTTTTTTCTGAAACTCATAATCTTTTTATTCACAATCATTCTGAAAACTTGATTTTTAAAAGTTCACTTTCCACAAAATCAAAAATTTAGCAAATAGAAATTCTTCCAACAGTACTTTTTTTTTACTACTTACTATTAATCACTTACTAATAGTTATTTATACTTTACTAGGTACTTGCTCTTGGATTAATTAAAATAAATAAATAAAGGAGCGGGAGATAAAAGACTTATTTGAAGGATAACACGAGTATTAAATACTGTCAAATAGGATAATGATTTCAAATACAGCCCCTTTATAACTTTAGAAGCATTTTTCTTCAAAATCTGGAATTAAAAGTATTATTAATTTAGTTATATACGTGCAACTAAAAATTAGTTAAATGAATTTAATAAAATCTCACCTGCCTAAGAATCGAATAAAAAAGTATACTATCGTGCTTAAATAATACCCGTACTAACGTTATACGAAAGAAGGTAGCTCAACTTGCATATGCAAAATAAAATGTTTTTTGAAACTTCTCACAAACTTTCAAAGAATTCGGGCACATAGGGACAAGTAAATTTATGAGTGTGTGTGTGTTTAAGTGGGGAGAAACAATATTAACTTTCACTGAAACATGCTAAATTTGTCTGAACATTTTGAACAGTATCGTTATTAGCATAGTTTTTCTTTAATTATTTATCGTTCATTATTACTTTAAGGAATAAAAACTAGGGAACGACTCCTTTTTATGTACAGTATATGATTTGCAGTACGTAAATTAATTTTTTAAGAAAAATTATAAATTTGAAAAAAGCCAAAACATGCTTGAAATTTTCTGAAAATATCAATAATAATAAAAAGAACAACAGGAAAGCGGTATAGAGAGTTAATAAGAGGAAAAAGTCCTCCCATATAGGATTATATTCCTAACTAGAAGTCAAAGCCCATTGTGGAGGCAATTACAACGGGAGCTAAAAAACACATTCGACAAAAAATATGTCTACACTCAATATGTTTCATCTTCGTCCACCTTAAAAAAAAAAAAAAAAAAAAAAAAAAAACACCTTTATATTCAACTTTTATTATATATCCAAATCAAATTTCATGTTCTTCTGGAAAAGCATGGAAACTTTTAGCATTCGAACGAATTCGTTTTGATTAAACAGACCCTCTTATATAACAACAAAGTTTCACATTTATCAAAGTTTCATGGCAGACTAAATTCATTTTATTTGTGGAAAAAGAACTGCGCAATCTAGAAAAACTATTTTAAATGAAGGAATCACAATTTTTCCTTCAAAGCCACATAACCGTGACATCAATTAACGTAATTGTCACTCGATACCAGTGGCGGATCCAGAAATTTTTTTTGGGAGGGGCTAATTTTTTTAAAAAGCTTATTTCACCGAATTAAAATGTACTATAAATCAAAATTTTAGTCTAAACCAATGTATTAGGCTTTTGGGAGGGGCTAAGTAATAAAATATGATCATATTAGCTATTTAAAGCGTATAATAAAGCAGAATGTTACCCTTGAGCAATCTCTTTTGGGGGGGGCTGAAGCCCCCTAGCCCCTCCCCTGGATCCGCTACTGCTCGATACTCCTAATTTTGTCACGCAAATGATAAACTTTTTTCACTCTTGGAAGTAAAATGTACCTGAAAATTGCAAGAAATCGCCTAAAAATGAGGGAGCAGGTGGATTCTCAGATTTTCAAACTACCGCAGATTGTTTTCTACATTTTAATACATAATTATGAAAAATTTCAAGCGGATCGCACAAACGCTGTACATGCAATTACACTTTTTCTGCTTAACTTTGTAATCTTTGCAGTAATGGCGGTAGAAGTTTTATCTTTGAGCAGGTTGCCCGGAACTGTAAGACAGTCAGTCAGTCAGGAAACAGCGTAATTATGTAGTACGATTTATTTCTTCTGAAAATCGCCCCCCCCTTTTTTCCCTCATAGCTTAAAATTAGGCATCAGTCTACTTAAAAAAAAATACAATGTGTATCTATTTTCCTTGCATCTTTTAATGTTATTTTCCACATTTTTTTCTATTTTATTGTTCTAAAAAAAAGTAATATTATAACATTTGCATAAATATCGTTTGAGGTTCTGAGGATCGTTGAATTCCGAAAATCAGTCGATAACATTCTATTAAAAAAAAAAAAAAAAAAAAAAAAAAAAAAAAATGTTATTAGTATTTTATCTTATATCAGTATTTTTAAATAATTTTATTAATTCTCTTTAAAGATTTCTTTTAGAAAAGGTTCCAAGTACATGCAATGTTACTAATGAATAAAAAAGCTACCTTAAGGATATCAATATTTTGTAATAAGAAATTATTTATACAGTGTTTACTCGCTTAATAGTCACCCTCGCATAATAGTTACACACCCGTTTTGAAGCAGAAAATATAGCTTTAGAGTTACAATATTGTGTAGTAAATTTTCCCCTCATAATAGTCGAACCCAGATTTTCACCATGAAAAATTTGCAAAAAAAAAAAATGCAACTATTACGCGAGTAAACACGGTAAATATTTATTTTGGGAAAGTTTACAAATGAATATAATCTTAGTAATGGAAAAGAAAGTACCTCTAGGATATCAATTTTTTTCATGCTTTTATTAATTATCTTTAAATATTTCTTTCACGAAAGCTTACAAATAAATGTAATGTTACTCATAGGAAAAAAAAAAAAAAAGAAACTTAGTTTACTTTTCGGAGAAACCAGTACTTCCATTACATATTATTCAAAAACTGAACAATCCAATAATGTTTATTGTGTCGTGTGTTACTCAGTAAAATAATCCAATACAGTAGCTCAAGATAATATCCGTGTAACTGTGTTGTTTTCCTTTGTGTGGACTCCATATATCTCTCTCTGTCAACTGATCAACCCATCAGAATTCTGCAGAGATACAGTTGTTTATTTCTGGTTGTCTTTAATCAGATATGTCCAGATATCCGCTGAGAAGTAGATTTTAAGACAAGTTAGAAAAATTAACAATAACATTTCTTTAAAATGATATTTCGACAGATTGATTAAAAAATATTTTAAACTGAAATGTCTTAAAGTATCAAACAAAATATCAATAATCAAATTTTAAATAATACGTTTTCATATTTTGTTTGTAAACTAAATTTTACTATACAAAATTTATTATTAGAGAGAATTATACACAATTAAAAGAAGTAGTTCAACGTTTCACCATACAGTGGAGCTAAATCAGCTGCATCCTTTCTATGGAGAATCTTTTCACCATGATTTGGTTCCATCAGTGGCGTACCCAAGGGGGGGGGGGTAGGGGGTCATAACTACCCCCATGAAGAATTTTTTGCCATACAAAATGTATATTCTTTACTTCCTTATCACACACACCTATACATATACATGAGTTGAAGTAGTCGTAACCCCCTCCCCCCATGAAAAATTTCTGACTAAGCCACTGGGTTCCATTGATCAGTTTAATCATCAAATCATGGTTCAATGTTTCTCCATAGAAAGGTTGCAGCTAATTCATTTTATGGTCAAATGTTAGCTACTTGCATTAACAGTGTAGATAGTATAGAAAAGAAAATACAACAAGACTGTTAATTTAACCGACATCTTTGTAAATTCTTTTTTGATCTGTTCGTTGATCAAGCAAATTTATTTGCTATTTTTTGAATGAATTTAGATGATAAAAGAACGTTAATCATACTGCGATCCGAAATATTTAATTTATACTACACAAAAGAGCATTTTAATACTTTCCATGGATGTTGAAAATTGCTTATGATTTTACTTTGTCGGTCTGTCCATACTCAAAATGTTGTAGATGTGAGTAGATTGCTACGTCACATCTACAAATGAAATTTATCCGCTTTTTTCAAAAAAATGTACTATGCCACGTACCCTTTTGGTGTATCTTTTAGCTTAACTCACAGTGGTGGATCGAAAAAAGTCCCAAGTCAGGGGTGATAAATAGGGAGAAGCATAGAGATGAATAACTTTCTTTGTGCTTTTTTTTTTAAAAAAACCAGCTGATTTCTAGTATTGAACCAATGTTTAACCAGTTTACTCTCGTTACTAGGCAAACGCAACAGAGAAGACTCTTCTTCTTTAAATGATGCTTCTCTGACTGATTCATTCCTAGAACGATTTTTGAATGATCCGTTGCGTCATTCTATTGATAAAAAAAAAGCAGGTTAAATACGGTTTTAGTGCGATCTGAGGGGGGGGGGGACAGCAATCACCCAATTGTCATTCCCTACTAGGATCCATCAATGATAACTATTTTTTCTTTCTTTTTAACAGCGGCACAAAAACATTTTCAGTACATTTAAGTAATACAACAATCAAAGTTGATCATGCAGCGATAGATTGGCTGGTTTGGGAATACAACCGATTGTTTACACGAGAGATCTAGGTCTAAGGGAAAAGAGTGCCTTCCGTGAGCTCTTTCCAAGGGGTCCTAACCAGTATTTACGCGAAGTTTTGGAGAAAAACCACGGAGAACTCCGAACGGCTAGGTTGACAGACACTACCGATGTTTGAACCAGTCACTTTTCGTTCCCAGTTGAGAGCACTATGCGCTCGGCCCATGCAGCGATTGAAAATAAATACTTTTATATTTGATTTATCCTCTTCTTTCCCGTCGTTGCAAAGACGCGGAAGGAGGTAACAGGAAAGTTATAAGTTAGATTCCGACATCCACCACCAACGAACGAAGACTACCCTGTGCATGCGGTGTATGAACACGCTTAACCAGTAACTGAATTTCCCCTTGGTGGTCACTAGCAGTTTAAGAGATGCCAATATTCAGACATCCATCCTTCTGATGAAGATCTAACTTCCTGCTGGAAAGAAATTGCATGTAGGATGCATGGAGCTGTAAACAAGGCTATGATGTAAAGAAGCCTCTCCTGGCCGAAAATAAATAAAGACATTCGTTAAGCAGTAATGTTTGCTCATATTGAGTTGGAAAGTGTTTTACAATCTATGTGTTTAGCATGATTTAATTTTCTTTTTGTACTGAAATTGTGAATCATATATGGTACAAATAAATCTTTCCTGTTTACGCTTTGTGGAATTCCAGTGTTCTGACTAATTTCTTCAGCACAGACATTTGACCTGATGAGTTTTGCTAATCAAAAGGTGAAACACATGTCATCTTTCATAACACCTGATTAATGAGAATAACCTCTACACTCCATTTCGAAGTAAACATTATTGAAATCTTACGTTGAAAACAAATAAGTTCGAATGAATTGATTTACTTTTTTTTTTTTTTTTTTTTTTTTTTACACGGCGAAAAAAACATTAAACACGTTTTCAATTCCCCCCCCCCCCCACACACACAAAAGACTAAATGAGAGGTTTTGCTCTGAAAGCAGCTGTTTTGCTTGTCTAACAAACATGTCTGGTTTCTCTACACTGTTTGTTAAGAACATTTTCGGAAGGCCACAATTATTGATGGAAATCGCATCACTTATGTATGATAAATGCTGTGCTTATCCAATGCTTCTTCATTTACCAACACTGTCAAATTGAATAATTGAACAGTTTCAATTTGAAAATCAATGAGTATTTCAATGATGGAATAGCTCACAGCTATATTATCTCCCATTTTGTTACAAATTTTCGTTTTATGTGTGGTATTTTATGCTTAAGGGGTAAATTTTATTTTAATTGTGTCATATCTATTTTAACTTTTATCTACTTATTCTTCAATACATTCACGGATGTATATAACTAGGGGGGGGGGCTGTCGTTTGGTGGTCTGGATACCCCTCCTTAGTCTATGCAAAAATTTTATATTTGGTAGCATATCCATCTTTTGTATGCATAACTCAAAATAGTATACGGTAAAAATCTTTTTAAATTTTGAAAATTTTATATTAATTTAAAAAAAAAATCTATTGATTATTTTGATAACTCTAAAATTTAATGAGTTATAAAGAAAATTTTCTATCAAGAAGATATAAACTTTTAAATGCAAATGAAATGTTTACAAAATATTTATAGTAAAATTTACTGTCAAATTTGATTAAGAATTGACCTCTCCCCTAGCTGCCCCCCCCAAACCCCATGTAAAAGCTGTAGCTACGCCTGTGAATACATTTATCAGCCTATGGCCACTAGCATAGCCCTTTTTGGACGACAGCTGGCTGTGCCGGCACAGCCAGCTGCGTCAAAAAAGGGTCTCTAGATCGGTGGCGCGCGATGAACGTTTCGATCGTCCGCCATTTTGCTGGTAGTTAAGTCGAGCGATGGCAACGGCTGCCCTTTTTTCAGCATTGGGCAATCTATTCAGCTGTTCTCTCATTCTTCCATTTTTCAGTAGATGTCGGTGCTGTTAAAAATAATCGTGACAATTTTTTTACGGGAAATGACGTGCTAAAAAGTAAAAGATTCTCGTGGAGCTGTGTCACCCGCAAATCAAATCAATTCTTCGTGACTGGCAACAGTCAAAACGTCAGAGTTTGATGTTCCCAGAGCGGGAACACTGAACGTTAAAGGGTTAAAGAAATATGGAATCTTGGTTTACATTTTTTTGAAGCCGAAGTTCTCAAACTACGTCCATCCACAACCACTCGCTTAAGTACCATTTTTTGTTTTTCTTTGCGAAAATTTTCGTCCCTGTTGTTTCTCGCGTGTGATTGAAATATACTTAAATCAACAAAGAATTCAAAGTCCCGCCTCGGCATTCTCTAAACCATTAGCGAGGAGACTGCCCCAATGAGAGCGTGTTTCCTCTTTCTTAAATATATTCTTGTGGACAGAAGACAATGTTGGTGACACACAGAAAAAAAAAGAGTGATTTGCAACGCTCTGACTAACAAGGCGATTAAAGTCCTTTTTGTTATTTTTTTAACTCAGTGCATGGTTGCTGGACTCTTACTGTATATTTAATCTAATTTACCTAAGAATTGTTTTTACAGCATCTATTGACGGGATTTCATTACAACAAGACACAGACTGCGAACAGATGGTGTAAACAGCTCTTTGTGAACAGATGGCGTCTAATCAATAACAAACAAACAAACAAAAAATTGTATAATTGGAACGATGTCTGAAATTTATCCATTATTCACTGGTCTCCTTTTCCATTCTTCCCATTAAATAAAGTTGGTTTCTTTAATTTATGCTAATTTAAGTGCTAATTACAAACGGAACGTTTAGTGTTGACCACATTATTAGACTCGTTGAGCAAAAATATGAAATACAACAGTTACTGTTTCCACTTCGTTGAGAAATTAAATGAAGTAGAAAAAGAAAAAAGGATGAATCATGTCAAACACATTCACTATTAAACACTTTCCATTAAAACATTTTTGTCATAAGCCAAGCTTTGGCGATGTATCATCACCAAAGTCGGCGAGATTTTTGGAAACCTTCAAATAGGTAGATATCACTATTAATGTAATTTTGAGACCCTGCAAAAGAACATTTAATGTTATACTTTAGATTTCAACCATCAAATGAAGATTAAGTTGAATTTAATGTTGATATACTCTGCAGATTATATTTTGTTTGAAATCGACTAATGTCGCTAAACTGCCGTACAGCGTAGTGCATTTTTAATATAGTTTAGTTGCTCAACTACCTTTGGAGGTGATTTTCTCCCTATTTGTGTGCACTATGGTGCAACATACAGCTAGAAACTTTATAGCTAGAAATAACATATATATATATATATATATATTTATATATATGTAATGTATAAAAAGGTAATTTGGGTTTTACTAGTTTGGGTAATGTTCAAGCGGGTACTTTCACTGTAAGTTTTGCTTTCCTGTCATACTTGCCACGCGCACTCTGGAGCTATGTTTTATTTATTTTGTTATTTGTCAGACATCAGGCCGTCGATTCTGAGTATTTTAGAGTGTACACGTGTCCCCACGCCCTTGTAGCCCCGGATGCGGGTCATGTTGGTAAATGTGTGTGGTTCGATCAGAGATAAGAGAGAGGCGGAGTTATGTCTTCGCAAACCACGTGGTGTGGTAAGCGTAAATACTCCCGCACATCGAAAATCCAGAGACTTCTGCCATTGGAACTGCTTAATGAGTCCACGCTAATTCTTGTACCGCTCTCCCCTCCCCTCCCCTCCCCTCTTCTCATTCTAAATTGTAACTTTAATGTAATGTTCAATAAACCATATTACCTGCCTTAACTCTGAAACTTTACTTGAAATATCTGACGTCTCATATATATATAACTAGATTGATATATATATATATATATTTATAGACAGAAATAGCATATGAAAATTTATGCATTTTTAAATATTCTGATTTTCAAGCTCAAAACACGGCATAAAAATTCCATAAAAAGTCACCTTTTGCAAATATTTAGTAGAAACTCCATTAATAGCTTGGTTTTGTGGATAAGGCAAGCTACCTGCCTTAACCACAAGGCTGTGGTAAGGGCTACCCGCCGTAAAGGAGGGATGGCTCTGGAGAAAACCACCCAAAACTTCCGACTATTAGATTGACTTATTGGTCAGAATTATAACTAAAACATACCACACCGTCAAGATTTGGTTTTCCCAAGAAAGCTTGCTAGCGTCGTAATCGTGGATCTGATTGTAGCTGCTGTGTTTCGCGAGTCTTCTTTCTGTGACTCATCATTATCCGCACAAGTGTTAGATTTTCCACGCTCGTTTTCTGATAGTCAGTCCCCTTCTTAATAAGGTCGTCCGTTTTTGGAAGGCTCTCGTAATAAGCAGCTCCAGCCTTCCCGAAGCAATAAAGCTGCAACACCCACCGTAATACGTGCCGCCCAGCAAAGCTGTCATTTCAAGATTCCGGCTCTTTAACGTTAATCCTAACGTTAGGGCTCTCTTCTGAATCAGAGGGTACAAACCATTAACCAGAGGAGCCCGGGATCGCGTTAGCACGTTATTGAAATCGAACGGCCGTAAAAAGCGGGCTAAGCGCATAGCAGGGGCGTTGGAGATGGTAAAAAGAAAAAAATGGCGAAAGAGGCGTTTCTGCGACTTGAATATAATGTTTAATGATGGTTTTGAAACGATTTCCTTCCTTCTGGGTGCCTCTTGTCTGTGAAAAGTTAGTGAAATTTATCATTATGCACTATCTTTAGATTTAACAAGCGCGTTCTACCTCGCTGTTGTCACGTAACATGACGGAACAAGTGTGAATATTCCATTTCGAATGGAGTGCTGTTGGTTGTTAATGATTTTGTTACTTTTAGCTTCTAGTTTTATGCGCAGCACATCTTTTTACACCAACACTGCGGCTTTGTGTTATTTAGTGATAAGTTATGTTGTTAAATTAGAACTCTCACTCTAATAAACAATCTAGACTAGACCTCTTTAACTAGAAAATTTTTGAGAAGTTTTGGGGAAATTATCCATTTACCTTCACATTATGTTTAATGAGATGAAAACTTAAATTTATACCTTGTTAATACATAGTCCACTATATTTTTTGGTGAGTAAATTATTATGTATAATAATGAAATACAAATGTAGAAAAATCAAACAAGAAATATAAATCATGCCACGCATCGATTATAAAACACTTTCCAACACACTTGCGCGTGGGCAAGTACACACACACGTCACCTAAGCAGGTAGTCCTAGCGTAGCTTTGCCTTAACATAATACAACAAACTAAATCGGTTAATTAGAGCTCGAGTAAATTCCAGTTGAAATCATCGTAACTTAATGTTACCATGTTAGGTATTTTTTTGAATTTCCTCCAAATAATGGAAATATCGCCAAGCTGAATTCATTTTTTTAAAGATTTTTTCTCCCCATAATTGGCGTTTTTTTTTTCGCGAAAATCGCCAATTTTGACGACTTTTAGTGCAACTTTTGATTGAGCACACGACCGGCGTCGCACCATCAGCTAACATTACATAGTAGGTTAGTATTGTGCTTAAAAGGATGCCTGGCTCTAAACTTGCCTTTGAACGTAATGTATTGGAATTATTTTGAGTGCTGCTGTAGAAGAACTATAAATGATACAGACACTATTTTCTATGGAGAGCTTTACCTTGTAATCCTTAATAACATGTATCAATTTTGTCTCACTTCAAGTAGCCAAATATCTCTAAAATACACTTTAAAGAATGACTGTCCATAGAGCGTAATGTATTGGAAATCTCTGAGTACAAGAACTATAAATGCTACTTACACCAATTTCAATAGGACACATGATGTAGTACATATAAAAAATATACATACATTTTGTAATAATCGATGCATATTTACGGGAATTAGAGCACAGACGGACAGACAGACAAACCGAAATCATAAACACTTTTCAACCTTGTTGGAAAGCGTTAAAAAATAGCTTTTAGTGTATTCCACCTGACATTCTAAAAACATTTTTTTTAACTACGGAAGAAAAAAAAAATATTGTGCTATAGTGTGCTTTCAACTGAAATTATGAAGTACCTTAAGTATAAAGTTATATCTGATTTATATTCAGATTTGTTCCCAAACGCAGAACACTTGTAATTTGGCTGTTTTACTTCTCCGTTCGGCTGTTTTACTTCATGTAATGTGAACACTGAAAATTACTTCTTTAAATTATATACATTTGTCGGGTAAGTGATCTAACACTTGCGTGATAGATTGTCAATTACGTCGATTGTCGATTTGGGCAAAAATAACGCAATGTTCCTCTTGTAAGACACAGCTTTTGTTCCGACTCGTTCTAAGGGTCGATTTCATTATGCAAATTATATTTCGTCAAGTGCATGTGCATATAGGTTGGCGAAATTGCCTTGTCGTCACCTGTTGCTAACTCACGGGGTTTCAGGCATAAATAAGCATGTGAGGAAAATAATTTGTTAAGTAGCAGTGGCTCTGTTGGAATTGGATCAAATGTGCTTGTAAATAAAGAGATTATAATTAGTCATGTGTATGAAAATGACATTATATGCTATAATGCATTCTTCCTAAACGTTCTATAGCCTTTAAAAGCAACAATTTACTATTATTTTTATATGTAAATTGGCAGCTTCGTTAGGCAGCTGCCAGGCTGTTTGGAAATATACTTGAATATTGCGTATTTTTGGAACTGCATTGCACAACATATCAAAAACTGACCACGGTTTTGTGCTTTGCAGAAAAGGATCTCATTTCCAACATCTGCTGCAAAACCTAAAGTTTGTTTGCTAAAGACAAAAGCCAACATTTCAACTAATCTAAATGATATTTTACAAACTATGGTACTTTTACGAGTAACTGAATTTTATTGCAAGCTACTTTAAAACTCACCCCGTTATAGTTCGACTAAATAAGAATTGGCATCAGATCCTTAGTAGCATAACTAGTTCGAAAGACGTTCCACCTGCGTTATGAGAACGCAGACTGAACGTCTTTTGAACTAGTTAGTTGTGCTACTTGGGTATAAGTATATCTGATTCAGATGTACTTTAGGAAAATAATTACGTTTCCATATATGCTAATGCAACATCATAATAACGAGACAATATCTTTACATATGCTCTTCTATTTATAATGAATATTTAATGCACAGTAGTATACTGTCTAAAAAATGTTCCAGATTAAGCCTAACGTCCTCTCAGAATTTTACGAAAAATTAGAAAAACTAGTTATTAGAAAAACACGCAATTCAAAAGACATATGAGCTATTAATAAGTCATGCAATTTCGACGACAAACATATCTTTATTAATGAATTCAATGCAAAAGTTTAACAGCTGATACTTTTCAATATTAAACACATATGTAGAAATATATGTTATATTACGCATGTCTTGTGCCTTCACTTTTTATTTGTATTTTTTATAGTAATTTCCATGCTTGTCATCATGTTTGAGAAAAATATTACATTATGTGTGTTGCATGAAGCGTGCAATTCGAATTTTGCGAAGAACGAGATTGCATGAAAACATCAATCTTTTACAAATAACGGTGAATTCAAATGCAGGTTTAATATCTTTCATCATAAAGTTGATTGGATATGCTTATCTTCCTATGATAGAAACATATTTATAAATCTAAAGTACGCATCAATATGCAAAAAAGAGAGGTTATTTAAAGTGAAAAACTGTGAATCACAGTTACAATAAATCTCAGATAACCACTTTTGAAACACTTTCGATTTGTCGTGCAACATACAATTTGTTTTCTATCTACGTTACTAAATTTTGTTAGAAATTCCACCTTGCGATTTGTTTTTTTTAGCACGTGCAACTTCGTACAAGCACCAAACAAAGCGTGGTGACATAACATTTATTGGAGATCGACTAAGCACCAAAACTTGTGAAGACGGCAATGCATATTTAAAATGGGGCGGTTAATAACGTGCAAATGAGATTCATGTATTCAACTTTTGGAGTGAAAAAAATACACACTTCAGGTACTTAATATCCATATCTATAGAATTCCATCTAACTGAAACACGGCAGGCAATTTTTCTACCTAACTTCGATTTCGGACGAAAGCCTACAGAAGAACTTTTGTTATAACACCTTCTTTCACACATTTGATTTAGTTGCATGCATAAATGAATACAACTTGAGATTTTTTTTCTCTGTCAGGATTCTGAAATCAGCGAGAAACCAATATTTGGAGTACACACTAAAGGTTTAATTTACGAACCTATTAAAGATTTGTGTTGTTTTCTTACATAAATAAATAAACACGAAAAAAAGCACGCACAAACGCATATTCGGGAGGCAAATACTGATTTTTTGCATGAGTAGTGTTTTCCACATGCCATGTTTGATAGAATTTGCGTGTGAGGGAAATACACGGCGGTTGTATATTACACAAAAATAAATAAGATACAAGAACAGAAAAATACAGCCTTTATAACAGAGTAATATCTAATTTAGAAGTAACAAGGTTGGAATACATGCGTTGATTTACTTTTACAGTAATGCTATCCTTTTTTTATTACTGTGTATGATGCTATGCATGACTTCCATAATTTAACAAAGCTTGATGCACTGGAACATAGTTTACCACTCGACTTTATTATTTGTCTGTAATCTAAAATGAAATGAAAGGGAATTACTAAAGTCATTATTGGATATGTGTTTCACTCATCAAAAAATAAATATGAAGTTACCAAACAAAGTGCATTCGGAAATTTTACTTTTAAGCAATTCGGACTCCGAAGCAAACAACTAAAAATAAAAGTTAGGCGTACGCAACATGCTAATTTTGTGTGCGATTCTTACTTCAGAAAACACAAAATTCCAGACTTTTCCATTCAAAGTTTTCGGCAAAGGTATACAAATATAATAACTATAACCAAACACTGAGAGAGAACATAAAGTTGTTGATTATCTGATGTGAAAAAAGTTTATAGTTTTAAAACAAAAGCATAAAATATAATGATGATCGTACTAAAACACGAAAAGGCTATTTGTTGATGTGAAATTTTAATAACAAACTAATTATGTATAGAAGTATAATCAACTCAAAAACTTTTGTAAATTTATAAAAAGAACTAAATAAATGTTCATTCATTTTATTATTGGATTTCGGGAGATTTGCACGTAATGCAAATGTTTTGATGTTGTTCTAAAAACAGAAACAAGTTAAAATAACATAAAATTTGTAAAGTGTGCTAATTTCTTTTAGAAATTTTTATATGAAAACATGAAATTCATGCCGCGAAAAATACTAAAAAGTAATAATCAAATTACTTTTTTCAAGGGAAGGGATTTATTTTTTTCTATTTTTTAAAATAAAATTACTCTATAATTTAGATGAATTAATCCAATAAAATTTTATACTTATGTATAGAAGTGAAAACATTCAATCATTAAAATGTTAAATGAGTGTAAATGACAAACATGCGATGCAAAAAGCAATGGCGAGTCAGGCAAAATTCAAATAGATAGTAAATTTTTTTTTTTAAATTCTGATATAAAAATACGAAATTTATATAAATTATTTCAAAGTAGGTATCCCCTCTCTTTTCCTCAATAGTCTTGGAAGTTATTTTATAATTTTTTTGTAAATAACAAAATCATTCGGTTATTTAAGAATTATTCTCATTAAATTACTTGGACTCAGTGGCGTAACCAGAAACATTTCATGGGGGGGGGGGTTATGACTACTGCAACTCACATATGTATACGTGTGTGTGTGATAAAAGAGTGTCGAATAAATATTTTGTATGGCAAAAAATTTCTCATGGGGGGTTGTGACACCCCCCCCCCTATTCCTCCCTGGCTACTAAACTGCTTGGACCTAAACTATAATACTTAAAATAAATATTATTAGTAATAATATAGCAATTTATTTAGTGAGGTCCCATTATACCCCTTATGAAATTTTCCATTGGACCCCATGTAACGTATCATTGTTTTCAGCTTTAGTGCAAATTAATTTTTGATCAGAAACACAAAATAATTGTTTAAAATTAAAAACATTTTTTTGAAACTTCATGACAGCAGAAAATATACTTTGAAAGAGTTAATAAAAGGTGAAAGTAATTATTTATTTGATATGGAAAAAGAATTACTCACCTTGATGATTAGAAAACTTTTGCCGCTTGTTTTAAATAATAATTAAAAAAAGAAGAAGAAGATGTTTTAATACAGTATCCAGTAAAAAGCTTGCACTACCACCTGTAGATGAAATTCTGAATACATAACTATATTATTTCATGCAATAACCCTCATTTCTCACTTGTCCCAGTGTTCCATTACTTCCCAGCCTTCCCTGCACTACAGCCTTTGTAGTGATACCCTAAAATATATTAAGTCTCTGATATAATTAATTTACTGCATTTATGCAGCAAAATCACATGTTTTTTTTTTAAACTGCATTACATAATTCCCATAAAAATTAAGTAAAAACAACTTTAAAGACACAGGAATTAAAAATGAACTACTAATTCCACCAGTTCAAAGACCAAACTAAGTTGCTCACAAATGACTTAATTCAAATAAAATTTGAACTCCTTTAAAGACCAGTTTGGCAGAGCTTAAATGATGTATCTGTGTGAGAGGGGGGGGGGGCAGTTGTATTGCGATATTCCAACAAACATGGAGTACGCAAGCGCAGAGTTCCGTGCTGTAACAATGGCGACAAATCCAATCAAAATCCATTAACTCCGGTTCACTCCGTAAAAACACGTCAATCAACAGACAAACTGATAAATCAAACTTGAAAATCTGTTTGACAGGGCTTAATGATATTTCTCCGTGGCTTCATTTTATTTGTCCATTTTCTTATCGCCCTTCCATTTCCTCTTTTCAAGGCAAGTGACGTGTTGAAGGGTTTACCCTTCTTGATATGTTAATTAAATTTTTGCTATTATTTGCTCCGAATTAGCTAGTTACGTTTGCTGTCTAATACAATATTAATTACCATTAGAAAAGCACGAGTATAGGTTACAATAATCAGGATTGAATGTATATATAAAGTAACTCGTCTCCCAGTAACCAAACTGCTTTAATGAGAAACTTAGAATCTACACGCGCAAATAAATGTCTGTAGGAAACAGTAAAGTAGTATACTCTCACTTTTGGATAACTTAAATAACTGATGAATCTCTAAATTCACTCTTACACAAACGCTGGCTACAGCAGGGCATTCATAGTCCCAGGGCTGGAATTGCCACCCAGACAGCACATTTATGTTCTCTGAACGTCTATTAAAGTTCAGCAAACGTTCTCTGAACGTTATTAGACGTTCAATTTGTGCTCTGTGGGTACTTCTAAGTCTTTGAAATGGTGTGGACGAACGCATTAAAGCCAATAAGACGTTAAAGCATCTTTTTAATTACTGTCTTAAGTACGGTACTGTCTTAAGTACTGTCTTAAGTCTACGGTAGTTGTTCTGTTTGCCCACTCTCTCAAAAATCAAGAGCGAGAAATCCCAGGTAGCACACATACGTTCTCTGAACGTCTGCAAGCGTTCAGAAAACGTTCTCTGGACCTTAATAGACGTTCAGAGAACTCGTGTGTGCTACCTGGGATGAATGCTAAGTAGTGTTATATCATCCTACCCTCTCGTGGCAGAATGGGGACGACCTCCAGAGTTAAATTTCGCATTTCTGACATTTTACATTTTGCAGCTAGTTTAATAATTTGACAAAAGATTGAATATTTACTATGTTTGGATGTTGGATTTATTTAAGATACTGCTTCAATTTCTAGAAGAAACTAGCCTATCTTTTCGCCTATCCAAGTGAAGAGAATTCATGCTTAACATAGAAGAAAGCGAAAAGAATAGGAAAGAAGAGGAAAGAAAGGCAAAAAGTAATTAAAAATTGCAAAACGGGCTACAAAGAAGAAAGCATTGAAAACAACAAACTTGACTAGAAAATTACTTTGTAACATTTAGATTCATGTAAATTCAATTATTTATACTTTTTCAAATTACTTTCACTGTGACGTACTTTTAGTGTCACAAGAATGGGCAGTTACCACCGTGACGTCATTTGGTGACTATTCACAAAGAAATGCTACAATGACCATAGGGTAATGTCACGCCACTTGAAAGTCACTATGTGGTGATTTTGTGACTCTCGGTAACCACTGTGACCTCTATGGTGTTACAATGATTGTCTTAGTACGACCTGTGCTATAAGGGATGTAACAAGAAAGTAACGTAAATCAAAAATACGAAATACGAAGAAAATACAATCTAAGGGCGGATTAAAGGGGGGGGCGGAGGGGGCGACCGCCCCCCCCCGATACAAAAGAAATTAATGTAAAAGATCCTATTTTACTTCCATAAAATGGACGTACCTGTCAATCTTCTAACTAACCGCCCCCCCCCCCCGACAAATTTGCATTAATCCGCCACTGATACAATCTCATTTATATAATGATGAGTTGGAATTTACGACACTACGTACGTACATTTAGAACACAATAACTTGGGTTAATTCTACGAGAAGCTTGAAAAAGAGGCCATTTTTTCATTTTCAATTAATTTAAAGTTTTTTCATTTTAATTTATAGAAAACTATCAAATCTCTTGAATATAAGTAGATAAGCATTACAAATGAGAAAGAATTTTTCTGCTGTTAATTTCTTTCTACTTCTTGCTTTGAAACAAACTATTAGCAGTATCCATTTTTTAATGTTTGAAGCACTCGAGGAATTAAATAAATCTTATTTTGATAACTTTTTGTTTGAAGACTGATTCATGCTTAAAAAAAACTCACCAAATTTACCATTACAAACTTAAAACTTAACTTTACCATTACAAGTTAAAATTGTCATGTCTGTAAAGATCTGTTTTCTTGTGTTTATTTTTCTCATTATTAGTGGCTTATTTGAACCTTAAATCGTGATCTCTGATTTTGATTATAATTACCACAATGCACTATAAGTATTCTGTCATATTATTTAATACATTAATACTAGAAAAGGAAATGAAAACCACCCAGATTTTAAACTGCGACCGGTTGGATTCCAGTTAGATGGAACTTTACATCATTTTAAACAAAAATACATAATTTTCTCGACGACACTGAATGAGATACCGTCAACATGGCATTTCTCACTCACATTTAATGGTAAAGGTTGTATTGATGGAGTAGGTCAGGGATGGCCACATCGAGGTGGGAACATTGGATGATTTCAAGTGGTGCATTTCATCGATGTGCCTATTTGTTTTGAGACAGATTGAAGACTATTTCGTGTCCAAAAATAATTTGTTTCTTATAATTTATGATGCTACATCAAAAGGACGCATTTTTACATTCTAAAATACACTGTCAACAAAAAATGAACAATCTGATCCCCTACTGTTAAACCAAAACTCTATGGGAGATGTGAGTTACAAATGGTCGAGAAATAAAAGGAATGCCAGGAAAAAAAAAAGACATACTGCTCCGTTCATATACCTCTAGTATTGCATTTTACAGTCTTACATTCAACTGTGAAAAAAATCTTTTGTTTGATTTCAGATCTGGTGAATATGTTGAACATTCTTCAGGGGTGGTGTGGGGGAGGGGGGGAATCTGAAATTGCAATGTGGACAGTGGGTAATTGTGCAACAGTGGGTAACTGTGCAACAGTATGATAATGAAGAATTTCACTGTCTGAAAAAAAAAAAAAAAAAAAAACTGAGAAATACCAAATAAAGCGCTTGGTTAAAACTAAAGTAAAAGGGATGTTTAAATGCGGATCTGATGAACATGTAGTTTGGTATAAAAGAGAAAACATTGTACAAACAGATCTACATTGGTGAGTCCCCGAGGACTTTTTATAAATTTTAGAATTTTTTATAATTAATATAACATATTATAAGAATGGAATTATACTGTGAAACCTTGGAAAGCTGGACATTTGCGGTTCCCTTAAAAATGTCCAGCTTTCAGGGGCATCCAACTTATTTAAACGTTTTGGCCACGTTCCGTTCCTAAGAAAAGTGTAAAAGTTATGGAGGTGTTTAACTTGGGAGGTTTCACTGTACTTCAGTGCTGAAAAATAAAGTTAAAATTGCTAAAGGAATATTTAAAGTTGATTCAAAATTTTACGTGTCATGTCTGTCAAACTATTAAATTTTATTTTAGATTTTTAAAAATTACAGAACAGATTAAAGTCTTGTTTGTGCAAAATAAAATTTCTTAACTTCAAATGAATCATGTCTGTTTTTCGTCATGCTTGTCAAAACGTATTTTTTACTTTATTACTGCAGTGTTTCACCTTTTACATTAAAAGCTATGTATATGTACACATAACTAAATTAATTAAGATTGATTAATATTTACTACTTAAAATTGGACAATAAAGTTGTCTGAAACCATGTTTGTAAAATATAGTTGCATTATAGGTACCTTGTAGTGGACAGTAATAGAGAAGGCAAGAGACACACAACAAATTAAAAACAGAATCAAGGAAGAAAGGCTGTAAAAATCTTTAATTCTATTTGGTGGAGCGAGGAAATATCTAGGGAAAAAAAGTATAATATATATACAATACATTGTAAAAAGCATATTGCTTTAGAGAGCAGAGAGATAGGATGCCCTGAGAAGATCATGTATGATATCAAGAATTAAAAAATAAGAAATCAAAGAAATGATGAAAGTAAAGGAAACCATATTAGATGATCTCGAAAAAAGCAACTAATTTGTCATGTTAAAGGAGTGAGTGGTGAAAGATCATCCACAATTGCATTTAATTATAAAGTCAATCAAAAAAAGACAGTCAGACAGACAAAAAGATAGATGGATGATATTAAAACACGGATGAGATATATAAGTCTAGAGGAGGAATGGAGTTTTGACTGGACGAACTAAAAAAAAAAAAAACCTCTTGTAGAATTTTCGGAAGGTGCCCCATGATGCCAAGAATCCAACTCCAAGTCAATGTAAGCACTTATCTGTGTATATTATTCAGTTATTTTATTAATTATTTTTCACTATAGATTTTCAGTATTTTTTTTATACATTTCTTTTTCAAACACCAAATTTAATTTCCAGAGCGTTTTTTTTTTTTTTTTTTTTTTTTTTTTTTTGCGTTACTATGGTGTCACCGGAATCACTGGTCGGACTCATTATTTGATTATTTTAAATTCCGTTTTGTCACAGAGCTAATAAAAATTATATCGTGCAAAAATTACTTTCCGGGCCGGCAACAGTGATTGCGCAATGTTTCAGATGGGGAGTAAAAGAACGAAAATTGATTTCCTAGAAGAATTCTAATTAAGAAAGATATGAAATGACGACTGCAAATAGGAGACATCAATTCGGAGAATTATATCATTCATTTCGAAAAGCATTTAACTCATTTCCAAAGCCAGCAGAAGAGATTCTCGGAAGGAATTCATTAACTTCGCCTTCAACAATAGCCCGTACTATTTGATTTTTTTGCAGTGTCACAAAGCAATTACAAATACACACAACGTTTTCCATTTTTCACACACTCCAGGGGGCTTGCAACAGAAAGCGACGAGCGGATGAAAACTGTGCAAAAACAACAACAAAAAAGGATTGTTGAAAAGAAAAAAAAATGAAAGAATGGATAGAATAGTAAAAGGGAGAAGTGAAGAAAAATCATCTACAGAATGATGGAGTGTCTTCTGATTGGAAACGGCCAACTGGACGAATGCATTGCGCGCGTGCGAAAAGTGACGACTATGGCGTAATACAGTTGTCAACAAGCTGTCACCGGCTGTTGTCAGCAGTCGTTATTAGCGGGGACGAGAGCCCAAATTAAGCGAGCGATAGAAATGCGGGATTGCTGCATGGAAGTAATTGGAATGGTGAAGACGTCAGTCAGATCCTTGATGGAAGTTGTCGAAACGACGCTCGGTTGGTGCTTCTCTGGTGATTTTTGCTTCTCGTCTGTCTCGCTGTTGTGTTTTGGCATCTGTCACATTTCCCCGCCATTGTCCTCCTGCAAGACGGATAAATGATTTACGGGATTTCATACATGTAAAAAAATTATGACAAAACGAAGGTCAACTTTTTTCTTTTATCCATTTTTTTTCTTTAAGACGAAGGTGGAAAAAGAGGACAAATTTTCTAGATAATAATTAAATACAGTAGAATTCGACATAACGTCTTCCAAGAAACTGGCATATTTATGACATTATAACCGAGTGGACACGAATTTCGTACATATAAAGAAAGAGAACTGGTAAATAAATTTTATATTTTTGAAAAAAAAATTCTGAAAAAATTAAATTAAAATTTGCTTGATGCTATTTTATCTGAATAATTTTGTTGATTCAATAAAATAACAACGAAAATTTGGCTGACTCAACAAAACATTTTCCCCAGTGTATTAACGGAAGATAACGAATATTTGCTATCTACTTCTTCTAACATATCCAACAAAATGAATTATGAATTTCATGCAAAACCATAGGAGCCATCCTGTGGAGATTTGGAAATGTTCCCTGCTCCCTCGGGAAAAAAAAATAGTGGAGATCGAAGTATGATCATATTACACTGGAATATAAGATTTCTGACCGCTTTATTTGCTTTAAAGCCAGTTTGAACTGAAAACAAAAGTCTTCAAATAATAACATAAAAAACAACAACAACAAAATCTCTGAGAAAGATGCAGGTAACTAAAAAGAACACTAATGTTCTTCTCTTTTTTCGGAGTGCTTCTTGGTGTAGATACAAGGTTTTCTGCTAAAATAGATCACAAAAGCTAAATATCTGGTATCTAATACAAGCATGATTCAAAATCAAACTTTCCACTACTTTTAAGCAATGGTACTATGGTATCAGCAAACATATAGCCTGAATAACTTCAAAACGGGCAATTTAATGAAACAAAGAAGAGAAAAAGTATATTTATGAACATTGAAACCAAAAACGATAATTTCGAGTACGTTGCAGTAAAATGGAAGTCTTTTTCAGCATTCGGGACTTTAACTAAAAAATCAGGGAGCTCCTACAACTTAATTTTTTTGCAAAATAATAAATGAAAAAAAAATCTAATCCCACAAACTCGATGGGATGTTGTATATTACAACATATATAAACAGGATGTCCCCAAAAGGTGGTAACGGGCTTCAATTCTTTATCTATTAGAGATAAATGGGGAGTGTAAATGGAAGAAATGTTCAAAGAAAGGTCGGAAATAATACTCCGCTAAGAAAAAATTCCTCGCGTTAATTTTCAAAAACTTACACTTTTTAAATTTGTATACGACCCCCGTACAGTAAAATGTGAGCTAATCATTCCCCCACACACTAATGAGGTGATATACAAAATTTGAGAATTACCTTAAAAAGTGTCAGAGATATGAAGATAAGTACAACGCTCATTTAAACCACTTTTCAATGGCTCTCGAAAGCAAAAAAATAACGTCGAATGATCGCATTTCAGGCGTCGTAGAAAAATTACGAAATAATTTTTTTTTTCTTTTTCACTCTAGAAATAAACGTTTACATTCAAAATCATGTATAGTGACCGATCATCTTTCTTTAAAGATATCTCTGCGATGTTGTATGATGAAAATCTCAAATTTGGAACAACACCTCATGAGTGTATTGGGCGCATTTTACTAATTAGGAATGTTTTAGTACGGAGTCGTATAAAAATTAAAAAAAGGGTAAACTTTTGTAAAAAAACAAGAGGAATTTTATTTCTTAAAGGAGTATTATTTCCCACCTTATTTTGAACATTTTTTCAATTCAAACAGCCCACTTATCTGAAATATATAAAGAAGTAAAGCCCGTTACCTCCTTTTTGCTACACCCTGTATATAGATATATATTCCAACATATGGATTTATAGATATAGTGAATACTCTATAGCTTGATATATAACTATCTGAACAATTTGGTATTTGTTAAAATAGGTTTAATTTACATTTTTTTATTGAATAAGAAGAAAACATTTGTACTTTTGAAGCTCTATACATATCGTGCCATTATACACGCCTCTTTGTGCTTTAAACAAAAGTATTTATATTTTTATATATACCAACTTTATGAGTGTACTATTTTTAGTGATTATTAATATTTATATCTGAAGAATATTATTAATATTAGGTGCATCTATACAGGCGCGTAGCCAGGAAAATTTTTCGGGGGGGGGGGATATGAACTTATATGTGTATAAATAGACGGAATTTCATCACTAATCGAAAAATTTCGGGGGGGGGGAAGGTATCCCGATATCCCCCCCCTGGCTACGCCCCTGCATCTATATATGAAAATTTATAAATTTATTCTAAATGACATATCATTACATGTATTCTTTTTAATTTTTTTTAGGTATGTTGACTCGATTTGATTTGAATTGTTTTGAGGTAGGATTATTTAGGTAATTTATCTCTGATAAAGTATCAAGTTTGCTGTTCACTTTGTTTTAATATCAGTGTTTCATAGTTTCTATTTTATACAAAAACTTTATTGAAAATTTTGTTGTATTAGTAGAACTTTATGTTGTTGGTGTAGCATTCTGGAGTGTATTCATCTTGTATTTTCATTTTTTGTTTCTCTTTTGGAAAGGTATACTCAAGGAATTTAGTTTTGTTTTGGCATCGTTTCTTGGATCGTTCAGTCTCTTGTTTTTGTTTTATTCTTTCTTTTCTTTCTTCCTTTCTCCCTTAAAATAAATAAATAAATAAATAAATAAAGCTGCAGTTTTTTTAACTTAGTATTAGGGAAATGGATGCAATGTATTCTTTTCCGATTTCGATATGTTTTACAAATCCCAGCATAAGTGATGCCACTCACTAAAGTTAAACATCTTACTAACGATCCCTTGAGATCTTCAAGGAGAATTAAATGCTGTGCTTAAATAAGTTGAATAAGTGGTCAAAACGGTTTTTTTTATAGTTATACATGCTACATTTATTAGGAAGGACAGCAAAGAGTTGTGCATGTTTTTAAACATTCTAAAGACCAATTCCTAGCGTGAAAATGTTATGTTTAGAGAAAAAAAAAAGTTCAATTACTGTGAATGTGAAGGAAACTATTTATAGCAGCAAGTTATCACCTTTCAAGGTTCAAACGTACGGTTACCCATTTTCCACCAAGCGGCATAATCATATTTTTCAGTGAAATATAGCATACCAGTAATCAGTTGGACGTAATTATTGCTCTGCAACGATGTCGATGCATGCACACAGCTAAAAAAAAAAAAAATTCAGAAAGGCCCAAAATTTAGAAATGGTAGAATTTCTCACTAGAAGGCTTGATTATTGTTATATAATTAGAAAAATATCTAAATTTGGGGGGGGGGTCTCAGCCCCCGTGGCCACCCCCTTGCTACGTCAGTGTTGATGGTATAGGAAAAAACGAGGTAGCGAGCTGTAATACCATTGAAAATGCAATGTGAAATCACCGCTTCCTTACAATTTAACATATTTAATTTTAGCTTAAAACTACTATAATTACAGACGGAAAATACAGGCTTTACATCACCCAAATGCGTGCTGCGTTACAACTGATTTTACGGCAGGCAGGCATGTACGTGCCTGCGAAACCTTCTAAACGCTTCCCATTTTCAACGGACGAAATTACAGACTTCGCCCCAAATTACCCGCAAGACGTAAACGCTCTCTCCTCGGATGGGGACAACACGTATACAGTAACAGCATGCTTGGAAATATCAGACACACAGCAGCACGTTTTAATTTAGTGACTGTTAAAAAATGGAAAATTAATTTGCATTAAAAACACATCCCTAACGACAGAAATATACATGTGTATGCGATGAATCTGATATAATTTTCGCGTGCTCCCCTAATTATACATGCATGACGGAAAAATAAATTGTTTTTTGCTGTAAGAATATCAATTGCAGAGTATGTATTTAAATTGACTCGGCTGCAGACGGGTGGAGTGCTGCTGGTCCCCCCCACCCGCAACGTAAGCAGTTTTCAAAGGTGTGCGCTGGCAGTTCCTCGTTTATTAGACGCAAAATAAACTGTTTAAGAAATCCATATGAAATTGGGATCATATGATATAATGTACTGTTTGTTAAGACGCGTGAATATAAGTGAAAAAGAAAATGTTCTTCTATACTTACAATCATTGGGCTATGTTGGGGTAAAATGTGTAGATTTATAAATTGTTTTTAAATTATATTTCTTTTTAGCTTATATTTTCAGACAATAATTAGCAATATTTACATTTAGAGTTTGTTCATTGCATTTGGAAACACAAAATATTAATATTTCGCGATATAAACTTGTATTTTTCGTCTGTAATTACAGTAGTTTTAAGTAAATATTAAAAATGTTAAATTATGAGGTGATTTCACATAGTATGTTCAATGGTATTACAGCTTGATACCTCGTTTTTCCCCATACAATCGACACTGGAACGTAGCAAGGGTGGAAGCCACGTGGCCTGAGCCCCTCCCGAAATTTAGATTTTTGCTAATTATATATCAACAATCAAGTCTTTTTGTGAAAAATTACAGCCCAACTTGTGGGCCCTCAATGAATTATTTTTATCTTCTTAGTGGATCCATGTTCTTTTCTCGTACCTCAAAAAATTCTAAAAAACTAATACGTTACTGAAAATTTGAGTTAGTATTTCCAATTTTGAGAAAGTCTATTATCAGAAGTTTATTATCAGAAAAATGTAAGAATTTAAAAAATATTTGTATTTATATTTTAGCTTAAAGGGATTAAATGGGTATGTAATCAGGCTTAATTAATATTATGTTTCCAAATGATCTGAATAAATTTTTTAATGGGTTTAAATGTTGCCTACTAATGTCTGAAAGTATAGGCTAAAAAATAATCATTTAAAAACTTAATATTTATGTTACTGATCAGGAAGAAATGCCTATTCACTTTACCCCATCTTAATCGCAACATTCATGAGCCAGAGTACAATGTTTATGTAGAACCTAAATCTAATAGCCCTGGTCGTGATGTTTTTAGATTTGAGTGTTTTGTAAATGATGATAGGAAATAAATAAAATTTTACGAAGCTTATTCATTTTTGAAGGGATATTCTTTAATCTATTATCATTTTACCACCCCACTTTTATAGAAAAAATAGCACTTAATACAGTTTAATATTTTTTTTGTATTTAAAACTAATGTCGTAGCATAAAATCTTTTCAGATGTGGAGGAGATGAATGCATTGCATAAGGTAACACAAAAACGTCGCCTATGTAAGATTATTAGCTGCAGAGAACAGTCTCAGTAGGCCAGCGTTTCTCAAC
This sequence comes from Cheiracanthium punctorium, assembly GCA_038373885.1. Lineage (NCBI taxonomy): Eukaryota > Metazoa > Arthropoda > Arachnida > Araneae > Cheiracanthiidae > Cheiracanthium > Cheiracanthium punctorium. The sequence goes on from JAWZYV010015925.1 coordinate 583,477, forward strand.
CTGTAGGGCGCAGAGCGTTTGCAGGGGGGGGGGGGCGAGAAAAACACCAAACAGCAAGTAGTGATGCATGTTTTTAAAAAATCATCTTATTTATTCTCATTTTTACTAAAAAATATATCCATTTTCGCTTAAAATGTTCATTCAAACTTTACTGATAACATTATTTTGTAGAAAATTCGACTAAATGCTCATTGTTAAAGATTAAAAAACTTAATGTATGCTGAAAAACGTGAGGAGGGGCACCGTAAGTTAGCCTTTATTGAAGAGGGGGGGAGACGCGACGTTAAAAGGTTGAGAATCACTGCAGTAGGCATTAAAAAATACTTGCTTTCAACCCATTCTACCCCTCCTTATCCAACTTACTCGAAATATCCGAAACCTATTTCTGTCGATAAAGCTATTTTTCGTTTTCAAATGATTCATTTCAAATTGCTATTATAAAGTATGAACCTGCTTCAAGCTGACAAACATAATTCATTAATTCTGTAAGTTGTAGTTTAATTATGAAATATTTAATGTGCATGTAAATAAATAATGTACAATATTATTAAAATAACTCTAAAAAATTCATACTAAGCTACAACATAATAATTTGCTTTTAACTTTTCATAATAAAAATAGACCATGTCAAAATTTCAATTTTCATATGCTTTGTATAGTTTCCGTAAATATTAGAGAATACTTTTTGTTTTGCTATATTTCACCAACAAATTAAATTCTCAGTTTTAAATTTGTTGTTTACAGTGTTTTACAAGTTAAACAAACTTTTATTTAATTTAAAAACTTTTAAAGCAGATAACTTAACAGATAAATATTTTTAAATATCAAGGGATTCGTCTATTAGTTAAAATAGAAATGTTCATTTGAAAGCATCTTTTAGATACGTTCAAATGAACATTTAATTTAACTATTATAACAGATCTAAAGGAAGTTCCTCCATAAAATCCCATCTCTAAAGAAAATATCTTTTAGAGGTGAGCTACTTCAGAACAGTTAAGAAAAACATAAATTAGCCAACCAAAGACAGAGACAGAATTGGATACATGTACCACCCACCGTGAAAGAAATTACAGAAAGAAAAGTAAACGGTAGAGAATATTTTTAAAAAAGTTAAAGAGCCTGTACGCAATGTTTTTGAGCAGAAAGGGTTACTCATTTTCAATGCATGGTTGCAGTATGGAAGGAACTCGTTAATAAAACCCATTTCGAGGAGAGTAGTCCTCTAGTTTGTTGCAGAACCGAATTTATCTGGAAACAGAAAGGCTAAACCCCATCTAAGGATCGCCATCGTTGTATTACAAGATTGCAATTGTTTTCTTGTCTGCAATGTGGGTGCCCGAACTAGTGAGAATTTAATTGGCCCCGCGGCGATCCATCATGGACCTGAATCTTTGATGCATGACGTCATTTCCGTCTGCTCGGGTTTTGGATGATGCTGGGTTGTGCTTTAAATTCAAACACTGCGACACTCTGTGGACAAAGTAGGCGGCCTGGAAGAGATGAAAAATGACGATAAACTTCTAGTTTAATCAGGAAGAATGGACTGTCTCTGTTATTTCTTTCTATTTTACTTCACGCTTTTTCAACAAACGACCTCAGTGTCTCGTAGCTCATCCAAACAAAAAGTAACCAACGTTCTACCACATCTTGTCCGAAAATTCTGATAAACCGTGACCAGTGACAAGTAAGACCTTGAACAAAAAATGTTAATGATTCACCAGGGAGAGAAATTTGATTTTTCCCACACATAGTGAAGAAGAAAGTTGTTTTTAATGGGCGGGCACTTGACCATCAGTCATTCACCACTAAGGCCCGAAGTATGGGTCTCTTTATTATGGGGGCACCTAATAGGTGGACCAGCATTGTCTGCTACGACGGGAAAGACGAAACGACACCCAAGCCTATGCCGAAATGGAACCCTGACCCGCTGTATGGTAGAATGGTTCTCTTGCCATTACACAACCCGGGTGGCTGTGAGAAAATAAATAGCTGTTGCGAATCTTCAGTTCCTCTTATATTCGTCTAGAAGAGTCATGATGTGGAGATATCACAACATTAGATGTTTCTGGGTCTTCGTATATAACCATCAATCCACATATTTATTTGATATTCCAGTAAACTAAAAGAAAATTTGGTATTTGTTAGTTTTCTGGTATAATGGAAAAATCTCGCCAAATTTATGGTGTGATACCTTCCAATCCGTGAACAAAGTTCTGAATTGTAAATAAAAGATTTGGCTTTCGAGATACGTGGGTCAAAAGAGGGCATCACATATATGGACTTCTAAAGGACAGTCTGTGAACGGGGCCATCGTGAATCTTCCACTGGGACTGCTTGTGTACTTCGATGAGTCATCCAAAGAGGCCTACGGACGTTTCTCATTGGTTTGATTTGGCCGTTATATGACGTATTTAAGTGCTAGAACCAATAAGGGAGCATCTGTAGGCCTCTTTGGATGACTCAATGGAGTGCACAAGCAGGCCCAGTAGAAGAGTCATGATGACCCCGCTGTGAAGCAAATGAGAACCGAGTTCGAAGTGGACAAAACTAGACAGAATGTCCCTAATTCTCTGGAACGTTTGAGAATGTTCGAGGAAGTTCCTAAATCCATCGTTGTTTCTACACTTGATTCATTGAGTGCCATTGCTTCAGACCAGCGCTTGCGATCGCGAGCAAATGCTGGTCTGCAATAGGAACATTCAAAGGCTCATACCGGGGAGCAAGCATGGGTACAGAAGAGAAAATTACTTCTTTCGTAACCTTGGAAAGACAGGAAAAAAACAAGTTGAAGCCAATCAGACGCTAAAATAGTTATTTTAAATCCTTAGAATATACATCTGTAACGGTTTTTCCTTATGCATAATGAACTCTCATGATAAAAACCAACGTAAATGGTCACTCTGAAGAGATTAAGAATCACTCTACATACAACCAACCACATAGGTGGCGTAGTGGCTAACGAACCATTGCCTGTCACTTTGGGGGTTCGATTACCGGCTTTGGCTTGAGTGTTAACTTATCCGTCCTCCTCATAGGAAGGTAATGTTGGCTTCCTAGTAGGTGCCCCTCATAATAAAAATGGCCAATATTTCGGACCTCTTTAGTGGCAACTGACTGATGAGCAAGTGCCCTGTCTTGGAAAAACAAAGAAATGCCATTCAAACGAAGTGATCGATGTCGTTTTTACTAGGAGAAAGAATGCAGTTTTGTTGCTTGCCGTGTTCGTTACTTCATTGAGATACCCGGGTGTATCCATGCTGATGCATACTCGATTCAATCTACAAGTTTCAGCTTTACATGGATTACCGCGATCCGAAGACTGATTTCTTAGCTAAACGTCCCCACGCCGCGAGATACTCGATACACAACAAGCCAGAAACTCTCGGTGCTTCATTTTTCATAGGCTCGCCTTCCCTGAGACGGCTCGGTGCACACCGCTGCACTTTTGACGGACAATCGGCCGGGGCCCTAACAAATAGCTTCTCGCGCGAACATCGCGAAAGAATAGGGCTACTGCCGCCCTTCCTGGCTAACATGTCAATCCGCACTGACAACGTACCCCCGCCTCCCAGATTACGTTATCGCAGCTTTATTTATAATGTCGCCCCTTTTATTCGAAGATTATATCGAGGTATAATTTATTTGGAGATGATGGTTTTACGAGATACCTATTTCGGTCGCACTGGTATTCTTATTACAGAAATCACTAAACAAATACATACTTTCAGAACTCCTTAAATGCTGAATGGCTGGGTCTTAAACGATTTCGGATTACAGAAATCCTTGAATTATAAAACGACCAAAACAATCAAAAGTAAAGTTGCCGAAAAATGAATAGACCTTTCTTGAAAAGAAAAAATTGGACAATTGATTGAACAATTGGACAATTGAAAGAAAGACTCAGTTTTTTGAGATCTATCGCTCTTTTATAACCTTCATCTCAGTTGTTCCGAAGTAGACGTTCATCTTTATTAAAAAAGTACAATTTGTATCAGAAGGACGCACAAGTTTACATCCACGTCAAAAGCCGGGATTCAAACACGGGCCTAAAGGATGGTGGTAGAACGCGTTAGCCACTACACCACCTGGGTGGGTGAATGAAAGAAAAAAGAAAAAGATATAAATGAAAAATAAAAAGCAAAACAGATAGACATTATATTATCCATTCAGTCCCAGTGATACCAATTGGAATCACACAAGTTTTGTAATTCACAAGTGTTTTTCGTGTTATTGAAAAAAAAATCGTTTTAGTTTGAATACCAATTTATTACCAGCATCATTTTTAAAGCCAAATTTCTTACGGATTATAGAAATTCCGAAGTCTAAATTTGAGTCGTTCTACCGTGTACTTAAACTCATCATTGTAGCCAATTCATGGAAAAACCTTTCCCATTAGAAAGGTTGCTGCTAATTTAGCAACATTTTATTCTAAAATGGTGTGAACTATTTCTGTTAACAGTGGAGGACATTTAAAATACTATTCAACATAGTTTGCGAACTAAATATACACTAATCTTATGTAAATTTTCGGTTCAATCCACGGTCTTCATGATGGACGAAAAGTAGATTTCATAAGCTTAGGCTACCAGCGATATTTTTAAAAACAATGATGTAGCTATGGCCTGCCCAAGTGATGTAGTGGTTTAAGAACCGAACCATTCTATCACGCTTTGTGCCAGGGTTCGTTATCGGCTGGGACTTGAGTGTTAAATTGCCCGTCCCTTTATTGAGGGTAACGCTGGCCACCCGTTGGGTGCCAACATAATAAAATGGCCAGTACCCGTCTATTGGGGAAAAAATGGTAGCTTTACGATATGCCAAAGAATATCCCAATGGCGTCATTAGCAATAAAAGTTCAAGAATTCGGAAGCCACCGTCTGAACGAGCCTCAAAAGTTAATAGCATTAAAATTGAAAGAAGCTTATTTCAATCAAACAAAATGTACAATAAAGCAAAGTTTTTCGGGAGCAGAGGCTAAGATATTAAAAAAGATCGTTTCGAAGTGCACAATAAACCAGAATGTTACCTTTTAGCAATTGCTTTAGGGAGGGAGGGATGCTGAAGCCCACTAGTTTCCATAAAAAAGGAAGACGTGCGGTTTGTACGTAAAGGCTTAACAGGAAGTCAGATTTTTTTAAGGAACAACAACAATTTTAGTTTAAAAAGTGACCGATATAGGACGCTTACGGCCCGAAACACAATGAGTAGGACAACAGTACGCTTCATTCATTTATTTTGGCAATAACAAATGTTTAACGTGACCTGCAGAACATTCTACAACAAAAGTAAAGCGACTCACAAAGCCCGTTACAGCTGAATGCAACATGTCGGAATGAATTGCAGAAACCTCTCGACAGATAGAATGTTTTGAAGGGGATGAACGGTACACAAGTGACTTCAAGTAGCCCCACAACCAGAAGTCAACCGGAGTGAGGTCAGGTGATCGTGCTAATTTAATTTGCATAATACTGCTGAATCTGTCGCATGTCAGTGCCCTCTACCGGTGACTTTTTAAACTAAAAATTTTGTTGTTCCTAAAAAAAAAATCTGACTTTCTATTAAGCCTTTACATACAAACCGCAAGTCTTTATTTTCATTTCTTCCTTTTTTATGAATTTTTAAAGTTGGAACGAACTTTTGGCGCACCCAGTACTTGCTGTTGTATAAATACTTTTCCCTCTTTTTGAAACTATAATGTATTTTCCCTGCGTTTTATAATATAATCAAATTTGTTTTTCCTAGTATTGTTTCCTACATTATGTATCTATTTGAAGTATAATAAACTTCGGTCCTGGGGGAGGGGGTGTCCTCTGTATTGGGTGGTATGTTGTAAACCGCTTCGCGGTCGACTGCCCGGTGGCTGTTCGCCTGTCCCCTCCTCCTCCTAAAGGTGGAATACCAATAGATACCTCACAGATAATAAATGCATATAATCTATGAGGAGTTGAACTCCGTTAAAACGTCATTGAAAGACTCCGACTATTAATAATCCTTCCACCAAGTGATGTAATAAGCAAGTTTCTGTTCTCTGTTGAAATATACGGAATATTTTGACCTTATAAAAGAATTGTCACTGTAAACGAGATCACTATAACCAAACTCAACTGTATTTATGGCCCCTAAACTGAAATCCTTATTGCGCCAATACCCTTGCAACATTTTTTCCACTGAAATCATCAAAATAAGTCCTTAAAGACATTTTTAAATGAATATACATAACGCTGATTAAGAATCATAAATCGTTAAAAGTCACTTCCGCTTTATTTAAGGGCTACTCTTCCACCTTGTTGAAGACAACACATTAATTTGCACGGCGTAATACAGCCTAACCCATCCGATATAGTTAAGATACACACATATATATACAATATAAATGTAATTCGTTTACCCCGACAATCGTAATTTCGTGGAGGGTTTTTGCAGCTTTTGATGTGCGTGATAGTACTTTCAATCGGCAAAAGTCCCATTGCCATCTGCAGGATTTAGTACCAAACGGCATGACGGCTGGGTGCGCATGGATGAGCTTCTCATTGGCTTATTCGGAGGGGGAAAGTCGACTTGAGAACAAAAGTGATACTTAATGATAGATTTTATTGCAACTTTTGCTTATCGCTCTTACAAAATTATCTGACGGGTTTAGTTCGAGAGCAGTAATCAAAATGAATTGGGGGAAATCAAATAAATAACTCATATCACTCAGTCCCTAGAGATCTCTCGATAAATATCTGAATTTGTGATTCATATATGTAGAATGTAATTCGAAATTCTATTCATAAACAAGACACACTGAGAATTTATTTGAGAAAAATCAGAAGGCAGAAGTTGACGAGTTTATTTCGTTCTGCATTTCTGAGCTCCTGTTGCTTTTCAGAGAATTATATTTCGGGTTAATTTCTTTGTATACATTTTTATTCGTGTATTTGCAATTATGTAACTTTCAAAACTGTTATCTGCTCAATGCTACTGCACTTTAAAAATGACTGATAATGAGTAAATAAATTAACTTCAAAGAATTCTGAGATTATTATTTATTAGCACTATTGTGCTATTTCGTTCAAGCCCAGATTTTTGTCTACCAGATTCTGTAGACATGATTCATAGACATGAACTGTCTCGGTGAAGATCTTTTTAAATGTTTATGCCAGATAATGCGGAGGGGGGGGGGTGAAAGGAATAAAATGTTGAAGGTCGCACAAGGTTATAGATTTCAATTCCAAATATGTGTTTTATGGAAAAAGAAAGACAAACACGGCACACGCATGGATTATAATGCCCTTTCCAAACAGTATTTAAAATGCTGAAGTATAGTTTTTAATATGCTTTGCAAAAATCGTAAAACAGTTTCATTTGGCGATTTTAAGATAGATTTCGATTCCAAAGATGTGTTTTATGGATCAAGAAAGACAAACACGGCACACTCATGAATAACGATACACTTTTCAACGTAATGGAATGAGGAAAGTAACTAGGGAAGACGCATGGATTATGGAGCACTTTTAATATATAACACATTAGTGTGTATTTAAAATCTGAAAGTGTTTCACATTTTCTTACTTTTTTTTGTTTTTATCGTTACATTTGTCACTTATATTTTTATTAATTTCGTCTTTGCAGCCAATATCTCTGAATCAGCGTCGTATAACATAATTTGCTAACAATTAAAGTACTCTTTCAGATAATCTTTAAAAAAATTACCTACTTTAGAGACTAGTAAAATAACTTTTAAAATAATATTATTGTAATATGAGTATTTTTGTAATTTAATGCATTTTTTAAAAATTATAAAAGTATATGCCTATTATCACGAACAAATTTCACAACACAAGGTAATTAACCCTTTAACGCGCAGTGTTCCCGCTCTGGGAACACCAAACTCTGACGTTTTGACTGTTGCCAGTCACGAAGAATAGATTTGATTTCTATAAAAAAATAGTTCCGGGTGACATAGCTCCACGAGAATCCTTTACTTTTTAGCACGTCATTTCCAGCAAAAACTAGTCACGATTATTTTTAAAAGCACTGACATCTGCTGAAAAATGAAAGAATGCGAGAACAGCTGGACAGATTGCCCAATTCTTGAAAAGGGGCAGCCGTTGCCATCGCTCGACTTAACTACCAGCAAGATGGCGAACGATCGAAACGTTCATCGCGTGCCACAGATCTAGAGACCCTTTTTTGGCGACAGCTGGCTGTGAGCGGGCACATCCAGCTGCGTCAAAAAGGGTCTCTAGATCTGTGGCACGCGATGAACGTTTCGATCGTCCGCCATCTTGCTGGTAGTTAAGTCGAGCGATGGCAACGGCTGCCCGTTTTTTCGCATTGGGAAAGGGTTGCGCCTCTAAGAGTTAACATTTGAGAGAAATAGCTTGGCGCAAACTAACATTGGCAGAAAATGTGAGGAAGTATTCATTAAAAAACAGTTATCCCTTTCCTGAAGATAAAGTGACTGAATTTCAGTGTACTGTGCGCGTCTTCTATCGAAATCATCTCTTTCCCTTTTTAACAGGATTGCGATGGATAATCCGGTTTAAGATTTGTAATCCAATCATCGCGCATAGAAAAAGGGTTGATTCTATCACTGTGGTCTGTAAACGGAGAAGATTTTTGTCTGTAATCTTCTGTAATAGATTCCGATATCATCGTTCAGTATAATGAGAAAAGGAAGTAATTACTGCGAAATGAATTAATATGCTGAAGACTCGTGTGCATATAATATCTTCTGTATTAGACGGATAATTATGCTCAGTAGCTTTTTTTTCTGATAATTTTATTGTGTGTGAGGAATAATTTTGTTGTAGTTGAATACTCCTGTAGAAAAATCAGCTATATGCGATCGCTATTGATTGTCTGAACTGATAAATATTTTTTTGATTTAATTCTTTTTTTTTCAGTTTACCAATCAGTAATCGCTTGAAATGAAAGAACTGTTGCTAAGAAGACGTTCAATATTTTCCTTCACCATAAAATGGTTCTAAGTTAACTGCAACTTGTTTTCAGAGTAGGGATGGACGCAAGACGAAAGAGAAGATTCTCGTGTCTTTCAAAACAGCCGAAAAGCTTTGTCTCGTCTCGCAAATTCCCCGAATTCTAATGTTAACCCTTCGAAGCGCAACCGTATCCCATACTGAAAAAAGGGCAGCCGTTGCCATCGATATTAACTACTAGCTAGATGGCGGTCGATCGAATCGTTCATCGTGTACCACAGATCAAGAGACCATTTTTTGACACTGTAGCATGCGATGAACGATTCGATCGACCGCCATCTTGCTGGTAGTTAAATCGAGCGATGGCAGCGGCTATCCTTTTTTTCAGCATTGGGCAAGTCTATCCAGTTGCTCTTCTGTATCCATGTATTTTCATAGCATTCTTCCAGTTTTCAGCAGATGCCGGTGCTGTTAAAAATAATCCTGATCATTTTTACGGAAAATGATGTACTAAAAAGTAAAAGATTCTCGTGCAATTTATGTCACCCTCGAGTATTTTTATAAAAATTAAATTTATTCTTCGTAACTGACAACAGTCAAAACGTCAGAGTTCTGTATCCTCACGGCGAGGACACTGCGCATTAAAGGGTTAAAAATGCTTGTCTCGTCGCAAAAAGGTGTTAATCTCCCAAAAAATCGTCTTGCGTCCACCCCAACTTTAGAGAGATTTTGCGCCAATTTAAAGAGAGATTTTTGTGGTTCTAATGATCAGGTTTAGCACCGAACCATGGGGTAACATTTTCCTATAGAAATGTTGCAGTTAATTTTTCATTATTTTAGAGGGATGGGTTTAGTCTATACTATGGACAGTGCATAGGTAATCGATTTCTGGAAAATGGCCTTTTATTTACAAAAAAAGCAAATGATTTTGCGTGTTTATAATAATTGCTATTAAAAATGATCGAAGTAAAAATAAATAAATAAATAAATAAAAATAAAAACGAGCACTGCAAATTCATTTTCTATCAAATGTATCGATTTAAGTATGGTAAATGCTTTAATAACCAAAATTTGTCTCATAAAATCTATCATCCATGAACAAGCGTACTCGCTATCATTGTAATTTCATGTTCTCTTTCATAGATTCTTACCTTCATAGCCCACTTCATATAGTGGACTGTTGTACACTGATTTGAAAGATGGGAGTAAAATGAACATATAACTTATGAAATATTTAGTGTACATGAAAAGTGTGTCATGGAAAGTGTAATAACTTACTGTTCTCTCGAAATTAAAAAAGGAAACAACTTTGATGGGCATATCTAATAAACTAAACAAAAATTCGAAGATTCAGAAAGAAAAAAAAATCTCCACTTCAAGGAAAATAGTACATTGATTTTAATTTTATTTCCTACTTTTCTTCATTGATAATTTACATAACATACATTTTTGGACAAAAGCAGACTTTTTCTGCCTCTGGAAAAATTGTAAAGTTCATTTAACTGATTAGTTATCTTTTTTTTTTAACTTTTAGTTTAACATTTTAACTGTAATCAACTTCAGTTTATTGCATGCGCTTGCTAATTTTAGATACTTACGTCAATTTCTTTGTACATTGCTTAGAAATTACTTTATAAAGTGCATGCATTATAATTTGGGCTGTGTAATTCTTCCTGCATGTAGATTTATTCGCCCATAAGCGAGGAAGGTAGGACACTTACCCCCTTCCCTACACCCTAAACTATTAGCATACTGCCTCATATGTAAACAAAATTATATCTCTAAGCAAAATTGGAACTGAAATCGATAGTTCCCCTTCCCTAAAAAAATTTCTATGGGCGCCCATGCATTTATTCTTCGTGCAAATAAATTGCGTTCAAGAGCATTGTTTTCATATAACCAGTTACTCATGTAAATAATAGGATTAGACGTACAGTTGTGATTAAAAAAAAAAAAAAATCGTACTTCTGTAACTTATCTACTAAACGGTCGTCTTTAACAAAATTCAACTGCCATCAAATTATATGCCTATTTTCCTTCCGAAATTATTACTCCCGACATAAATCAAGGTATTTTCTGTAGATGGGAGTGTTTCATGTATTACTTCTGCAGGACATATGTTCCAGCAGAGTCCCAGCAGGTAATCGCACTAAAACATTGAAAATCCCAGCTTCTTTCCAGCGTATCGTCTAGTCACAAAAAAGAGAAGGTGTGCCCAGCTTACTCGGTCACGCAATGCGATAACACACGATTAGCTGATCAACAAAAGAGCCTTATCACTCATCTGTTTGTTAAAACAGACATAGATGAAAAGTATATACAACTTGACGTGTTGCATTTCTTCGTTTCTATTTAAATTACTTTATTAATCGCTATAAGAGATAAAAATTTATTAGGTTTCTTTCTTTACGATTTGGACACCTTCTTTTGTCTTTTGCTTTTAATGAGAACTTAATGACCGGTAGGCAAGTGGCGATACGAATCAGGAGTTAATGGGAAAAGTGCTGAATTTTATTAAATCTTTTGATCAAACAAATAGCGTGTTCTTTTGCTTGGCAAATGAATTAATTATTTATCTGGTTTGCAGAAATCCTATGACTTACACAGTTCCATGATACTAAAAAATAGAAATGGACAAAGTAGAGTAATTTCATTTCACCTGGCCTGATTAATTATTTATATTATGATTATTCTTTTAATTTAGTAATTGTGCAGTGGTTTCTACCCTACTAGCAATTTTGCTCGGGCCGTCATCGGCTGGCTGCGTGGCCCGTGGTAGCCCGAGCAAAATTGCTAGTAGGGTATATATCTATGACTTGAACTGTTTTTTTTTACACTAATTGCTTTTTATTGCAAAAAGGTTATATATTTTTACAAAGAAATATACATTTTAGAACATTCGTTAAATAAATATACGTTCGAACACTTAAACGCATTCGTGATGAGAGGGACCTGACAAAATGAAACGTTGCCATGACGTCACTGCTAACATTATATATATATATATATATATATATATATATATATATATATATCACTGGCATAGCCAGAAATTTTTCATAAGCGGGGGTTTACGACTACTGCTATTTATATATATATGTGTAAGTGTGTGTGATAAGGAAGTAAAGAATATACATTTTGTATGTTAAAAAATTCCTCATGGGGGTGTAATCCCCCTAATCCCCCCCCGTGTCTACGTTACTGAATATTATATATATATATCCCATGGGGAGCAATCATGTTGGCAGTGACGTCATGGCGAACGTTACATTTCTTACGTTCGTCACATCATAAATGTCATCATGCTAGCTAATTATGGTCCATACGTGTCAAGCAAGTGACGTTGCAAGGTGACGTCGCAGCGAAATTGACAATTAGTCACAACGGGACATTACTGCGTGACAAACATGTGGCGATGCAGAGACGTCCATGTAGGTCACTATGTGACATTACAAAAACAGTCCTAGGCAGCCATTTTTCGTCACCACAACCTCATGTCTCATGAACAATTAAGTTATAACTTCATTTGTTCATTTTAATCAGGGTTTTCCTTGTTGCTTAAAAGCATCTTTTCCTCCTCAAAAATGTTAGAATTTTTACAGTGATATGATGTAAACACATTTTTTTAAGGCTGTGAACTTCATTTTAAGTGCTGTATATTTTAGCTGGATTTTTTCTTTTAAACAGCCGCTCAATTTATCTCATAGAAATCTCATGCGATATCTTGCTACCTGAAGGATGAATTTGGCGTTAAGTTTTGACTAGCTTATCGGTGTGCAGTTGAGCAAGACACGATCATTCTGCATCGTCCAAGCTATTCTATGTTGGTTGGTGACACGGATTCTTCTCCAAATTCACACCATATACTTATATAAACCAATAGTTAAATTCACTTGACTATATATGATAGATGTACCAGAAGGAAAAGTCGATTAGATCCGTAGATTTCTTAAAGAATTCACTTTTGGAAAGATGATGAGATGAAAATTATTCAAAAAACGTATTTAACTTCCTTTGTTGCAGGCATTTTAAAGATCTTGACGGCAAACTCATGGAATACGCATAGCGTTAAATGATATTAGGTTAAGTGAAAGTAAAGTGGAATTTTTTGGCTTCAGGCTAATCTTCACATGTATCGGACATGCACTGCATCAAAAATCATACTCTCGTCACCAGCTCTGTTTGCATATTTTTATTTGTAAATGTAATAAGATGAAAAGGTCTGTGTGCAAATTCCACAGTTATCGAAGCGTAGAAATTTATTTTCTGGGAACTAATTTTCTTATTTTCTCCTAAAATTGATAGATTGATGATTCTCAACAGAAGATGGCAAATGTAAAAACATCCACAATGTTCTGCTTGTATTTTGTTTGAGAAAAAACAAGTGGAAAAGCTTCAAATTAATTTATAATTACTGCAGAACCCAGATTATCCGAGGCAAGTGGAACCCATCATACCTCGGATAACAATGGACATCATTAATCACGATATTTCGTTATCCGATATTATGCTTGTAAAAAAATTAACTTGTAATACACAAGGCATCCTAAAAAAGGTGGTATCACACTTTAATTCCTTATTTATTACAGATAAATGGGAAATGTAAATTGAAAAATGTTCAAAATAAGGTAGGATAAAATACTAGGTTAAGCAAAATAAAATCCTCTGGTTAATTTTCAAAAAGTTACACTTTTAAATTTGCATACCACCCAATCCTGTTTGTTTATAGATATCTCTTAGACGTTTTATCATGAAAGGTTGGAATTTTGTGAATCACCTCATTGGAGTTTGCAGCACATTTTACTAATTGAGAATTGTTTTGTACGGAGGTCGTATGCAAATTTAAAAAGTGTAACTTTTTGAAAATTAACGAAACGAATTTTTTCTTAACATAACCTTTTTTTCTCCGCCTTATTTTGAACGTTTTTTTTTTCAATTTACATTGCGCATCTACCCCAAATAGATAAAGAATTAAAGCGTATTACCACCTTTTTGGGACACCATGTATATTTAATAATATATAATTTAACAGAAGATATATTATATATGGAATTAAATATTTCTAAACATTTGAAATTAAAAAATAAAATTAGTTAAAAATTTTAGAAACACAGTGACTTGTTATAATCTAACATGTCTCGACTAGTTCGAGTTTGTTTAAGTAATTATGCATTAATCAAGGTGGTTCCTCCGTTAAAGAGGACAGCTCGGTTTGAGTGGAGTCCCTCGATTAACACTGAATATTGGATAAGCAGCCCCCTGATAACCGGGTTTCTATACTGTTTTTTTTTTTCAAATAAATCAAACTCAAAATTAACAATCTAGGAGAACCAAACATGAGATAAACATAAAATGTCAAACAAAATCTGACGGTTACTTTTAATGTTACATCCACCTAAAATTTGGAATTCTCTGCACATAACGAGAAATCCTTCTTTGGAAATATTGCAAGAGTAAAAAAGACTATCATAACTTTTAACTAACATGTGCAGTGGCGTAGCGAGAAAATTTTCAACGTGGCGGGGGGTACGACTACTGCAACTCATATATATGTATACGTGTGTGTAATTAGAGAGTGAAGAAAAAATATTTTGTATGACAAATAAATCCTGATTTGGGGGGGGGGGGTCCTCAACATGTGTTGTAAATATAGGACAGCTACTAAATTATTGTATTAATCTAAATTTATCGTTTACTTGGAATAGCATTTTATCCGTTATTTATTTTTTTCCTATTAAGGAAAATTCTGCTAGTTAACAAATTTTCTTCTTGATGTACGCCTGATGAAAATCTCAATACTCATTTATAATACTCATTACCAAAGGCTATTCTATACCACTGATAATATTTATCATCTGATTTCTACGTCAGTTTTAACCAGATCAATATAAGCTAGCTTTTTTTCTGATTAGATCGCTATTAAAATATCACTGTAAAGTAATTTTTACTTAAATTATTTATTTTCAATTATTAATTTAAATTTAATTGTTTTTTATACATTATATTTATGCAGATAATTATGTAAACGGTGTATTCAATCATATATTTCGTAAAATTTAAAAAATTTGTCGACCAATAACTTTTAATTTTAAAACATATGAAAAAAAAGAGGTTGCAATCATATCGCATAGATGAAGAAGCTATGGAGCACTCTATTTAATAGTATTTTCAGTGGCTAAGAAAAAAGCACATGAATACTTTCTTTTCTAAGATCAATATTTGTAAAGTCATATACGTGTTTTTAAATGTGTCCAAGTCCATAAAAATTATATGGTTTAAAATTATTATCAATATTTTCTTTACAAAAGTATAAATTCTCAAAAAATACCAATTTTAAGGGAAATGCTATCGAATAAGAGAGCCATTACGGAAGCTGATGGGTCGTTTAATTTGGAAATAATTTTCCAGATTTAGTAATATTTTAAAAACACCAGCTGACACTTTTAAAACAATATGTGGTGTTACTGAACTTTATTCTTTTCTTTCCCTAAATGCCCCTGTTTTGAGAGTAAAAAGAAAAGATGAAAAAGATTTGGAAACCGAAATCATAGCTTAAGGGTCACAAATATCTCTCGTTCATGCACTTAGTTTACCTCAACTTAAAATTGTAACGATTTTTTGTATTATTATTATTATTATTACTATTATCAAGTAATAAACTTGATCTAAGTTTTCATGGCTTTTAAAATGATATCTAAAAATATATATTTATACATGATGGGAATAAAATACAATGCTGATATAATATAATGGGAATAAAATATAATGCTGATGGGAATAAAGTTGAAAATGCTGAACTTGAGTTAAAATTGTTTCAAAACAAGTGAATAATAAATTGCTGTTAGAACTAATTATAATTAAGCTACTTCTTTAATGATTAGCTATCGTGAAAGCCAATAGAGAGATCATTAATTCTTTCTTCATCTTAAAATATTTTTTACAAACTCGAAAAATAATATTACCTTTTTAAAGAAATATATGAAATTGCTTCAATTATGCTTTCAAGACTTAACATTTTCTTCCCCTCTCAATTAAGTATGAAAACGTATCTTAATCAATAACAAAACTTTCTCATATTGCTTCAGTTTTATATTTTTAGTTTAATTAAAGTGCTGTACATTTTAAAATTCTCATAAATATTACAAAAAACCACATTTCTTTAACAATAGAGTTTCAATATAATATCTGTCTATATAGCTACGAAAAATCCATTACTGGTGACTTGCATCAAGCATTGTTTTCTTTTCCAATATGATTTCCCAAATTACCTTTGATTTCCCTCAACGTAATTCAATTCATAAGTACGCCGATTTAATTTTAAAGATAATTCTTGTCCCATTGTGCCTGAAACCAACGTGCAGGTTCAAAAAAGCAATAAAACTGGAACCACGCAACTGATATACACACAATAATGGCAATTACCGAATTTATTGATCATAAACATTTTAGGGGAACACATCATAATAACTCGTTTGTCATGTGATTAAAATCGGAACATCGGAACATAAAATTGGAGATGTCTTCATACATTTCATTGTCTTTCGGAAATATGACAGGGACCCAGCTGGATTATGTAGTACATAATTTACACTAAGCACAG